>CM071836.1:40986658-41306598 GCA_036507285.1 Trichosanthes cucumerina | reverse complement strand
TCTTGATTTAGTTACAACGATTTATTCAAGAACATGAAAATTTGATTAAGCATATATAAAAGAATGGACAGCAAGAAATTACCTTTGAAGAACCTTTCTTCGAGTGCTCCTCTCTCCACGGTCACGATCTCGGCAACAAGAACTCCAACGTGCAAAGACACGACCACCGGATCTTCTCCGTTGTTCTCTAGGTGAGGGAGGAAGGTGGGTTCCCTTTAGGAGATATGAGGTAATTTTGAGAGAGATATTTGTTGTTTTGGAACCTTTCCAACAACAAAGAGGCTATGAATAGCTTAGAATGATTTCCAAAATCACACGTTCACTAGTTGCATCTCATGCAACCATATATATAGGGAAATAGGATGGAAATGACCATCCTACCCCTCCTTTAATCTCTCTTTAGTGTATAGTTTATATATGAATCTAATTCAAATTAAAACTATATATTATATCAATTATATCATATATAATTGATATAATTCCTCATGTATGAAATTGAACACTTCAATTTCACTCCTAACTTTATATCTTGAATATTAGCATGTTGAGCCAACAGAGGGATCTAATGGACCTACAGATCATGAGCTCCAATGATGTGAGATTAACTCATCAAACTCTTTGATCCAGTTAATCAATATTCATTAACTACAAGTCCCTCCACTATAGACTTGTAGTTGCACTCTCCTCACTTGTAGATATTATTATGTCCACTTGATATAGTCATTACCATGAGTCAACCCTTCACGGGTTGTTCAGTAATCACAAACAGGTCAAATTACCGTTTTACCCCTATGATTACCTCTTTGCTTCTTAAGCACCACTTCGATCCTCTAATGAACAACAAGCCTAAGGTTCTACCTTAGACTCATACCCTCATAGAGGTGGGGCCCGTTGTTCAAGAGTGAGAGCCGTTCTTAAGGAACAACCTATCTAATTCTTGATGAGAGAATGAGTGATTTCCATCTTGCACAATTAAGTTCCCACTACCTACGAGGTCCCGTCACGAGAAGGTACGCTTATTGAGTCGCCTCTGGTGCCACTCTCACCCATACTAGTCTAAGAACAAACCCTATAAGCGGGAGTTCTTAACTTGCTCGGGATTCGTGTCGAGTCACTAATGACCATCAATAAATTACTAGTTTTATCCTTTTAACGGTGTTATCTGGTTAGACTAATAATTTGCGATCCAGTCTTGTATGAACTCTTCATACAAGATGCCCCCACTCGCATGTCAACTACATGAATGAGTTAGATTACCTCATTTGTACTAATTATAAAGTGGGTCGCATCCATGGTGTTACCAGAATGAGGTTTCCAACCTTATTCTTATACCATAGACTATTTACGTTATAATCTTGAACTCAACCCAAATAGTGTCCACTACACTGATTTGAAGCTAAATGTAATAACCTTAGAACTTAGTTTATTGGATTTATAAAAGCAAGACTGTAATCTTATCAAAACAAATAACATTTTATTTAATTGATCAAAATTACACAAGTTTAGGGCATAAATCCCAACAATCTCCCACTTGACCTAAAGCTTGTGGAGTATTATACATTACAGTAATGTAAATACAATAAACTAGGGTATTTAAACCGCTTTGTACAAAATATTCCCACTTGCCCTAGTTGGGGAAGACTTGTAAACCTAGACCTTCTAGGTGACTCTCAAAAACATTAGCCGTGAGAGCCTATGTAAAAGGATCAACAATGTTGTGCTCTGAGGCTATCTTCGTGACAATCACGTTTCCACTATGCATGATCTCCCGGATGAGATGATACTTCCGCTCTATTTGCTTTCCCCTCTAGTGACTTCGGGGTTCCCTCGGATTTTCCACAGCACCACTGTTATCGCAATACAGCGTGATGAACAAAGTCACATTTGGAACAACTTCCAAATTTAGCATGAATTTCCTTAACCAAACGCGGCCTCCTTAGCTACTTCACAAGTTTGCTACATTCGGCCTCCATGGTGGAATCGATGATGCATCCTTGCTTGACGCTTTCGCCATACTACTCTGACTCCTCAGTTAAGAGTGAAAACCGGCCACGATATAGATTTTCGAGAATCTTTATCGATCCCGAAAGTCGAAATCTGTATCTGTAAGGATCAAATCCTTAGCCCCATACACAAGCATGTAGTTCCTTATTCTCGAAGATACTTAAGATTGTTTTAACCGTTGTCCAAATTCAAGTCCCGGATTGGATTCATACCTCATGACCATCCCAATCGCAAAAAACGGATGTTAGGCCTAGTATACAACATGGCGTATGACATCGGGCACCCAACGGTGATGCGTAAGGAATCAGTCTCATATCCTCAACTCCTTGCATATCCTCAACTCATTGAAATGTCTTAGGACATTGTTCCTTAGACAAATGGATTCCATGTCTAAAAGGCAACAAGCCCTTTTTGGAATCTTGCATCTTAAACCTTGACAACACTTTGTCTATGTACGATGCTTGAGACAAGGCTAGTGTTTTATTCTTGCAGTTCGGACAATGCGGAACTCAAGAACAAACTACGCATCACCCAAATCTTTCATTTGGAACTGCGTAGCTAGCCATTCCTTGATATCAGTAAGATAACCTACATCATTCTCAATGAGTAGGATATCATCCACATAGAGAATTAGGAATGCGACAGAACTAATGATGATTTTCTTGTAGACACAAAGTTCATCATCATTAAGTCAAAACCATAAGATCCGATAGCCTCATCAAATCTTATATTCCGGGACCTAGAGGCTTGTTTCACCCATAAATCGACCTTTTAAGCCCGCAAACCTTTGTTCTTGTCTGGTTTAATGAACCCTTTGGGTTGGTCCATGTAGATGGTTTCCACAAGATTGCCATTCAAAAAGGTTGTCTTGACATCCATTTGTCATACCTCATAGTCATAATATGCGGCAATGGCAAGAAGGATACGAATAGACTTTACCATAGCAATAGGTGAAAAGGTCTCCTCATAGTCAACCCCTTCAACCTGGTTATAACCCTTTGCTACTAGTCTAGCTTTAAAGGTTTGCACCTTTTCATCTACACCACGTTTTCTCTTGCAGGTCCACTTACAACCTATAGGTTTTACCCCATCAGGCTTATCTACAAGATCCCAAACAAAATTGAAGTGCATAGACTCCATTTCTTGGTCCATGGCTATGACCCATTTGTCTTTGTCAATGTCAACCATTGCTTGATTATAAGTCAATGAATCCTCGCAGTTGTCATTTGGTATAACAACTTGGGTTTCAGCTAAACCCATGTAACGGTCAGGATGTATCACAACCCTCCCACTACGTCGAGGCATACTCAACTCTTGAGATGGACCCTCTTGACTAGACAAACTAGTATCAACAACTCTTGTTGACGTACTAGTGTTCTTATTAGCAACCTTTGCTATTGTTCTGTCTAACTCATTCAACACTACCTTACTTTTTGGTTTGTGGTCCCTTATGTGGTCCTCCTCCAAGAAAGTGGCATTTGTCGACACAAAGACCTTATCGTTTTTAGGATCATAGAATAAATCACCTCTTGTTTCTTTTGGGTATCCTACGAATAGGCACAACTTTGAACGTGAATCAACCTTCTTTGGATTTGTCACAAGCACATGTGCTGGAAGCCCCATATTCTGATGTGACATAAACTACCTTTATGTCCTTTCCAAAGTTCAAAAGGTGTTTCAGAAACACTTTTGGGGGGCACATTATTCAAAATGTATATTGCAGTCTCCACTGCGTAACCCCAAAAGGAACTAGGGAGACGAGCATAACTCATCATTGATCGAACCATGCCCAACAAGGTTCTATTTCTCCTTTCCGATACACCATTTTGTTGTGGTGTCCTGGGAGCTGAGAGTTGGGATGTAATTCCATGTTCTATCATATAGTTCTGGAATTTTAAATCCATGTACTCTCCACCTCGATCCGATCGAAGTGTTTTAACTCTTTTACCTAATTGATTTTCAACCTCAGTCTTGAATTCCTTGAACTTTTCAAGTGCTTCAAACTTGTAGTGCATTAGGTAAATATGCCCATATCTTGAATAATCATCTATAAAAGAGATGAAATATTCATATCCTCCCCTAGCTTTAACATTCATCGAACCACAAAGGTCTGAATGTATAAGTTCTAGAGGATCTTTGGCTCTATAACCTTTTGCACTAAACAGTCTTTTAGTCATTTTGCCTTCTAGGCAGGATTCACATACTGACAAGGAATTTTCTTCTAACTCGTTTAGAAGTCCGTTCTTTGCCAATCTCTCAATCCCATTGAGATTAATGTGACCCAATCTTAGATGCCAAAGATGAGCATTTTCTTTAGGAAAATTTTACGTTTCTTAGTTTGTGCGTCTACAGTTTTAAATAATTCAGTGTTCAAAACCATTTTGACTGAATTAGGCCTTAAAACATACAATCCATTTTATAATGAAGTTGAACATATTTCTAAACTTTTCTTCAAAATAAACATTTTATTCATAGAAAGGAAACAAAATACATTGTTCAATGAGGCAAGAAATGGAAATGAGGTTTCTAGTAAACCCTGGTATCACTAATATATTGTCCAACAATACATATTTCTTGCCAAAATAAAGCTTCATAGTGCCTCTTTCTGCTGCGGTGAGACGACTTCTCCATTTCCATCCCGGCGTTATCTCTCCTTCTTTGTAGGCTGCTTTGCTAGAATCAATTCCACGAAAAGAAGAGCAAACATGATTAGTGGCGCTTTGAATCAAGTATCCAAGTTGTTTTATCATTATCCACTAAACAAGCTTCTAGGCAAAGTAAATCATATTTACCTTCCTTCTTCTTTTCTGCAATGTACTTCGGACAGTTCCGTTTCCAATGCTCATCTTCGTTGCAGTGGAAACACTTTCCTTTATCAGCAACGTCTTTGACTTTTTTGCCTTTCTGGGCGGAAGCTTTGTCAGCATGTTTCCCTTTACCAACCTTCTTCATGTTCTTTTTTTTACCTCTTAGGTTAGAAGAAGATGAAGCCATTGTTTTTGTCCCAAAGGTCGAACCTCTGTGATAACTCCTACTGGCAACATTTGCCTCATCTTTCGATCCCTGAATTTTCATCAAAGACTGAAAGGTCTAGAGTTCATTCAGAAGGGAGGTAAGATTAAAAGTAAGCTTGTTCATAACAGCATTACTTCTAAACTGCAGGAAACTATATGGAAGGGTTTCCAGAATGAAGCTGACCTGGCTCGACTCATCGATGGAAGCACCATTTGACTTCACGATGTTAAAGTGCACCATCATATCCAGGACATAATCCCGAACAGATGTACCCTCTGGCATCCTCGAGTTGAATATGTACCCTCTGGCATGTAGACCTTGGCCTTATCATTGGCTTTGATCCATCGATCCTATGCATCACGAACATTTCGTGATGCATTCAAGCCTGGCACCTGAGGACACTCCTCAGTTAGCACAAACTTCAGATCATCCACTACCAAAATAGTGTTGAGATTGTTTTTCCATGTCATCATGTTCTCTCCGGTTAACTTTTCCGCACCCAATAAGGAAATTATAGAGCCAGACATTTTTGCTTAAAATTTACCACGAAACTTGTATGAGTTTTCTTGCTATAACTCTAATTCAATCATGTTTTAGCTAATTATCAAATGATTCCTAGGCCATTTATAATTTGCAATGATACTTCAAAGGTTTAGAATGTATGACACCGAAGGGTAATAAAAAACACTCCCCCTCTAGATCAAGACACTCTTGACCAAAACCTAATACCAGAATAACTCTTATTCCTATAGGTTTTAATTACCATTTTTCAGTCTGGATACATACACAACTTATGTACCCCGTGAGTGTAACCCTTGGTCTTTAGATCCCAAAGTCTCGATCCAATAAAATCCGCCGAAGGGAGGACTAGATTAGAAAATAGTCTAAGGAAATCTTTATCCCTTTCAGTGTCTACGTGTTAAATCCCTATGATCAAGCACTCAGGAAGGATTGTCCAGTCCCGAGCCAAACTAGCGGATGACCATAGTGGTCTAACGGTGTAAACCGACAAAAGAGACCGTAGGTTTTGTTTTCACTAAACCTGCTCCCACTCACTATAAGTACCCTCTCCATTCACCTTGATATTGACTCATACAAACACCATCCGAAGGGGGACGCTATCGTTTGCGCCACGATGCCAAGTATGAGTCTCACGGTGTGAACTTCTCGGAGATAGCGTAGGTGGAAAAATATGTATCTCATACACTTTTTCCTCACACTGAATACTTTTTAAGTCTATAGGAATTTTTCTTAGGCTAAAACCCGGCTAATGGTTTTACCTAACTCTATCAACATAACTCTTATATTGATAATCAATATAACTCTTATATTGATTTTATCCTAAGTTTGTCAATATAACTCCTTATATTAAACCTAGGATTTCTAGTTTATTAACCCCTTAATAAACCCGTTGACGCTACTGTAATTTATAAGACTATCTGATTAAATTTCACTCCCAGGTCAGTTCCTAGGTAGGGGTGTTCCGTTTCAGTGAAAAATACCCCTGACCTTGCATGCAGAACTTTCCTTAGACGAGTTCCTCTTTTAATCATAGCTTATAAATTACGTGGTTCCTAATTCTAATCTAATTAGAACTAGATAACCTAAGGTCTATTATTTCCAAGTTCTAAACATTTTAAAACTAATAATTAACCTTAGGTGACATGCATACTATGTTATAATGCTTGATCATTCATCACATGAATAATAAGACATTCATAGCATATTCATCACATAAAAAATAATGCATGTCAATGTTGTCCAAAAAATTAATATAACAACCTTATATTAATTAATCATGCAAACTATATAATATAACTCCTTATATTATAAATGATGCATGAAAATGCTTAACCTAAGGTGGAATTTCTAAAATACAAGCATACACTATGCATGAAAAATAATGCATGTCAATGTTGTCCAAAAAATTAATATAACAACCTTATATTAATTAATCATGCAAACTATATAATATAACTCCTTATATTATAAATGATGCATGAAAATGCTTAACCTAAGGTGGGATTTCTAAAATACAAGCATACACTATGCATGGCAATAATTACACAACAATTGCATAATTAAAATGGCAAAAATTAAACCGATTTTGGCACCCTATAAAAGATTATAATTAATATAATCTAATTATATTAATTAAAATTAAATACATAAAATATATTAAATATAAAACGTTTTTAATAATTAATATATATAATAAGAAAAACGTTTTCTGCCCGTTGCTCCTCGCGTGAAATGTATCTGGCGTTGCAACGCTGATAGCAGTGTTGCAACTCTGCTTTTTTCGTCTTCTGTCGAGCGTTGCAACGCTAGAGGCTGTGTTGCAACGTTGCCTCCTGCGCGCGCCTTCTCCCACAAGCACAGCGTTGCAACGCCGATGAACAGCGTTGCAACGCTACACACAGACAACAACAATCTCCATTGTTTTTGGCTCGTTTTTGCTTCGATCTTCTAAGCAACCGCTTTGCCTCGATCGACACGGACTTACAGACTCGATTTACAATCATATTTTGCTCAAAACACTGGTCCCTTACATTGAACATTTCAATGGAAATTGTAAATCTAAGTGCCAAAATTGAAAACATCTAATTTTGCAAAACCGTTCATATATCTCATGCAAAAACAGTAAATCCCACCTTGTTCTTGAAGAATCCAGAACATAAATCAAGAACGCAATTGGGCTCTGATACCAATTGAAGGGAATCGAAATCCCCGCAGCGGAACCGATTGTGAATCGCGCGCTCTTGATTTAGTAACAACGATTTATTCAAGACCATGAAAGAATGGAAAACAAGAAATTACCTTTGAAGAACCTCTCTTCGAGTGCTTTTCTCTCCACGGTCACGATCTCGGCAACAGGAACTCCAACGTGCAAAGACACGACCACCGAATCTTCTCCGTTGCACTCTAGGTGAGGGAGGAAGGTGGGTTCCCTTTAGGAGATGTGAGGTAATTTTGAGAGAGATATTTGTTGTTTTTTAACTTTTCCAACAACAAAAAGGTTAGGAATAGCTTAGAATGATTTCCAAAATCACACCTTCACTAGTTGCATCTCATGCAACCATATGTATAGGGAAATAGGATGGAAATGACCATCCTAGCCCTCCTTTAATCTCTCATTAGTATATAGTTTATATATAAATTTAATTCACATTAAAACTATATATTATATCAATTATATCATATATAATGGATACAATTCCTCATGTATGAAATTGAACACTTCAATTTCACTCCTAACTTTATACCATCAATATTACCATGTTGAGCCAACGGAGGGATCTAATGGACCTACATATCATGAGCTCCAATGATGTAAGATAAACTGATCAAACTCTTTGCTCCAGTTAATCAATATTCATTAACTACAAGTCCCTCCACTATAGACTTGTAGCTGCACTCTCCTCACTCGTAGATATTATTGTGTCCACCGATATAGTCATTACCCATGAGTCGACCCTTCACGTTGGTTGTTCGTAATCACACTGGGTCAAATTACCGTTTTACCCCTGTGATTACCTCTTTGCTCCTTAAACACCATTGATCCTCTAATGAACAACAAGCCTAACGTCCTACCTTAGACTCATATCCTCATAGAAGGTGGGGCCCGTTGTTCAAGACACGAGTCGGTTCTTAAGGAACAACCTATCTAATTCCTCAATAGTGGAATGAGTGATTTCCATCTTGCACAGCTTAAGTTCCCAACTACCTACGAGGTTACGTCACTGAGAAGGTAGGCTTATTGAGTCGGCTACAGTGCCACTCTCACCCATACTAGTCTATGGACAAACCCCTATAGCGAGGAGTTCTTAACTTGCTCGATCTGGTCGAGTCACTAATGACCATCTATAAATTACTAGTTTTATCCTCATTAATCGATGTTATACTTGTTAGACTAATAATTTGCGATCCAGGTCTTGTATGAACTCTTCATACAAGATGCCCCCACTACGCATGTCAACTACATGAATGAGTTGGATTACCTCATTTGTACTAATTACAAAGTGGGTCGCATCCATGGTGTTCCGAATGAGGTTTCCAACCTTATTCTTATACCATAGACTAATTAGGTTATAATCTTGAACTCAACCTAAATAGTGTCCACTACACTGATTTCAAGATAAATGTTATAACCTTGGAGCTTAGTTTATTGGATTTATAAATGCAAGATCAGTAATCTTATCAAAACAAATAACACTTTATTTAATTGATCAAAATTACACAAGTTTAAGGCAAAAATCCCAACAGCTACGGGTTATAGTGGAGTGTTACCGTAGCTAATGAATGTTGAGTAACCGGGTTAAAGAATTTGACAGGTTAATCTCAGGTCATTGGAGTCTATAACTGTCGGTCGATTAGGACCCTCGGTTGCCTCAATCTGGGTTAAAAAAAGGGTTAATGTTTTGGTATGAAATTGAAGTTTTCAATTTCACTTTAAGGGCATTTATGTCATTTATATGAGATATGAATGATATAATATATAGTTTAATGTGAATGAGATTCATAATAAACTATAGGTTAGCTTAATTGTTGAATTAGGGCTAATTGGAGAAATTAATTGAGAGAAATTAAATTGGATGTGATTCAATTTAATTAAACCACAATTGTTGCAAATGTGATTTGCAATATGAGATATGAGATATCCTATATTATGTGGTTATGCAAATGAGATTTGCATAACCTATGGTTGTGGTAAAGTGGTAATAATGTGGACCTCACATGATTTGGGCTCCAATGATCCGAGATTAACTCACAAACTCTTTGACCCTTGTTAACCAACATTCATTAGCTACAGTAACACTCCACTATAGCTCGTAGTGCACTCCGTCGGTCTGAATATATTACGTGTCCACCGATATAACCAATGCCCATGAGTCGACCCTTCACAGGTTGTTCGTGAGACACAGTTGGGTCAAATTACCGTTTTACACCTGTGTCTACCTCTTGTTCCTTAAGTCCCCACTGCTCCTCTAATGAACATATTGTGATGGTTCAACCATACACAACTCCTTTCTCGAGCGAGTGAGAAGGAGAGAAAAACCCCTGTTTCTACCTCTTGTTCCTTAAGGGAACAACCCTCTAGTTTCCTAAAGGCGGGAACGAGTAAATTCCATTTCGCGTGAGTTAAGTTCCCGGCTCCTACTTGGTCCTCGTCCAGAGAGATAGGCATATTGGGCGAATCGTGACAACCTCACCCGTACTAGTCAAAGGACATACCCTCGCAGACGGGAGTTCAGAACACGCTTAGGATTCGGTGTCGAATCACTAATGGTCATCTACGATATTATTAGTCCTTCATCACAACTGTTACATCGGTGAGGTCTAATAATTCACTGATCCGGTCTTGTACAATCTCATTGCACAGGATGCCCCACTCGCATGTCAACCACATGAACGAAGTTAGATCACCTCGTTTGTATCTAATACAAAGCGGGTCGCATCCACGATGTATCCGAGGATTAGGTCTCCAACCCTATCCATATCATCGTAGACCGTTCGGTCATTAACTTTCGACGTGATCCTCCTTGTGTGTCCACTACACACCGTTCAAGTTCTAGTTCTCTCATAAATATTGTGAGACACAAAGTGATGAAATGAATAACTCTTATTAATTTCAAACGATGAATTTACAAACACGAGATTAGGACAAAAATTCCAATGTAAATCAAGGCGGCAGGCGGGCGAATTTGAAGCACAAACAACAAAGGAGTTTGTTGTGCAGCGACGGCGTTGAGGCGTTGCTCGCCCAGCGTCTGAACGTTGTCCCATCGGGAGCAAGGCGCTACTGCAGGGCAGCGTTACCAACGGGCGGGCGTAGCGTTACAACGCCGGGCGGCGTTGACGCTAGGTCGACGCTTGAAGCGACAACGTTGCAATGCTGCACGCGTTGAGGAGCAGTTCGCGAGCAGTTCCAAACGTGGGCGGTTGAAGTGCTTCATAGTGGGTAGTTTTTTCCGAGTTTTAATTTGTATTTTTAATTTCTTTATTTTTAAAATGTATTTAATTCATTTATTTAATTATTTTGTTAAATAATATTAATATAAGTGTTATATTAATTTTATTTAATTAAATAGTTGCCCCTAGGTGCCAAAACCGGTCCAATTTTGCTATTTAATTATTTTATGCATGAGATGTATGATTTAATTAAATTCTATGTGCATATTGTATGTCATATAGATTTAATATCCCACCTTAGGTTAAACATTTCATGCATCATTTATATTATAAGAGTTATAATATATAGTTTGCATGATAGATTATATTATAAGAGTTATAATATAATTAAATGCATGTTTAATTTATTAATATAAGTGTTATATTTATTAGATTAAAGTATGCTCATGCATTTATATTCATGTGATGAATTATATTATGTTATAGTATATAGTTATTCATGTGATGAAAGATCAAGCACTATAACATAGAAATGCATGCAACCTAAGTTAATTATTAGTTTTAAAGAGTTTAGAACTTGAATAGTTAGACTTAGGTTTTCTTTTTTCTAATGAGATTAGAAATTAGGAAATCAAAGTTTAGTCTATGAATGGAGACTGATTAGTTACTCTGTCTAAGGAAGGTTTTGTCTAAGGCTGGGAAATTTAAGTTGACGCTTGCGGAACACCCCTACCTCGAAACCGACCTGGGAGTGAATTCGGTCCGGAGATTCTTAGATTATACTTATCGTGAGTGTCGCTAATTAAAACTGTTTAAATTTACTCACATAGATCTAAGTTATAATGTGATTATAGACTTAGGTTAATACCATATAAGAGTTATATTGGTAGACTTAGGTAAATTTTAGCCGGTTTATCTAGGTCAATCCCTATTAAAATTAAAGTGTTAAGTGGGAGAAAATATAGTGTATGAGATACATTTGAATTTCCAACCACAAATCTCAGATTAAGTGCACACTGCAGTGAGATCTATACTCGGCTCAAATGGCGCAAATGGGAGCGTCCTCTGGTGGCATTTGTATAGGTCAATATCATCGTGGATGGAGAGAGTACTTATAGTGAGTGGGAGCGGTACTTGTGAAAACGAGACCCACGGTCTCTTCTTTTGATTCACACCGTGAGACGCCTATGATCCGCTTCTTAGTTTGGCTTGGACTGCACAATCCTTCGCGAGGGCCCGATCATGGGAGTCGAACACCATGAATTCTCGAAAGGCATCACAGCTTCTGGTTGGTTTTCCTTCTTTGTTCACCCTTCGGTGGCTATTGTTTGGACGGATGCTTGGAAACTTAAAGATTGAGGGTGACACTTACAGAATTCGTTAAGTGTTAATGAATTCGACCAGAACAATGGTAATTGAACGCCTAATTGAATAAGAGTTATTCGGGGATTAGGGTCCGATCGAGTTATTCGAGATTACTGCTTCACTTGAGCATAATCAGTATGTTTTGAAACCTAATTCGGTCAAAAGTGTTTTGAATCTTCGAATTGTTTAAACTCTGTGAAACATGAACTAAGAAAGCGAAAGTTTCTCCTAAAGAAAATGCCCCTCTTTGGCATCTATGGTTAGGCTACATTAATCTCAATAGGATTGAGAAACTAGTGAAGAGTGGACTTCTAAACGAGTTGAAAGAAAACTCTTTGTCGGTGTGTGAGTCATGCCTTGAGGGCAAGATGACCAAATGTCCTTTTAGTGGAAAAGGATATAGAGCCAAAGAGCCTCTTGAGTTAGTACATTCGACCTCTCGTGGTCCGATGAATGTTAAAGCTCAAGTGATTATGAGTACTTTGTTTCTTTCATGACGATTACTCGAGGTATGGGTATATTTACCTAATGCACAGGAAGTCTGAAACTCTTGAAAAGTTCAAGGAGTACAGGACTGAGGTTGAGAACCTCTTAGGTAAATCGCTTAAAACACTTTGATCGGATCGAGGTGGAGAGTACATGGACACTGAATTTCAGGACTATATGATAGAACACAGAATCACATCCCAACTCTTAGCACCTGGTATGCCACAACAGAATGGTGTATCAGAGAGAGAAACAAACTTTGTTTGACATGCTTGGTCAATGATGAGCTATGCTCGTCTCCCCGATTCTTTTTGGGGTTACTGCGGTGAGATCATGGTCTATATTTTGAACAACGTTCTGTCGAAGAGTGTTTGTGAAACACCTTTCGAGCTCTAGAGTGGACGTAAAGGCAGTTTACATCACTTCAAAATTTGGGGATGTCCGGCCCACGTGTTGGTGTCAAACCCAAAAAAGTTGGAACCCCATTCGAAATTGTGCCTATTCGTAGGTTACCCTAAAGAGACTAGGGGTGGTCTATTTTACGATCCTAAGGAAAATAAGGTGTTTGTGTCGACAAACGCCACTTTCCTAGAGGAAGACCACGTCAGGGATCATTTACCAAGGAGTAAAATTGTGTTAAATTAAATGGACAATACATCAGCAAGAGTTGTTGATGGGGCTAGTACGTCAACAAGTATTGTTGATCCTAGCACGTCTAGTCAAATCCGTTCCCAAGAGTTGGGAATGCCTCAACGTAGTGGGAGGGCTATGAGACAACCTGATCGCTACATGGGTTTAGCTGAAACCTCAGTTGTCGCTCCTGATGATGACTGTGAGGATCCATTGACCTATGATCGTGCAATGGTTGATGTTGACAAAGACGCAGTGGATTAAAGCTATGGACCGAGAAATGGAGTCTATGTACTTCAATTGCATGCTGGGAGCTTGTGGATCAACCGGATGGGGTAAAACCTATTGGTTGCAAATGGATCTACAAGCGTAAACGTGGCGTATATGGGAAGGTGCAGACCTTCAAAGCCCGACTATTGGCAAAGGGTTTTACCTAGGTTGAAGGGGTTGACTAGAAGGAGACCTTTTCACTTGTTGCCATGGTAAAGTCGATCAGGATCCTTCTGGCCATTGTCGCGTATTATGACTATGAGGTATGGCAGATGGACGTCAAGACAGCCTTTCTGAATGACAAACTTGATGAGACCATCTACATGGACCAGCCCAAAGGGTTCATTCCCCAAGGACAAGAGCAAAAGGTTTGTCGGCTTCATAGGTCCATTTATGGGCTGAAACAAGCTTCGAGGTCTTGGAATATAAGGTTTGATGAGGCAATAAAATCATATGGCTTTGATCAAAATGTCGACGAGGCTTGTGTCTACAAGAAAATCGTTGACAAGACTGTCGCATTTTTAGTGTTGTATGTGGACGATATTCTTCTGATTGGGAATGAGGTAGAATTTCTTACTGACGTTAAGAAGTGGCTAGCTTTGCAATTCCAAATGAAAGATTTGGGAGAAGCTCAAGATGATCTAGGTATCAGTTATGTCAAAACCTAAGAAACGCAGTAACGCTAGCCTTGTCTCACGCGTCTTATATTGACAAGATGTTGTCTAGATATAAGATGCAGAACTCCAAGAAAGGCTTGTTGTCTTTCAGGCATGGGGTTCACTTGTCTAAGGATTATTGTCCTAAGACTCCTCAAGATGTTGAGGATATGAGACGGATTCCATATGCTTCGGCTGTAGGGAGCCTGATGTATGCCATGTTGTGTACTAGGCCCGACATCTGTTATGCAGTAGGAATTGTCAGTAGAAATTAGTCCAATCCAGGATTAGATCACTAGACAGCCTTAAAGGCAATCCTCAAGTATCTTAAGAGAACGAGGAACTACAGCTTAGTGTATGGCATTGGGGATTTGATCCTTACGGGATACACGGATTCTGACTTTCAGACCGATAAAGATTCTAGGAAATCCACTTTTGGGTCAGCCTTCATTCTCAATGGAGGAGTCAGAGTATGGCGAAGCATCAAGCAAGGATGCATCGCTGATTCCACTATGGAAGCGGAGAATGTTGCGGCTTGTGAAGCTATAAAGGAAGCCGCTTGCCTTAGGAAGTCATGACGGATTTGGAAGCTGTTTGAAATATGAACTTGCCGATCACACTGTTCTGTGATAATAGTGGTGCAGTAGCCAACTCACGTGAGCCTCGGAGCCATAAGAGAGGCAAACACATTGAGCGCAAGTATCATCGACACGGGAGATTGTGCACCGCGAGACGTGATACCACGCAGAGATAGCGTCGAGCACAACGTAGTGATCCATTTACAAAGCCCTCTCCCGGTTAAGGTGTTTGAGGTCACCTGTAGAGTCTAGGTCTTCGAGAGCTTCCCGATTAGGGCAAGTGGGAGATGTGTAAACGGGTATTCAATGCCCTAGTTTATTGTATTACTTCATTGTAATTTATGTACATTTCAGAAATATTTTCTCCACTAGCTTAGTCCAAGTGGGAGTTTGTTGGGATTTTTGTCCTAATCTTGTGTTTGTAAACTATTATTTGAAATTAATAAGAGTTATTTATTTCATTACTTTGTGTCTCACAATATTTACAAACTTTTTCAATAAACTAAGCTCCGTGGTCATTGAATTTATGAGAGAACTAGAACTTGAGCGGTGTGTGTAGTGGACACACAGGGGAGGATCACGTTCGAGTTAATGACCCGAACGGTCTACAGTATATGGATAGAGTTGGAGACCTAATCCTGGATACACTGTTGATGCGAACCGCTTTGTATTAGATACAAATGAGGTGATCTGACTCGTTCATGTGGTTGACATGCGAGTGGGGCATCTGTGCAATGAGATTGTACAAGACCGGGTAGTGAATTATTAGACCTCACACGATGTAACACCGCTGACAAGAAGGGACTAATAACTTTGTAGATGACCATTAGTGACTCGACCTAAATTCTAAGCGTGTTACAGACTGTTGTTTGCGGGGGTCTGTCCTTTGACTAGTACGAGTGAGGGTGGTCACAGTTACTCACCCAATATGCCTATCTTCTCGTGGACAGACCAAGTAGGAGTTGGGAACTTAACTACGCGAGATGGAATTCACTCATTCACGCCTTTAGGAAACTAGAGGGGTTGTTCCCTTAAGTCTTTGTCTCCGTGGCTTGGACAACGGCGCCCACCTTCTCACCGGCCGAGAAGGATGTTGTGTATGGTTGGACCATCATAATATGTTGTTCATTAGAGGAGCAGTGGCCTTGTGAAGCTGCAATGAAGTTGTTTCGATACTACTAACCATTTAAAAAAGTATGACAATCTACGTTGTATAGGATACACCCAAAGACAACCAACGTTTACTCTCACGATGTAGTGGGGCCCGCCAAACACTCCATCGTCTTTGTCGTAGTGGGTTAGCCCAGCACTCACGATAGCATTGTTGTCACGGAGTACACTCAATGTCGACAACAGAAAATGACCTTGTGTGCACACGGTATTATGCGGCCTCAGGCTCAATATCTTAGTCATTTACTCATTCGAGTCTCCGAAAAACACATAAAAATACCTGAACATTTCTGCTTATCTTTCTTTCGTAAAACTCAAGCTTACTCAGCTTGTTCATAAAAACTGGAAATCTTTAAATAATATTTGCTAGTACATGCTTGCTTGAACTCATAACATTTTCAGGTAACAAACAAACATATGCTCACATATAAATTTCATCGAAAAATCTAGGCTCACAACGAGCACTTAAAATCATTTCTAGGAAAACATGAATACTCATAAATATGTTTTCAAAGGAGAACAATAAGCATTGAAACCATTTCGTTCTAGCAAAATCTTGTATTTTCATAAGCATAATACAAACATATAAATCGTTTTGTCACTCACAGCGTTAGAACTAGAACCTTGGTTCGTACACTCGACGTATTTCCTATTGGCCTGTCAAACAAACAAAAAACAAACATTAGAACCTCGAGCTCATGAATTTCAACCTTAAAATTATAAAAAAAAACACTTCATCTATTTTTCCAGCATTTTACACATTTCATGCCCTAATTTCATACTCTCATAACTTCTTCATTAGTTAGCCAAAAAGGATGTACTTTATACCAAACTCTTCCTTTTTGAACCCTCTAAAATGCATCTGAAGAAATGAAATTAAAATTCCAAACGAATTTATTCGTAAATACCTCCAAAGCGTTTTCCCTAAAAACAAACTTCTGTTATTTCCAGATTCGTTTCCCTGCTGCACCCCGAACTTGACCTGAAATTTAAAGCATCCTCCAGTCTTTTTCTACTTACGAGTTTTTCATGAAAGTTGTAGGAAATTTAATAAGCTTTCCAACCATAACTATTACAACTTTTGATTCCAACTCTACAGATTAGCACGAGTGAAACACTAGAGGTTTCTCGGATTTGACAGCAAACTCTGTCATCTGCCTTCCTCTTCACAAATCAGTAACTTATGGTAAGAATTTTCTCAAGCTTCCTCCACGACTTTTGTTCAAATATGAGTTAACTTTCAAGAAAATCAAATCTCACCTCTTACCTCTTCTTGTGGAGCTCAAAACGATCTAAACATCAGAACTGGTCCGGATTAATCATAGAATTGCCATGGAACATTGAATTGAACCTTCCCCTTTCCTCTTCAATTTCAACTTTAGAAGTTCACCTTCTTCTTCCTCCCAATCTCTCCATCGAAGCTGTGCTTTTCTTTGTTGAGAATGTGATGAAAATGGAAAGAAGGTGAGTTAAATAATCTAAAAAAAAGTCTTTGGCGGTGGTGGATTTCCACCATCCGTTTTTCTTTTCTTTTTTTTAAAAATAATTTCCTTTTATTTTCTTCATTTTATTTTCTTTTTTAAAAAAAAATTAAATAAAGAAACCAATTATATTACACATTTTCTTTTTTCTTTTCTTTTGTTATTATTTGTTTTTAGGAAAATCCAAAAAGAGATCTCGGGTTTACAGATCATGTGGTTGACATGCGAGTGGGGGCATCCTGTGCAATGAGAGTGTACAAGACCGGACCGTGAATTATCAGACCTACTGATGTAACGCCTGTAATAGTATAGAACTAATGACTTCGTAAATGACCATTAGTGACTCGTCCTTAGTCCTAAGCGTGTTACGGACTCATGTCTGTGGGGGTCTGTCTTTTGACTAGTACGGGTGAGGGTGGCCAGAGTACGCCCAATATGTCTATCTTCTTAGGGGCAGGACCTCGTGGGAAGCAGGGAACTTAACTACACATTTAGCAATTCACTCGTTCTCGAACTAGGGAAACTAGAGGGGTTGTTCCCTTAAGTGTTGTCTCCAAAGCTTGGACAACGGGTGCCCACCCTCTCATTGGCACAAGAGGGATGTTGTTTATGGTCGGACCATGCAACAAATTTGTTCATTAGAGGAGCAGTCGGACTTAAGGAGCAACAGGTAGACACAGGGGTAAAACGGTAATTTGACACAATTGTGACTACGAACAACCTGTGAAGGGTCGACCCATGGGCATTGGTTATATCGATGAACACAACTTGTCCTACAGTGATGAGAGTGCAGCTACGGGCTTTAGTGGAGTGTTACCGTAGTTAATGAATGTTGATTAACCGGGTCAAAGAGTTTGATCGGTTAATCTCTTATCATTGGTGCTTTTCACTTGTAGGTCCATTAAGTCCCTCGATTGGCTCAAATTCGACAAAATGAGGATTTATAGTTTGGAGTGGGTTTGAAGTGTTCAAATTCATTAAAAGGGTATTTATGTCATTTATATGTGATATAATATACATCCTTACGAAAAACTAATCGCATCGGAGTGTTTCCGCGGTCGAATCCATTTTTTTATTATTCTATTATTCCACCAGGGCCTCCGCAGACACTTCCCCCGGCGGCTAGGCCCCTACTTTAGGCACAGGCTTTCTCGAACAAAGGATTGTTTTTTTCCTTTCCATTCACTCGGATCTCTTCCGTTTCATCGATTTTGTTCGGATCCTCCTTTTCTTCCAAAAAAAGGGAAGGAGAAGTATCTTTTTCGGTGGATCCCTCTTGTTCCTGTTTAGTCCCCTTCGTTTCGGAAGTGGTTTAATATATAGTTTAATATGAATGAGATTCATAATAAACTATGGTCTAGCCTAATTATTTAATTAGGGTTAATTTTGAGAAATTGAATTGAGAGAAATTAAATTGCATATTACTCAATTTAAAATTTCACAATTATGTAAATGTGACTCGTAGAATAAGGTATGAGATACCTTATATTATATGATATCAAAATATGATTTGCATATCATATGATTGTGGTAAAATGGTAAATTGGTGGAGATTTTAACTCCACCACACACTATTATATATAGGTGCTTGGAGAAGCACTTATTAGTACATTCTCTCATATTTTGGATTTTGAACCAAAAGAGAAAGAAAGAACTCTCTCTACCTCTCTCTCAATTCTCTCTACCTTCTCCAACCCCATTCTAAAGGGAGCCCCACAACTCTTCCTCTACCTCCCGAGAACAACCGAGAAGATCAAGTTGAAGCGTACGACTTGATCCATTCGTGGTATGAGTTCGAGAGATCGTTGGATCGAGAGAGATCGTGACCATCGGAGAAAACGTCAAAGAAGTGTTATTCAAGAGGTTAGTAACGATTACTTTCTGTTTTCTTCTCCATTAAAGCATACTTAGCCTAGAAATGTATGTGATACTTTCAATTTTAAGAAAATTAGAACCACAACGAATCAACGACGATTCGCATCGCTTCCGTTGTGGGAGATCCATTCCCTTCAATATATTATTAATATACAACATTATATTAACATATTTTTCAAATATAGTTTAATATATTATATACTTAACAAGTATGTATCATATATCTTTTAACATATATATGTTGTATAGAAAATTGATCGTGCTTTTTCCACTATTACACAATCTCTTATTCAATGTTTTAATTTCTTCTAATGGGTTATTCAGTGCATCACAAACTTCACATATTTGTCAACAAAATAGACGACAAAAAATATCGAGTTAATTGACGTACTAATGTCCTTGCCTAAATAAATTATCTTGACATTTTACCCCATCCTACAATTCCAAAAATATATATCATTGTAATATAGATATAGATATATAGATATATATATAGATATACCTTATATCAAAGTGTGATGACCTCATTTTTGTCTTTTGGCCTTTTCGTGTCACTTCCCAGTATATTTTACTCTAGTCGTTTAGATGTATATCATGTCCATATATATAATTGTTTATGTGTTTCAAGTAGTAAAGTATAAGAAAATGAGAAAACAGAGAGTCATCTTCTTCCTTCATTTTACAAGAAATCCTATGAGAATACTGTATATAATTGTAATAAAAATAAAAGCAAGTTAAAAATGAATTCAACCATAATCATGGTTCTGTCTTATTCATTTGGTATCTAGAAAACGATTTAACAAAAATCAAAAACAAGTTTTTTTTTCAAAATCAAATATGTGGGTTTTAACTCATATTCTTCGAACAAAACAAAAATCATACTCAGTTCATTAATACTAATATATTTCAGAAAGAACTCATATAAACTAAGAAAATATGAAAAAATCTAGAGGAAAACTTGTATATACTCGATACAAACACAAATAATATAGATGCCATACCAGTTATATATTCGTCTACGAACAAATTTTTTTTTTCTTCTTTCGATTCATGTATATATTTTATTCTTCTTCTTCTTCCTATTGCAATAGGAGAGGCTTTTCTTTTGGTCTAAATCAATCTTGTTTTTTCCAATTGTTTTCTTTCAAATTTGTTTTTTCAATCATGTGTTAAATCTCATTTTTTTTATTTGAATTTCCTCTTAATAAGAGATTTGAGAAATAAATTACTTTTTCCATATATTGTTTTTATTTTTTTATTAAAAAAAATTATCAAATTGAAGCTGAGGGTGTAATAATAAAATATCTGCAACATTTTTATAAAAAATTAGACTTAATTATTCTATGTAAAAAAAAATGATGTTTAGTTTGTATGTAAATTGAGCCTCATAAATAAGTTTTCTATCTAGAAATCTCAAAATCTCACATAATGATACTATTTATTTTATTTTTTTTTAAATTTATTCCTAACCAGACATTTGATAAATCATGGAGTTTCCATATATTATTTTTATTTTTGTTTAAAAACTATCAAATCGAAGTTAAGGGTTTAAAAGTATAATGACTACGACATTTGTGTAAAAAATAGGCTCAATTGTCCATTTGTATAAAAAATAATGAATGTAAGTTGATTATGTAAATTATGTCTCATAAGTAAGTTATTTAGGTAGAAAGCCCTTAAATATATAGGGCTTGTGAGAATGTGTGAGAATGAACTAAATGGTAATTGGGTTGATTCAAAACATAAACAACACAAGATACATATACAAGTGTAAATATTTATTTAGTGTAAGATTAAGATGATACTATACAAGAAGTATAATTGATAGAGATTTTAGGTGGGTGTTTGTATATTCAGATATGATACATCATTCCTACCTCAAGAGTGGACGCATGTGGTAAATTGAGGGGATAGCTGGGCTCCCTGCTATTTCTCCTAAACAATTCATAACCATAATTAATAACAAGCTTTCTTAGCATGCTCGATCCCCGCTTTGCTTTCGTCTGCGCGTGACCCAATATGTAAGCAACTCCTGCTTCCCTTGCTTCCATCAACTCCTGCAGTTCCTCCATTGCTGTCTGCTCAATTTTTGGACTCTCTGGCACAACGACCTCACCCTTTTTCCCTCGTACTCAGTGGTTCGACAATACCTGGTGACCTTATTTCCCTCTGCTCCGAATCCGATGCGTCGTTGTCACCCAACTCTTCCTCTTGCATTTGAATTCCATCTCTATGTGTACAACACGTTCCAACTACAACCACTAGATCATCTGCTGCTGCATTACAACCTCTGGATTCCATTTTCTCCCATCTTATGAACTCAGCTATACTACATACAAGATCTTTTTCAAACTCTGTATCATCCTTGTGCACATCTCTGTATCCATATCGCACAATGCACCTATACAACCTAAACTCACCAGGTCCAATTCGACTAACTAGGAACCGCTCTTCAGCTTTAACGTGTGGAACTGGGACAGATTTGATGCAAAGAAAACAACCACCTGGTGAAAGGCAGGAAGGTTCGTAATGAAATGTGGAAAAATTGCTGGGATTCCTGACACAAGTTCAGTGTGCACAATGCCAATCCCCGCACTCGTACAATGCCTAGACTGGATCCCACACTAAGCAACCAATTAATTGACACCTTATTTTGAAAATCGAATTAGCACTTCTTCAGCGTTCCGTGAGTGCCAGACATACATTATAATCATGAACACCATCGCAAGCACAATGGGAACCCATGCTCCTTCTAGAAACTTAATGAGAGAAGCTGAAAAATACATGGCTTCAATTGACCCAAAGAAGAGCACAAAGCAAATTGCCAAGACAACACTCTGGTGCCAGCAAAGGACAATGACTAAAGACATTAAGCAGGTAGTGACTAACATCACTGTGATTACTGCCAAGCCTGTTTGACAAAAACAAATAAATATATAAAACCAGCAGGCTCATTTAGTCCTAAAGATCATGGAACAAGCGTATTGCTTATAAGCTTAGCATCATGATCTGTTGCATCACATGACAGACTTGAATGGAGTTTGTACATGAGAAAATTTTTATTAATGGCAATGTGGATCATCCAATCGATCTTAAAGCACTTGATCTATCACGAGGAAATGAGAATATTTTTGTTCGTGATACTGTTTCAGTTTTTTTTTTTCCTCCTCCCATAAAACAGCTGAATTTTAACAAGGAAAGGCAATTGACAGATGCATGGTTAAGCTAAAAGATATTTATGACTAGGACCAACATGCATTCTCAGATATATCACTGTTGGCAAGTTGAAAATATGTTGGATGCCTCCAAAAAGGACAAGACAAATAATGTTTAGTTGTTTCATACCTGATGCATTTCCCAAACGCTTTGTGTCTCGGAAACCAATTGTAACAGCTAAGCATAACAGCATCAAGATCCAATTAATCTCAGGGATATAAATTTGACCATGAATTTTAGATGATGTATGAACTATTTTGACTCTAGGGAAGCAATTCAAAGCAGAGCATTGCTTAATGATCGAGAAAGTTCCAGTGATGATGGCCTGGCTTCCTACTACAGCAGCAAGTATGGCAATTACTAGAACAGGCCAACGTAACTTCTCTGGACAATAAATAAGGAGCACCTAAGATCAACCGAAAGCCAACCATACTCTATAAATATCATGTAAAGAAACTAATAGTACCTGGAACAGATATATAGAATCCAATTCGATAATCATTTGGTATTGAATGATGTTGAGATAGATAAGCAGCCTGCCCCATATATGCCAAAACCAAAGATGGATAGACCATAAAGCTAAATGCAATCTGTCACAAATTATTTGACAAAGGAAGCTTCTTCAGAGCAGAGATATACAGGAATAGATTACAAACATATTGATGATGAACTAGTGTAGATAGAGTGTTAAATCACCAATCAACCTAAATGCTTAAGCTGATGGGTTATCGTAAATTTAACTATATCCACACTATTTTAACACTCGCCCTCACTTGTGGGTTTGAAAATTTGTAGAAAGCCCAACAAGTGGAAATCAATATTAATTGGAGAGAAAATAACATTATAGGAGCTCGAACACAAGACATCTTGGTTTGATATCAATGTTAAATTACCAATCAACCCAAAAGTTTAAGCAAATGAGTTATGGTAAATTAAATTATATTAACACTACCTAAACATACAAAGTCATTAAGAAAATGTGTGCCCTTTTTTATGATAAGAAGCCAAGAAACAACCGTTATCATGTTAGACCAATATAGATCAGAATTAGATTCATTTAAAACAAAATGCCATACCTGGATGGATGATTGTGAAAAGTGTCCAAGATCAGCAAACATAGCCTCTGAACCTGGAAGGGTCAAAGAGCGTTTCATAAACTAACGGATCACTTTGCTTCTACAAGGATAAATTTCAAAAGTTGTAGCACTATTCACTTACCAGTTATACAAAGTAGAATCCTCTCCTAGTGACATCCAACCTCCTCTCTGTGTTTTCTTCAAGAATTGGAACATATAATAAGGTGAAAGTGCTTGATAAACATGAGGGTTCCAGTGGATAACATTGTATAAACCAATTGCACTAATGCACAAAAGCCATGTTGTAACTATAGGAGCAAACAAGAATCCAACCCTGTGGGTTCCATAATGTTGAAGGGCGAACAGGCCTATCAGTATGATGCATGCAGCTGGAACTTCCACATCTGCAATATTATCAACGCTTGAATAGAAACTTTAGCGCCCGCTCAAGCATGTTCTAACAAACATGGAATAATTTTTTACATATGCATGGCTGCAGGAGGAACCTCAACAAAAACATGGATGAAAATTTAAGATTGAACCATCAGAGGCCTTTTAAATAAGCCTCTATCTGAATCCAGCCTACACCCCTGTAGGACATCCTTAATTTTGTAGTCCCCAAAAGCGAGATCCCATGCATTTCACTGAGGGCATTAACTTGAAAGATAATATAAAGATTATATATTCTGCTACTTTAAGTAGGCACCGCCTGATTTCAAGGCTCCACATGTTTTTAGGTTAGAACTGTCTATTAACTTGAAGGATGAAGCATGTATGTCCAACTAGTAGTGATCACTTCTGAATTTTTCAGAATTTTAAAATACCCGTAGACACCTCACCAAGATGAAAACCCAGTTATAATGCAAAGTTCAGGAGATGGAGCTCAACTAAAAAAATCTAGCCCACAAGCTTCCTACTCAACTTTCTGGGGTTTGAGGATTCTGAGACACTTTAAGAAACTGTATGAGTTCATAAAAGTTTGTCAGACAGGATTACTTATGAAATCCTCCACTAATGAAGGTTCAATGTTTTGGACTCGAGTGTAACAAATATCTCTACGAGCATTTGATTCTTGAGAACACAGCTCTTTCTTAGACATTGCAGCCAGGCTACTCCTTAAGTAGCAAAACTTCATTGGATGTAAGAAAAGTAGCTAAACTGAATAAATCTTACAAAATTATGGATATCCAAGACATCTTTTGTTTTGACTCAAAATTGTACTATTTCACATGCATCAAAGTAACGTTTGTTAGCATATAATATTGAAATTTGTTTCAGCAAGATTTCATCCGAAGCATTCAAGTTGGTATGTTGATAAAGAATACATAAAAAGATAGCTCATCAAACATAACACTTTAAACATTAATTCATATGGTGCCAATCTACCAAATTAAAGCAGTTCTTTTCTTTCAGGTTTGCATGGTCATAATAAAAACTAGATTACACAAAATCATATCCTGCTGCAATTGACACTACTTTTAGTTTCTTCCTCAGTGTGGGTGTGATTGAAAAAGAAACTGAAGAAAATGTGATAGTTACAACTTACACTAAGACTAACATATCGTAACATTTATTAGAACAAATATGCTACCTGAGATGAAAAGCTATGATGTGAACTGTACAATATATAATTGAGTTTAGGTGATAATCATCAACAATATGTCGAACCATGTCAAAGTAACATATTATTGCAACTCCTAAAAAGTAAAGAGAAAGAATGACATGCCAATATGAGTATAGCTCAAGTGGTTAAGCAAGTGCCTTCCTCGGAAGTGGTAGATTTGAATCTTTTCCTCCTATTTGTATTGTTATGTAATATTCTTAAATAAGGATGAATGAATGAATGACAAACCCAGTCATCATAAGGGTTGGTGAATTTAGATATAATGTACAGTGAAAGTTGTCGAAGAAAAAAAGACAAAAGTAGTTCAGGCATTAACAAAATTTTCCAAAAGAAGGGAATCTGGTGCATTGGAATTCAAAATCAAATACATAGTAAACTACAAATAGCTTTTACTTTGTAGGAGATGTTTGCAGCAAAGCCTAAATTGCCACCATCTTTCAAACACACTTTTAATACCAAACAAAGTCATGATCGTAGAAAAAATGGAGCAAGGTTTAAAATCTTACACTTGTGATGCTCTTTTGACATCGTAAACTCCAGTCCAGAAACAGCAGAAAAAACTATCAAAATCCCAAACAAGGCCAATTAGTTACAGACAAATACCTTTCCGTTGTTTGTTTCTTTCCTAAATTTCAACTAATAAAGGAAAATCTATAATTACCAGAAATAGCAGGCGTTAGGATGCCGTCGCCAATGACCATACACGTCCCAATCAAGGCCAGAGTGAGCAAAAATCTCTGCAATACCTTATGCGTTTCTAACGTAGATTTCAGCTTGGAGGCAAAGCTTTTTGTGGGTGGTAAAATTATGCTTCCTTTGTTGTACTCAGCTAGCTCCTCATCTGCCGCTTGAACATTGGGCAACGAGCTGATTCGGGCATGTCGACACAACAACGAGTAGAGAGCAAAAGTCCCACCCTCGCCATTATCGTCAGCTTTGAGCACAATAAATACATATTTGAGCAAAGGGATAATGGTAAGGGTCCAGAAAACGAATGACAAAACGCCATAAATCTCTTCGTTGGTCTTTGAATGTTCAATGTCTTCTTCAGCAAAAGTGTTCCTATACACGTAAAGAGGTGAAGTGCTTAAATCACCATAGACGACACCAAGACTCTGAAAAGCTAGGGTCAGAACTGTCTTCCATGAATCCTTCTGTAAGTAAGGGAAGCTAAATTAGAAACTAAGACGGAATCTGCGGAGATTACAAATTAGTGGAGAATTGAGAGATTTTGAGCTCACCTTAGCATAGTTGGGATAAACCCCACTTTCGAGATCCATAAGCAGAGGGCTCAAATTTGTAATAAGAGCATTGTTGAAGTGAATACCGAGGAGTTGAGAGAGGAAGTGCGGCGAATAGAATACAGAAAGAAACGGCTACAAGAAGAGAGGGAGAGAGAAAGAGAAAGAACTCGACTGTTGTATAGAATAATGAAGAGAAAATATTCTGATGGTTTAGGAGGCATGGAACATGGAAATTGAAAACGAGGAATGTTTGAAACAGAAACAGAAACAGAATTGAAAGGAGCTTGAGATAAGAAACATGGTTTTCTTTAAATTGAGAATAGAGAAGGCGTGGAAGGAAGGCAGGTGAACCACCACAAATGCAGCAAACACGAAAACACACAGCGGAGCCTCTCGAAGCAGGAGGATAGTTCAGACTTCGGAGAGCATGAGATCAAGTATCGTTTCCATTTCCTGTTTCCGTTTTTCATTTTTTAGGAACAGACTTTTGATAATTATCTCACTTTAGGGCTGAATTTGAGCATGTATTAAAAGCAGTTTCTCTGTTCCGTTTTTAGTTTTAACTTATCCTTTTAACTTTATTGGTCAGTTTGGTGCTGAAGTTATACTTATACATTATAAATTTCAACCCTGAGTTTGAAGCCACTCCCTGCATTTTTATGGTGAAATGGGATCATGGGAGTGAAATATAAGATTGTAGGTCAAAAATTTTTTTTGACAGACTTTTTTTTTTTTTTTGAGAAGTTCAGTGGGACTTATTTGTATTAGATAATGTAAACTTTTGATAATTGCTTCTTATCTTATCTATGTCTATACTATATTAAAAAGTGACGATGTTTGAATTTTTTTGACACTTTTACTATTTTTTCCATTTACTCATTTACAAAATTGTTATTAATGATTAAATATAAATAGTAAATTAATTATCAATAATAGGTTGGAGTATAAAAAAATTTTCCTACATCTTTCTTTAATTATAATTCATAGATGAATTTTAGGAGTTATAGAATTCAAAAGTTTTTATAACTCTCATTTCTATTACTATAAAATGTGTTTTCTTCAAACATTTTCTTCCCCAACACTTAGTGTTTCATTCTTTATTTATTTTTGTTCTCTTTGTTCTATTTTTCTCCAAGCTTCTTCCATCTCCAAAATATTTCAAGATGTTGGTGGCATATTCATATTGTAAGGGTTGCATATATTTTAGTGGTATATTACTGTATTATTTTTTTTATGAAATGAGTGTATATCTAGGATCTTTGGATTCTTTTGTTACTAATTTTTTACTATTCCTTTATAATTTGAGTATTATTTTTTTTATTGTTCCTTTATTGTAACGCCCCGAAAAAAGCCATTCCACTTGGGATGACTTTAATTTTTCGGGGTGTTACAGTTGGTATTAGATAGAGAAAACGAGAGGGAGGGAGAGAGATAGTGATGAAAGAGAGAGGAAGCCGAGAGTGAGGGAAAGAGAGGGATCGGTTAAGAGAGGGAGAAAGTAAATCAAGAGTGACGGAGAACCTGAATGGCGGTGACGACTCGTCTGGCGGCGACACGAACGAAACAGTGATGGGGAAGGAGAAATTCGACGAGCGACTGAGAGAGAAAGAGATTGATGGGGAGAGAGCGGTAGCGAAAGAGAGGGCTTCGACGAGGGGGAGAGGGAGCAATGGATTGAGGGAGAGGGGGTTGAATGAGGGGCAGAAGAAGAAGGGTGAATGTGAGTGAGGACAAAGCATGTTAAAAGGACCTGTATTGGTGTTGGGGTGTATGTCCTAACCTCGTGTCGTTTGTAATAGTTGTTGTATTAATAAATAAAAAGTTATTTGTTAATCAAACCTTGTATCTCGCATTTTAAACTTAATCCAATAAACTAAACTCCAGGGTCATACTTATGAGAACTTGAACGGTGTGTAATGGACACACAGGTAGGATCACGTTCGAGTTAGTGACTCGAATAGTCTACAATATATTGATAGAGTTGGGAACCTCATCCTAGCAACACTGCAGATGCTACCCACTTTGTATTGGATACAAACTAGACAATCCAATTCGTTCATGTAGTTGACATGCGAGTGGGGACATCCTGTGCAATGAAATTGTACAAGACTGGACAGTGAATTATTAGACCAACTGGTGTAACACTGTTAAAAGTTTATGACTAATAAATTCGTAGATGACCATTAATGACTCGATCTTAATCCTGAGCGTGTTACAGACTCTTGTCTCCGGGGGTTTGTCCTTTGGCAAGTACGGGTGAGGGTGGCCTGTGTTGCTCGCCCAATAAGCCTACTGTCTCAGGGGAAGAACCACGTGGGGAGTTGGGAACCTGACTACGCAAGATGGAATTCACTCGTTCTCGAGCTAGGAAAACTAGAGGGGTTGTTTCCTTAAGTGTTGACTCCAAGGCTTGAACAACAGGGCCCCACCCTCTCACTGGCTCGAGAGGGGTGTTGTTTATGGTAGAACCATAAACAAAGTTGTTCATTAGCGGATCAGTGGGATTTAAAGAGCAAGAGGTAGGCACATGGGTAAAATGATAATTTTACCCAGTTGTGACTACGAACAACCTGTGAAGGGTCGACTCATAGGTATTGGTTATATCGATGGGCACAACTTGTCCTACAGTGAGGAGAGTGTAGCTACGAGGCTACAGTGGAGTGTCCTCGTAGTTAATAAATGTTGATTAACGGGATCAAAGAGTTTGGTCAGTTAATCTTGGATCATTGGAGCTCATGATTTGTAGGTCCATTAGGTCACTCGTTTGGCTCAATTATGGTTCAATGAGTGTATACAGTTTGGAGTGAATTTGAAGTGTTCAAATTCATATAAACGGTATTTATGTCATTTATATGAGATATAATTGACATAATATATAGTTTAATGTGAATGAGATTCATATTAAATTTAGAGAAATTAAATTGAATGTGATTCAATTTTAATTCCACAATTATGCAAATGAGATTTGTATAATAAGGTATGTGATACCTTATATTATATGATATGTAAATATGATTTACATATTATATAGTTGTGGTAAAGTGGTAAATTGGTGGAGATTTTACCTCCACCACATACCATTATAAATGGGTGCATGTAGAAGCACTTGAGAGATGATTATGTCAATTTTTGGTTTTCACTCCAAAAGCCCTCTCACAAATTCTCTCTAGTTTCTCTACAATTCTCCAAAATCGAATCCAAATGGAGTCTTACATACTCTCCCTCATCCTTCGGAGAACAACCGAGAAGATCAAGTGGAGGTGTCACTTGGATCGTGTTCCGGTTTGTAGTTTGTACGAAAGATCGTTGAGATCGTGATCGGGAGAAGGAATCACGAAGAAGTGTTCTTCAAGAGGTAGGTACTGTTGGGTTTTATGCCATAAATCTCGTAGTTTGTAAATAATGTTCTAATTAAATCAATAAAGAGTTATTGTTTATCATTATTTTATGTATTGCCTTAAGTTAACCCTAAATCCAATAAACTAACATCCGAGGTTGTTGTATGTCTCTTGAACTGAATATAGTGGACATATAAGTATCTTAGTTCGAGATACAACCTAAAGGGTTTATAGTAAGAGGATAAGGTTTGGATACCTTTGAAGGGAATTAAACTCCCACGCAGCGGAAGATGATTGAATCGTCATAGTGAAGTTGTGCAATTGAATTTCATTAAAATGACTTAACTCTTAAATCTAGGCTAAACATACATAAAATGGAAAGAAAAACAGTAAGTTCAAGTTACTTACTTGTTGAAGACCTTCTTCAAGGATTCCTTTCCAACAAATCACGAACTCTTCGCGTGCTTCTCGATCTCTACGAACCCAAACACTTCTCACGAACAAGAACACCACCAAAGACTTCTCGGTTGTTCTTCTTTTGGAAGAAGGAAGTTTGTGGGAACTTGGTGTTTTGGAGAAGAGAGGAGAAATGTTGAGAGAATTTAGAGAGAATTGTTCTCTTCTTTTGGTGAGAATTCCAAAAATGAGAGAATGACTTAACTTCCTTCTTACAAGAAGGGTTTAAATATGGAGATAGGTGACTCCACCTATTTACCATTTTACCATTAACTATAGGTTATGCAAATCATATTTGCATAACCATATATTATAAGATATCTCATATCTCATATCACAAATCACATTTGCAATAGTATGGATCTATTAAATTGAATCACATCCAATTTAATATCTTTCAACCTAATTTCTCCAATTAGCCCTAATTCAACAATTAGGCTAACCTATAATTAATTATAAATCTCATTCACATCAAACTATATATTATATCATTCATATCTCATATAAATTACATAAATGCCCTTTTAGTGAAATTGAACACTTCAATTTACTCCAAAACATTAACCCTTCTTTTAACCCAGATTGAGCCAACCAAGGGACCTAATGGACCTACGGTGACAAGCTCCAATGATCCGAGATTAAACTCTATCAAACTCTTTGACCCTATTAATCAACATTCATTAGCTACTGTAACACTCCACTAAAGCCCGTGAGTGCATTCTCGTCGATCACGAGAATATTACGTGTCCACTAATATAACCAATACCCATGAGTCGACCCTTCACAGTTGTTCGTAGACACTGCTAGGTCAAATTACCGTTTTACCCTTGTGTCTACTTCTTGCTCCTTAAGTCTCCACTGCTTCTCTAATGAACAACAACATTGTAATGGTCCAACCATATACAACAACTCTCTCGTGCTGGTGAGAGAGTGGGCGTCCGTTGTCCAAGCCCTTGAGACAAGACTTAAGGGAACAACCTCTCTAGTTTCCTTAAAGGCGGAACGAGTGAATTCCATCTCGCGTAGTTAAGTTCCCGACTCCCTACTTGGTCCTTTCCCGAGAAGATAGACATATTGGGCGAGTAATCGTGACCACCTCACCCGCATTTCTAGTCAAAGGACGCACCTCGCAGACAGGAGTCCGTAACACGCTCGTGATTCGTGTCGAGTTACTAATGGTCATCTACGAAGTTATTAGTCTCATCACAATCGGTGTTACATCGGTGAAGTCTAATAATTCATGACCTGGTCTTGTACAATCTCATTGTGCAGATGCTCCCACTCGCATGTCAACCACATGAACGAAGTCGATCACCTCGTTTGTATCTTAATACAAAACGAGCCGCATCCACAACATATCCAGGATTAGGTCTCCAACCCTATCCATATATTGTAGACCGTTTGGGTCATTTACTCGAACGTGATCCTCCCTATGTGTCCACTACACACCGCTCAAGTTCTAGTTCTCTCATATATTCAATGACCCTGGAGCTTAGTTTATTGGTCAAAGTTTGTATAAAATGCGAGACACAAAATGATGAAATGAATAACACTTTATTAATTTCAAATGTATATTTACAAACAGTACGAGATTAGGACAAAACATCCCAACAAACTCCCACTTGGAATAAGCTAGTGGAGGAAATACATTTCTGAAATGTACATAAATTACAATGTAGTGATACAATAAACTAGGGATACATTTCTGGAATGTACATAAATTACAATGAAGTAATATAATAAACTAGGGCATTGAATACCCGTTTACATATCTCCCACTTGCCCTAGTCAGGAAGTACTCGAAGACCTAGACTCTCTAGGTGACCCTCAAACACCTTAGTCATGAGGGGTTTTGTAAATGGATCAGCTACGTTGTGCTCCGACGCTATCTGCAGGTGATCACACGTCATCGGTGCACAATCTCCCGTATCAGATGATACTTTCGCTCAATGTGTTTGTCTCTCTTATGGCTCTGAGGCTCCCTGGAGTTGGCTACTGCACCACTGTTGTCACAAAACAATGAGATCGACAAGTTCATATTTGGAACAACTTCCAAATCTGTCATGAACTTCCTAAGCCAAACGACTTCTTTTTTGCGCCTTCACAAGCCGCAATGTACTCCGCTTCCATAGTGGAATCGGCGATGCATCCCTGCTTGATGCTTCGCCATACTACAACTCCTCCATTAAGAATGAAAGTTGACCCTGAAGTGGATTTCCTAGAATCCTTATTGGTCTGAAAGTCAGAATCTGTGTATCCTGTAAGGATCAAATCCCCACCACCATATACTAAGTTGTAGTTCCTCGTTCTCCTAAGATACTTGAGGATTGCCTTTACGGCCGTCCAGTGGTCTAATCCTGGATTGGATTGATACCTATGACTATCCCTACCGCATAACGGATGTCGGGCCTAGTACACAGCATGGCATACATCAGGCTCCCTACAGCTGAAGCATAAGGTATCCGTCTCATATCCTCAACCTCTTGAGGAGTCTTAGGACACTGATCCTTAGACAAGTGAACCTCGTGCCTGAAAGACAGTAAGCCCTTCTTGGTGTTCTGCATCTTATATCTAGACAACATCTTGTCAGCATAAGACGCTTAAGACATGGTCAGCATTCTGTTCTTCCAGTTCTGGACTATCTGGATACCTAGAACATACTGAACTTCTCCCAAATCTTTCATTTGGATTTTCGAAGCTAGCCAATTCTTTACGTCAGTAAGAAATCCTACCTCATTTGCAATGAGAAGGATATCATCCACGTATAATATCAGAAATGCGACAGTTTTGTTGACGATTTTCTTGTAAACACAAGGTTCATCAACATTCTGATCAAGGCCATAAGATTTGATTGCCTCATCAAACCTTATATTCCAAGACCTCAAGGCTTGTTTCAGTCCATAAATAGACCTATGAAACCGACAAACCTTTTGCTCTTGGCCTTGAGTAATGAACCCTTTGGGCTGGTCCATGTAGATGGTTTCGTCAAGGTTGTCATTCAGAAAGGCAGTCTTGACATCCATCTGCCATACCTCGTAGTCATAATACGGGACAATGGTCAGAAGGATCTTAATCGACTTTACCATGACAACAGGTGAAAAGGTTTCCTCATAGTCAACCCCTTCGACCTGGGTAAAACCTTTTGCCACTAGTCTTGCTTCGAAGGTCTACACTTTCCCATCTACGCCACGTTTACGCTTTTAGATCCATTTAAAACCTATAGGTTTTACCCCATCGAAGTTGATCCACAAGCTCCCAGACAGAATTGAAATACATCGACTCCATTTCCTGGTCCATAGCTTTAATCCATTCGTCCTTATCAACATCAGTCATAACCTGATCATAGGTCAATGGATCCTCGCAGTCATCATCAGGATTGACAACTTGGGTTTCAGCTAAACCCATGTAATATTCAGGCTGTCTAACAGTCCTCCCACTACGTCGAGGCATTCCCAACTCTTGGGAACAGACTAGACTTGACGTGCTAGGATCAACAACACTTGCTGATGTACTATGTCACACCCCGTCCCAGCTTACTTGCCTAACCTAGGAAGAGATGCAAAGACAAAGATAACAAAACCTCTTGCTGGCTTTCCTTGACTAACCCAAGACTTAACTTAAAATAGACGTAACACATCATGTTTGAATAAGCAAAGTAAAACACTGATATACACTTATATATGAAATACATTCACTTCCTTTACTATGTTCTTTAGATAGTCATAAAGTTTCCAAGTTTATAACAACCCATCTAATATGTTCTCACTACAAACCATATACAAAGAAAGTGTATATACAAGGAGCTAAATGGCGTGGTGGCAAGTAGGTCTTGTGATGGCTAAACACTGGAAACTCGTCACACTGCGGGAAGAGTAGACATAGAGAGAACGTGAGCTAGGAAGCTCAAAGTGAGTGTCTATTATAAGCTCAAAGGTGAAGCATAATAATGGCGATTATAAGTAGAAAATAGCTTAACATAAACAAACCATGCTTCCAATTTACACAAGTCACCACTTATGCATAGCACATAACTCATAATATAGTATTATATTGAGTGTAGATAGATCAATAATGTAGAAGCTCATAACAATAAAACACATAGCATGATACCACTTTCAACCATAGAGGTGGTAAAGTTACATTTGTACCAACAAGGTTCATACCTCTCTCACCGCACGTGGAATACCTTTGGCCCTTTGGTTTTCCCTAATACCTTCTCTATGTCCTTCAAGATTAAGGTAAGACCATTTACTACCCGAATACCTTCTCATTGTCCTTCAAGATCGGAAATTATGATTCATTCCCCTAAGTACCTTCTCGAATGTCCTTCATGATTAGGGTTAATCAAGATCAAGGGCATAACTTGTTTACCATGGAAATCATGTCTTTATAACACATACAACAATTTCTTGACAATTTCACATTATCATCTAAACATGTTCCCAAGTGGATTTACACAAAACATTCTTTAAAGGAAAGCATACTTTCATAATTTAGTTTCCATACTTGGATTTATAGTTACAACTAATTCAAGCTTGCTTAGGTTCCATCATGAACTTTATGTTAGGGACTCCATGAAGCTATACATAATTAGTTCAAACAAGACTCAATGATCAACAATTATGCTTATTAAGAAAAACATGGGCCAAGCATAGTTTAGAGATAGAGTCACTCACAGATTAGAATTAGAACCCCGGCTTGTAAACTTGACCTATTAGCTCTTGACCTATCAAACAAACCAACTCAACCATTAGAACCTCGACCTCATGATTTTTAACCTTAAAACTTGCAAGAAAACACACTTTTAAATTTTCCAAATTTTCGATTTTTCTCGCCTCAGTATTCGATACAAACCATAACTTCTTCATTACTTATCCAAAAATAATGTACTTTTACCAAACTCTTCCTTAAATCATATGAAGACATGAAATTGAAATTCCAAACGGATTTGTTCAGAAATACCTCGAAAGCTACTTTCCCAAAAATGACTTCTGCTTGTTTTGATTCGGATTTCCTGCTGCACAACAAATTTAATCTGATATTTAAGACATCTTCTAGACATTTTCTACTCACGATTTCTTCACGAAAGTTGTAGAAAATTCAATAAGCTTTCGAACCATACCAATTAGAGCTTCTAACTCTAAGTGTACAGATCAGAACAACCAAAACATCGAGACTTCCCGGATTTGACAGCATACTGCCTTCCTCATGTCTTCTTCTTCAAAACAAGAGCATCAATTCCTTTCCTTGCACCTTAGAAACAGGTCTAACTCAGTCCCATAACTCAATTCAGAATAACCATACACACAATTGATTGTAAGGTATATAGAAATGAAAGAAAATCTCCTCAATCTCTTGCTAGAAGTTTTTCCCTTTCACCTAAAACTACAGTGTTCAAATTTCAGCTTGGGTTCCTCAAAATTTATCAACACAACCACCAAATATTTTTTGATAAACCTCAAGGACAACATCTTAGCTTACTTACCTCAAAAGTTCAGCTTCTAATTCCTCCTCAAGAGCTCAAAACAGACTGATCTCCTCATACTGCTCTGCTACCCGAGAAACTTGAACACCCTTCACTGTTTCTGCTCTTTTCTCCTTCGTCCTCTTGGTTTTTTTCTGCAAAGCCGACCAGTTTCGTATTCTACACTCAATTTCTGAGATTTTGACACAAAAATCATCGAATTTGGTTCAGTAGATAGAGAGATATGGTCGATTGAAGATGACCCTTTTTCCAAATTGCTGCTTGCTTTTTTTCATGAATTTGACAACACCTACTTGCCTTGTTTAACTCCAAGCTTCACCTCCCTTTGCCAGCTCCTCCTTCAGCTTTTTACATCTTAATCACCTTTTAAAACAACAAAATAAGTGTGTAAATAAACCTTAAGCATTTAGCCAACTTATCCTAAGTTTGTAAGACATATGATCTTCCATTCAATACTTGATGCACCTAAAACTCCTCCAATTTGCTAATGAGTTGAACTTACTTCAATGCAACTTTTAATATGCTTATTTCAATGGTTTACCTATCCCCTTATGAAGTTTAGACACATTGTAGCTCCAAATTCAATAGATTCCCAAATTCGATCACGACATCGTTTAGTGCAACCTATACGACTTTGCATATTTCAAAACATCATGAACGAGTGATCAATGATAAAAGAGAATAGGGTTTAGGGCTTACAATTTACTACCCCTTAAGAGGAATTTCGCCTCGAAATTCAAAGACGAAAAGTTGTGGGTACTTCTCTTTCATTGTGTCTTCGCTTTCCCATGTTGCTTCCTCGACGTCGTGATTTCTCCACAAGACCTTTACCATGGTATTGACTTGTTCCTAAGCACTGCTCTTTCCGATCCAAAGATTTGTAGAGGTTCTTCCTCATATGATAGATTCTCCTTAAGTTGTATTGGTTCTACCTTGAGCACATGTGATGGATCGAAACGTATTTCCTCAACATTGATACATGGAAAACATTATGTACCCGAGACAATTCTATTGGTAAAGCTAATCAGGTGATGGCCCTACACGCCTGAGAATCTCGTAAGGCCCTATATATCTCGGGCTCGCTTTCCTTTCCTTCCGAACCGCAAAATACTCTTCCATGGGGATAGTCTCAGAAAACTTTGTCTCCCATTTCAATTCTAAATCTCTTCTTCGCTTGTCAGTGTAGCTCTTTTGTCTATCTTGTCTTTTCTTGATCTTTCCCCGATAAGTTTAACATTCTCCGAGGTAACTTGGACCAACTCGCCTTATCGCCTTCCTTTCTCCTACCTCCCCAAGCAAATAGGGGTTCTACATTTTCTTCCATATAATGCTTCGTGACGGTGCCATTCCGATGCTAGAATGATAACTATTATTGTATGCAAACTTCATCAATGATAGGTGAGTCTCCCACTTCCTTTATATTGCAAGACGCATGCTCAAGCATGTCTTCGAGGTCCGAATGGTTCTTTCCGATCACCATCGCTTGTGGATGAAATGTCAGACTAAAGTGCAACTTAGTTCCCAAGGCCTCTTGAGACTCGGCGAACTTGGAAGTAAATCTCAATCCCTATCCGACACAATAGATACTGGGGCTCGTGACACATACAATCCTCGTCAACATATAATTTAGCAAGTTTATCCAGAGTAAAAGTTACCTTGACGGGTAAAAATCGAGCAGTCTTAGTCAATCTGTCTATTATCACCCAAATCCCGTCAATAACCACTCGGTGTTCGGGGAAGTCCAAATAAGAAATCCATCGTTACATGCTCCCACTTCCATTCGGTATTGGGAGTGGATTTAGAAGCCCTCCCGATTTTTGTCGCTCGTGTTTCACCCACGACAAATTAAACATTTAGAGACATACTCTGCTATTTCTCGCTTCATTCCCCGCCACCAATAATGGTTCTTTAAGGTCCGATACATCTTTGTACCTCTCCGGATGCATCGCATAGGCTGAACTATGTGCTTCTTCTAGTATCGCATTTCTCAAAGTTTCATCTTTGGATACACAAAATCTACCATACTTCATCAACGCTCCATCACGCCTTACTTCGTAATCCGCTCTCTGATTCAAGTTCACCTCTTCTATCAATTTCTTCAGGGTAGGGTCTTTAGCTTGACTTGTGATAACATCATTAATTAAGGTAGGTCTTACCTGAAAATGAGCTAACAAGTTCCCTTTGTCACCAACATACACCTTTGCATTAGAACTCTTGAGTTCCTCAAATAGAGCCACTCTAACAAAGATTAAGTGAACCCTCACGTTGCTTCGACTTCCTACTCGAAGGCATCACCACAACATTAGCCTTCCCTGGGTGGTATTCGATCGTGCAGTCATAATCTTTTATCAATTCAAGCCACCGCCGTTGTCTCAAATTCAACTCTTTCTGTTCGAAGATTTATTTTAAACTTTTATGATCTGTGTAAATACAACACTTCTCACCAAACAGATAATGCCTCCAAATTTTTAAAGCTAACACAATTGCATGAGCTCCAGATCATGAGTAGGATAATTACATTCATGTTTTTTTAACTGTCTTGAGGCATAAGCAATCACTTTCCCATCCTGCATAAGTACACACCCAAGGCCCTGATGTGAGGCATCACAGTAAACCTCAAACTCTTTTCCCGTGGTGGGTAGAGTTAGTACTTGCAGTCTTGTGACAAGTCTGTTTCTTTAACTCTTGAAAACTTTTTCCACACTTTTCACTCCACTCGAACTTCGTATTCTTCTTTGTCAAACCGGTTAATGGAAGAGCTATCTTCAAAAATCCTCAACAAAACGTCGATAGTATCCTCGCAAGTCCCAAAAACTACGGACTTCCGTTATTGAAGTTGGTTGTTCCCACTTAACTATAGCTTCCGTCTTCTCGAGGATCCACTTGTACCTCAAACCGCTGACACTCACGTGTCCCAAAAACACAACCTGCTCCAAACCAAAAACTCACATTTACTAAATTTAGCATACAACTTTCGATCTCGTAATGTCTGTAGCACTATTCGAGATGTTCTGCATGCTTTTCTCTACTTTCTCGAGTACACCAAGATGTCATCAATAAATACTATCACAAACCCGATCAAGGTAAGGATGAAATATCCGATTCATGAGATCCATGAATGCTTTCTGGGGCATTAGTTAACCCGAATGGCATTACCAAGAATTCATAATGCCCATACCTTGTCCCGAAAGTCGCTTTTGGTACATCGTAATCATTGATCTTCACCGATGATATCCTCGATCGTAAATCAATTTTGGAAAACACCGAGGCACCCTTCAGCTTGATCGAACAGTCATCTATGCGAGGCAAAGGATATTTGTTACGTATTGTTACCTTATTCAGCTTGCTCATTAATCAATACATAATCGTAATGTCCCATCCTTCTTTTTAACAAACAACACAGTGCTCCCCACGAGATACACTTGGTCGAATATAACCCTTATCCACCAACTCCGTGAATCGAAGTTTTCAATTCCTTCGCCTCCTTCTTGCCATCCTATACGGGGCTTGAGATATTGGCGCTGCTCCCGGCATCAAGTCAATGGTAAACTCCACCTCTCTATCAGGTGGCAACCCTGTTAGCTCTTCTGGGAAGACATCTAAATACTCACATACCACTGGAATGTCTTCAGGTTTCGATTTACTCACTGGTGCACAAACTACATATGCAAGATATGCTGTACAACCTTTCTTCAATAATTTCCCAGCTTTAATAGTTGATATCATACAAGTAGGCAATATCTTCCTATGTCCCTTAAACACAACCTCGGTCTTGCTTTGATTTCCTCAACACAACTTCCTTCCTATGGCACCATTAAGGCATGATACCTAGATAAGAAATCCATCCCCAAAATAACGTCGAACTCTTGAGAGATCTAAGGGAATCGGGCTCACTTGTCATGGTCACACCATCCACTTCCACCATACAATTAGTATAAACACTACAAACTATCGACATATCACCAATAGGAGTATAAATACACAGCTCCTCAGATAAAGGTTCTAACTTCGCAACAATGCTAGCAGCAAACATTTTAGAGATAAAAGAATGTGTAGCTCCTGGATCTAGTAATGCATGTGCAGGTTTATTACAGATAGAAAGTGTACCCGTAACAACTTCTGGTGCATCATCTGCCTCTCACTGCTGTCATGGCGTAAATCTTCCCCGTTGTCCTGGGGTCGACCCACCCGCCCTTTTGCTTAGCACTACTAGTGCCTTCTCCTCCAGCTGCCCCAGTATTTTGCTGTTGGTTCACAGTATGCGATGTAGTTCTCTGTCCCACCATGCCTTCTTGCATTAATTGGGGGCATTCCCTTTTGAAGTGACCACCTTGCCCACAGTTGAAACATACATTTCCGCCACTCAAACATCGACCCCAATGATACTTTCCACAAGTGCTGCACAAAGGTTTCCTTGCTGAACTAGCTACTCGACTCATCTGGTTGCCCATGCGTGACGGAGTCCCTTGCGATCCTATCGTAAAACTTGATCCTCGCCGCCTCTGCCTTTCCCACGCCCACTGCATCACCCCTGGAGTAGTTTGCCCACCACGATGGGGTTTAAAGCTTCCTTTTCCGCAGATACCGGAGTGAATCTCCTACTATCTCCTCGTTGGAATCGGTCTCGTGGTAAACCAATGTAATAAGTGGTATGACCACCACCTACGCCTCCTTTTCCCATTATGTCTTCTACCAAAGCTTCGCTCTACTCGTAATGCCGTCTCCACAAGCTTGGAGAACTCACCCCACTACGAACTTGCTCACCACAGCGTTCGATCTCTGTTCAGAGACCGCCCTCGAACCTCTTGCATCGATCCGTCTCGCTTTGCAACAATAGTGCTAGCATACTTTGATAATTCGTGAACTTCTTCTCATATTCTATTATAGTCATCGACCCCCTAACAAGTCCTAAAAACTCGCTCCTCTTCGCATCACGATATGAGCTCGGGTAATACTTATCTTCAAAGGCCTTTCAAACTCTTTCCCACTCTCCAAGCATCCCCTTTTCTCGCTCTCGCTTATCTTCCACCAATCATCTGCTCCTTTCGGAGTAAGAATGCACTTAAATCGACCTTCCCGCCTTCGGGCATCGCATGACCCTAAAGCACTTCTCAATCGATTTAACCAAACCTCGGCATCACGGATCTGCTGTGCCTTCAAATGTTGTTGCACCTAAGGCTTTCGGTCTTTCAATGCCATACTTCTTTTCTCGATCTCATGTCTTTGATCCAACACTTTCAACTAATCTTTGAGTTATCCGCGTAAAGATCTGCTCCTCCATATTCACCTCTCTGCCGAGATGACTAGACTCTCCTCTCGATACCTCTCTTCCTCTATCACCGTAGCTTCTTGAGTTCCAGTCTCCACTTGCCCCGCCTCGCTTGCCACCTCGAGCCATGGTCCTAAATTACACAATCTTATTAAAATAAGTAAGACAACAAGCTCCTAATTTAATGCATGAACCTAGTTCCTTCCCAAAACCTTTTGCTCGATACCAAGTTGTCACACCCCGTCCCACTTACTTGCCTAACCTAGGAAGAAATGCAAAGACAAAGATAACAAAACCTCTTGGCCGGCTTTCCTGACTAACCCAAGACTTAACTTAAAATAGACGTAACACATCATGTTTGAATAAGCAAAGTAAAACACTGATATACACTTATATATGAAATACATTCACTTCCTTTACTATGTTCTTTAGATAGTCATAAAGTTTCCAAGTTTATAACAACCCATCTAATATGTTCTCACTACAAACCATATACAAAGAAAGTGTATATACAAGGAGCTAAATGGCGTGGTGGCAAGTAGGTCTTGTGATGGCTAAGCACTGGAAACTCGTCTGCTACCTGGGAAGAGTAGACATAGAGAGAACGTGAGCTAGGAAGCTCAGTGAGTGTCTATTATAAGCTCAAAGGTGAAGCATAATAATGACAGATTATAAGTAGAAAATAGCTTAACATAAACAAACCATGCTTCCAATTTACACAAGTCACCACTTATGCATAGCACATAACTCATAATATAGTATTATATTGAGTGTAGATAGATCAATAATGTAGAAGCTCATAACAATAAAACACATAGCATGATACCACTTTCGAACCATAGAGGTGGTAAAGTTACATTTGTACCAACAAGGTTCATACCTCTCTCACCTGCACGTGGAATACCTTTGGCCCTTTGGTTTTCCCTAATACCTTCTCTATGTCCTTCAAAGATATTAAGGTAAGACCATTTACTACCCGAATACCTTCTCATTGTCCTTCAAAGATCGGAAATTATGATTCATTCCCCTAAGTACCTTCTCGAATGTCCTTCAAGATTAGGGGTTAATCAAGATCAAGGGCATAACTTGTTTACCATGGAAATCATGTCTTTATAACACATACAACAATTTCTTGACAATTTCACATTATCATCTAAACATGTTCCCAAGTGGATTTACACAAAACATTCTCTAAAGGAAAGCATACTTTCATAATTTAGTTTCCATACTTGGATTTATAGTTACAACTAATTCAAGCTTGCTTAGGTTCCATCATGAACTTTATGTTAGGGACTCCATGAAGCTATACATAATTAGTTCAAACAAGACTCAATGATCAACAATTATGCTTATTAAGAAAAACATGGGCCAAGCATAGTTTAGAGATAGAGTCACTCACAATATTAGAATTAGAACCCTGGCTTGTAAACTTGACCTATTAGCTCTTGACCTATCAAACAAACCAACTCAACCATTAGAACCTCGACCTCATGATTTTTAACCTTAAAACTTGCAAGAAAACACACTTTTAAATTTTCCAGCATTTTCAGATTTTCTGCCCTGTATTCAGACAGCCATAACTTCTTCATTACTTATCCAAAAATAATGTACTTTATACTAAACTCTTCCTTTTGAACCCTCTAAAATCATATGAAGACATGAAATTGAAATTCCAAACGGATTTGTTCAGAAATACCTCAAAAGCTACTTTCCTAAAACAGACTTCTGCTGTTTTCAGATTCGGATTTCCTGCTGCACAACAAATTTAATCTGATATTTAAGACATCTTCTAGACATTTTCTACTCACGATTTCTTCACTAAAGTTGTAGGAAATTCAATAAGCTTTCGAACCATACCAATTAGAGCTTCTAACTCCAAGTGTACAGATCAGAACAACCAAAACATCAGAGACTTCCCGGATTTGACAGCATACTTCTGTCTTCCCGCTTTCTTCTTCAAAACAAAGAGCATCAATTCCTTTCCTTGCACCTTAGAAACAGGTCTAACTCAGTCCCATAACTCAATTCAGAATAACCATACACACAATTGATTGTAAGGTATATAGAAATGAAAGAAAATCTCCCTCAATCTCTTGCTAGAAGTTTTTCCTTTCACCTAAAACTACAGGTTCAAATTTCAGCTTGGGTTCCTCAAAATTTATCAACACAACCACCAAATATTTTTTGATAAACCTCAAGGACAACATCTTAGCTTACTTACCTCAAAATTTCAGCTTCTAATTCCTCCTCAAGAGCTCAAAACAGACTGATCTCCTCATACTGTTCTGCTACCCAAGAAACTTGAACGCCCTTCACTGTTCTGCTCTTTTCTCCTTCGTCCTCTTGGTTTTTTTCTGCAAAGCCGACCAGTTTCGTATTCTACACTCAATTTCTGAGATTTTGACACAAAAATCATCGAATTTGGTTCAGTAGATAGAGAGATATGGTCGATTGAAGATGACCCTTTTCCAGTCGCTTGCTGTTTTTCTCAAGGAATTTGACAAAGACCTACTTGCCTTGTTTAACTCCTCAAGCTTCACCTCCTTTGCCACTCCTCCTTCAGTTTTTACATCTTAATCACCTTTTTAAAACAACAAAATAAGTGTGTAAATAAACCTTAAGCATTTAGCCAACTTATCCTAAGTTTGTAAGACATATGATCTTCCATTCAATACTTGATGCACCTAAAACTCCTCCAATTTGCTAATCAGTTGAACTTACTTCAATGCAACTTTTAATATGCTTATTTCAATGGTTTACCTATCCCCTTATGAAGTTTAGACACATTGTAGCTCCAAATTCAATAGATTCCCAAATTCGATCACGACATCGTTTAGTGCAACCTATACGACTTTGCATATTTCAAAACATCATGAACGAGTGATCAATGATAAAAGAGAATAGGGTTTAGGGCTTACATACTAGCCCCATCAGTAACTCTTGCTGACGTATTGTCCATTTCGTTTAACACGATTTTGCTTCTAGGCAAATGATCCCTGATGTGGTCTTCCTCAAGGAAAATGGCGTTTGTCGACACAAGCACCCTATTATCCTTAGGATCGTAAAACAGACCACCTCTGGTCTCTTTTGGGTAACCTACGAATAGACACAATTTTGAACGGGGTTCCAATTTCTTCGGGTTTGACACCAACACGTGGGTCGGGCATCCCCAAATTCTGAAATGGTGTAAACTACTTTTACGGCCATTCTAGAGTTTGAAAGGTGTTTTACATATACTCTTCGACGGAACGTTGTTCAAAATGTAAACCGTAGTCTCCACTGCGTAACCCCAAAAAGAATCAGGGAGACGAGCATAGCTCATCATCGACCGAACCATGTCCAACAGGGTTCTGTTTCTCCTATCCAATACACCATTCTGCTGTGGCATACCAGGTGTTGAGAGTTGGGACGTAATTCTGTGTTCCATCATATAGTCTTGGAATTCTGTGTCCATATATTCTCCACCTCGATCCGATCGAAGTGTTTTAATGGTTTTACCTATCAGGTTCTCAACCTCAGTCTTGTACTCCTTGAACTTTTCAAGAGTTTCAGACTTCCTATGCATTAGGTAAATATACTCATACCTCAAATAGTCATCTATGAAAGACACGAAGTATTCATAACCTCCCCGTGCTTTAACATTCATCGGACCACAGAGGTCAGAATGTATAAGCTCAAGGGGCTCTTTCGCTCTATATCCTTTTCCACTAAAAGGACGTTTGGTCATTTTGCCTTCGAGGCATGACTCACACACCTGTAAAGAGTTTTCTTCCAACTGACTTAGAAGTCCACTCTTCATTACTCTCTCAATCCTATTGAAATTAATGTGACCTAACCTTAGATGCCAAAGATGGGCATTTTCTTTTGGAGAAACTTTAACTCTTTTAGTTCGTGTTTCTGCCGTTTTAAATAACTCATTGTTCAAAAAGCTTTTGACCGAATTAGGCTTTAAAACATACAAATTTGACTTAAGTGAAGCAGAACAAATAACATTACCATTTCTGGAAATAAACGCTTTATTACCATGAAAGAAACGGAAATACATTGTTCTAAAAGACAGGAAATAGAAACGAGGTTTCTGGTAAACCCTGGAACTATTTACATGTTGTCTAACAAAATGTAATTCCTGCCAAAGAAAAGCTTCACTTTGCCGATCGCTGCAGCTGAGACAATCTCCCCAGATCCTACCTGTAGAGTCACCTCACCCTCTCGCAGCTGCTGCCAGGAATCAATTCCCTGAAAAGAAGAACAAACGTGGTTACTAGCGCCCGAATCCAATACCCAGGCAGAGTCAATACTCTCCACTAAACAAGTTTCAGTCACCAGTAAATAATATTTACCTTGATTCTTCCTCTCAGCAAGGAACTTGGGACAGTTTCTCTTCTAGTGGCATATTTACCTTGATTCTTCCTCTCGACAAAGAACTTGGGACAGTTTCTCTCCCAGTGCCAATCCCCATTGAAGTGGAAACACTTTCCTTTTTCTGCAACTTCCTTGGCCTTCTTATCCTTTTGGGCGGCAACTCGGTCAACTTTACCCTTCTTCATCTTCTTCTTCCCTTTCGGGCGAGAAGGAGCAACGAATTTGGTCCTAGAGGTCGAACCCCTGTGATATGATCTGTAGGCAACATTTGCCTCACTTTTCATGTCCTGGATCCTCATCAAGGACCGGAAGTACTATAGCTCATCGAGGAGGGTAGTCGAGTGTAGCTAATTTTGTTCATAACAAAGATTGCTACTGAAATCAAGGAAACTCTTCTAAGAGTCTCCAAAATAAAGTCGACTGCTCGACTCATCGATCGAAGCTCATTCATCTCCACCAAATTAAAGTGGGTCATCATGTCCAGAACATGTTCATGGACATACGTCCCTTCTTTCATTCGAGCGTTGAAGACGTGTTTGAGCGAATCGTGCCTAACCTGAAAGGACTGTTGTCCAAACATGTCCTGCAACGACTCCATGTTCTCCTTAGCAGTGATCATCAACTCGTTCTTTTTTGCCAAGACTTCAGATAAGCTGGCAATTATATAGACCTTGACCTTTTCATTGACCCTGATCCATCGATCGTATGCATCACGAACACTTTGTGATGCAGTCGAGGTCGACAACTGAGGACACTCTTTAGTAAGCACGAACTTCAGGTCGTCAGTTACAAGAATCGTGTTAATATTGTTCTTCCACGTTTGGAAGTTATCTCCCACTAACTTATCGGAGACGAGTAAAGCGATAATTGAGCTAGACATTTTAGCTGAAAAAATCAAATATAATTTTGTGTCAGTCTCGCATAAACTTTTTGAAATCCAATCAAGTTTTAGCAAAAATTAATCCTATGATCCTTAGGTCATTTAAAAATTGCAATGATATCATAAAGGTTTAGAATGACCGCCACCGAAGGGTGAACAGAAACACTCCTCCTCCAGGACGAGACTTTCTCGACCAGACCCTAATCCCAGAATAACTCTTATTCCATTAGGCACCCAGTTACCATTTTTCCGTCGAATTCATTAACACTTAACAAATCCCGTGAGTGTCACCCTCAATCTTTAAGTTTCCAAGTATCCGTCCAAACAATAGCCACCGAAGGGTGAACCACGAAGGAAAACCAACAAGGAAACTGTATCCCTTTCGGGAATTCATGGTGTTCCGACTCCCATGATCAAGACCCTCCGAAGGGATTGTTTGGTCCAGACCAAACTAGCAGACAGATCATAGGGATCTCACGGTGTGAGTCGAAAGAAGAGACCGTGGGTCCTGTTTTCACAGATCCCGCTCCCACTCACTATAAATACTCTCTCCATCCACTTTGATATTGACCCATACAAATACCATCCGAAGGGGGACACTCCCATTTGCGCCACGAGGCCGAGTATGGATCTCACAATGCGGACTTAACAGAGATTTGTGGTCGGAAAATTAAATGTATCTTATACACTTTATTTCCTCTGACTCAGCAGTTTTATAATTTTTGGGATTGACCTAGATAAACCGGCTAAAATTTATCTAAGTCTACCAATATAACTCTTATATTGTATTAGGCCTAAGTTTATAATCACATTATTACTTAGGTCTATGTCAGTAAATTAATCAACTTTTAATTAACGGCACTTACGAAAATTATAACCTAAGAATCTCCGGATTGAATTCACTCCCAGATCGGTTTCCAGGTAGGGGTGTTCCGCAAGCGTCAACTAAAAAACCCCAACCTTAGACAAAACCGTCCTTAGATAGAGTTACTTATCAGTCACCATTCAAAGATTATATTTTGATTTCCTAATTCTAATCTTATTAGAACTAGAAAACCTAAGTCTAATTATTCAAGTTCTAAACACTTTAAAACTAATAATTAACTTAGGTTACATGCATTTCTATGTTATAGTGCTTGATCATTTATCACGTGAATAACTATACTATAACATAAATATTCATCACATGAAATTAAATGCATGAGCATACTTTAATCTAAAAATATAACACTTATATTTAATTAAATTAAACCATGCATTTAATTATATTATAACACTTATAATATAACCTATCATGCAAACTATATATTATAACACTTATAATATAAATGATGCATGAATATGTTTAACCTAAGCTGAGATTTTAAATCTATATGACATACATTATGCACATATAATTTAATTAAATCATACATCTCATGCATAAAAATAATTAAACAACAAAAAGGGATCGGTTTTGGCACTTAGGGGCATTTATTTAATTAAATAACATTAATATAACATTAATATTAATATTATTTAAATAAACAAATAAATTAAAGTACATTTTACATTTAAATAATTAAATAAACCCCCCAAAAAAATGCCCCATGTTGAAAAAACTGCCATCAACCGCCCACTTCTCGCGAACTGCTTGCTGCACTCATCCACTACGCGTGTAGCGTTGCAACACTGATATGAATCCTATCGTGCCATCAAGACCAAAGAAAAGCTTCAAAAATTGAGTTGAAATAAATGTTGTCAAACGTCATTTATGCTGAACTAATGATGCATTTAATGAACTAAAGTGCAATTTATGCTTCATTAAAGACAAGTCAAGCTTCATTTATGCAACAAGAGTTTCAAGCTACTTCAAGTGGGGCTCCATTTAAGTATGAGAAGTTACAAACTTTATGTAGGGTGATTAAAAATATCAATTCTCGGATTTATGGAATTTTGATGTAATTTTAGGTTTTAAAGCCTTGTTTTTAATGATTTAGGTTACAAAATAGTTAGTGGAGATCATGGTATTGATGGGGATGTAAGTTACAACCTTTCAATAGACCATAGGTTACTTTAGGGTTGATCTTGAGGCTATATAAAGTCATGTATCTTGTAGAGAAAGGAAAAAAAGAAAAAGATTGAAACAATGACTCAAGATGAGAAAGATAGATATGGAAGTGGAACAAATGATAGTTACAACTATATGCCAACAACTAGTGAACATTCCAGCAAATAACGCTTCCAAATTGAATGATCTAGTCAATGTGTAATTGAAAAGAGTTACAATCTGATTTTATAACATCAAAATGAATTGGTGTTACAAACACAATTAGTCAATGACTATAAAATCATGTGGCTGGAAATTTTAATTTGTAACTCATGTGCATTTATTGCAATTGACAATTTGTAACATATATGGAAAAATCAAACACGAACATTCAGATCTAACAGGGAAATATTAGATCTAAGCTCAAGATATGAAAGATAGAAACAAAGAACACCATAGAACATCAAGAATCAAAGAAAACTTATGCTCTCGGTTTTCTCGGTTTTCTAGAACAGATTATCAAAATGAAATGTTTTCACTCTTAAGCAAGTTGAATTTGAAGGACTTATAAAAGACAAAATTAAAGTTTAGACAGAGAGCTATAACTTTGCAGAAGACGCAAATACTAAAAGATCTGATTTAAGAAGACACTTTTTTTGAGTTTTATATGAATAAATGTAAATCGACGAGATGAACAAAAGGAACAAAAAAATTCATAATAAAAATGAAAAAAAGAATAAAAAAATGAAAACATATATCCGATCTAGAACCTAAAGCTCGATACCAAATGATAAGGAATTAATAGGAATTAAAAATTCAATCTAATAGTTGGTAGCATTGCAACGTCAGAAGGCCCAAATGTCATGCCCCGCGCGTGCTCCACGCCTCGGCGTTACGCTGTCCGCAACCAAGCCTCCGCCCGCATGTGCAACGTTGAGACGCTGATGAACAGCGTCTCAACGCTGTCGACAGAACAACAAGCACCTCTTGTTGTTCTTCGTCGATTCTCGCCTGTTTTTGCACTGATTTCTTCAAAGCATCTCATGCCACGAACGACACGGACTTACAGACTCGATTTACATTAAAAAAATGTCCAAAAAATGGGCCCTTACGTTGATGAAATCAACTTTAAATGTAAATCTAAAACAAATGCCAAAATCGAAAAACGCTCATTTCGCAAACCACAATTTATCTCATAAATCGAATCAAATACCCACGAAATTTTAACAAAATTAAGTGCACAACAAGAACCAACGATTGGATCTGATACCAATTGAAGGGAATTAGAGTCCCAACGCAGCGGAAGACGATCGAATCGTCGTGGTGTTGTTGTGCAACTCAATTACGTTAAAATTAAACTATGACATAGTTACGGCTAAACATGCAATTCTAGAAAGAAAACAACAAGTTTAAAGTAGTACTTACTTGTTGAAGACGATCTTCAAAGTTTCCTTTCCGTTCACGAACTCTTTGTGCTCTCCTCGATCCCTTCACACGAACACCGATCAAACACCTCCACTAGGTTACACGGTTGTCCTACTTTTTGAAGAAGAATGATTGTGGGATCCTTTCCTTTTGGTTTGGGAGGAGAAAAAGAGAGAGGATTTGAGAGAGATGTTCAAGCTTCTTTTGGTGAGAATTCCAAAAATGAGCATAAGGATAATGAACTCTTCTTGCAAAGGGGTTTATATAATGGTGATAGGTGGAGTTTAAATCTCCACCTATTTACCATTTTACCACAATCATAGGTTATGCAAATCATATTTGCATAACCACATATTATAAGATATCTCATATCTCATTTTACAAATCATATTTGCATTATTGTGAATTTTAAAATTGAATTACATCCAATTTAATATCTCTCAATCTAATTTCTCCAAATTAGTCCTAATTCAACAATTAGGCTAACCTATAGTTTATCATGAATCTCATTCACATTAAACTATATAATATATCATTCATATCTCATATAAATGACATACTTACCCTTTAGTGAACTTGAACACTTCGATTCACACAAAAATAGTAAACCTTCTTTTAATCCAGTTTGAGCCAACCGAGGGACCTTATGAACCTACAATGACGAGCTCCAATGATCCGAGATTAACCTATTAAACTCTTTGATCCGGTTAATCAACATTCTTTAGCTACGGTAACACTACAATAAAGCTCGTAGTTGCACTCCCATCAGTGTAAGACAAGATGTGTCTACTGATATAACCAATGCCCATGAGTCGACCCTTCATAGGTTGTTTGTAGACACTGCTGGGTCAAATTACCGTTTTACCCCTGTGTTTACTTCTTGCTCCTCTAATGAACAACAACGTTGTAATGGTCCAACCATGCACAACAACTCTCTCGGGCCAGTGAGATGGTGGACGCCCGTTGTCCAAGCCCTGGAGACAACACTTAAGAGAACAACCCCTCACCCGTACTAGTCAAAGGACAGACCCTCGCAGACAGGAGTCCGTAACACGCTCAGGATTCAAGTCAAGTCACTAATGGTCATCTACGAAGTTATTTGTCCATACTGTTAACGGTGTTACATCAGTAGGTCTAATAATTCACGGTCCGGTCTTGTACAATCTCATTGTACATGATGCCCCCACTTGCATGTCAACAACATGAACGAGTCAGATCACCTCGTTTGTATCTTAATACAAAATGGGCCACATCCACATAGTATCTAGGATTAGGTCTCCAACCCCATCCATATACTGTAGACCGTTCGGGTCATTTACTCAAACGTGATCCTCCCTATGTGTCCACTACACACCGTTCAAGTTCTAGTTCTCTCATATATTCAATGACCCTGAAGCTTAGTTTATTAGACAAAGTTTGTAATAAATGCGAGACACAAAATGATGACATATATAACCTTTATTGATTTCAAATGTAAATTCACAAACAGAACGAGATTAGGACAAACATTCCAACAAATGATTCTTAGCTACCGCTTATTTGGTCAAGGACTCATTAACTAGCTTAACTTATTCCGCAAATGTGACCCTACCATTTTAAGATCCAATAGATCCGAGCCAACAGACTACTATTGAGAAAGACAACTATTGACAAACAACCTAGGAAACCCTATCCATTTCTAGAGTTCGTGGTGTTCTGATCCATATAGTCAGGCCCTCCTTAGGGTTTGGCTGCCCTAGGGTAACCTAGCAGACGAACTATAGAAATCTCACGGTGCGACCTAATGGAGGATACCGTAGGATACGTTGACACAATCTCTTCTCCCATTTACTATGGAGACTTCCCTCATTCACCTTGGTATTGAACAATGCAAACACTTATCGTAAGGGGACACCCTATTGACGCCGCGTAGCCGAGCATGGAACTCACTGTGAACTCTTTGGGACGTGAGAGTAAACTTGATGCGAACATCTCGCTTTTCTCCCACCGATGTTTCTAAAATTAGGGTATAGGTTTAATTTAGTCGAATTCTGACTAATAGAATGTATCTAAGTCTATGCCTATTATAACTAGGTCTTTTAAGCTTATGTCTAGTTGAATAAACATTTTAATAACCTAGATATAATGCATGCTAACAAGACTATGGTTAATTCAACTCATGTTTCGGGTCAGTTCCCAGGTAGGAGGTGCTCCGTTAACCGTCAGCTTAAGTACCCCCAACCTTAGACAGAACATCACCTAGAGAGAGTTCCCCTATAACCAAAGTTCTATTGTCCTACTATACTTTAAACTATTTAAAATACTGTGTAAGACTAATTCTAATCCTATTAGAAATTAAATTTAGGTCTAATTAATTTTAAACATTTTAAAATTAAATCCATCCTACCCAAGTTCCTATGTTTGCATGCATCTCTTTGTTATAGGTTATAGTTTCTAAAACCAATTTATAACTTTTAAAAATTTTAATGATTAACCTATGACAAGGAATTATATGTTATTTCCAACAATCAAACTCAAATTGAAAATAACTGTCATTCAACTAATTGAATCATGCATACCACTTATATAATATAACATTTTATATTATACTAAGTAATTTCATACACCATGCTTCTTCATTTTTCATATAATTAAATTATAACACTTATAACTAATTACTCATGAAAAATAACTCATGCATTTTTATCATACTCATATAACACTTATACAAATAAAATGCATGGGCATGCTTATCCTAAGGTGGGAATAATTCTAAATGACATTCATAAAGAAAAAACAGCTGTAAAACCGAAAATCTTGGCCCCTAAAGTGCAAAAATAATAAAACTACAATAATTTTATCACTAAATCGGTCCAATAACCCCTTGAACCGGAGCCAAACCGCTCGAACCGGACCAGAAACAAACCGAACCATCCAAACCATGTTGAACCGACCAGCTTCATTCTGCCAATGTCATGGCGTTGCAGCCACCCTCGTGCTCGCGTCCAGTATCGGGTTGGCATTGCAACGCCATGAAACGGCGTTGCAACCTGCTACCCGTCAAATTCCTTGTCGATAGGGATGGACAACATTGCAACGCAACTCTTCAGCGTTGCAACCCTAATGAATGGCGTTGCAACCCTAATGAATGGCGTTGCAACGCCACACACAGGGTATCAACGTTGTTAGTGCAACACCAACAGACTTCTTCGAGAACAACAACAAAACAACAATAATTTTACACCGAATCACATCCGAATTGTCCCAAACTTTCATGAACGACTCATAAACATGAATACAAACTCGATATTGCACTTAATTGTCCAAAAACGAAGGGGCCTTTACATTAACTTGATCAAATCAAAATTAAACTATGGCCAAATTTTGCTAAGCAATTCAAAAGCAACACAATATGCAATTTCCTACTAACCAATGCAATTTTGTTTCAATCAAAATAAACACAAGCATTGTTTTGATACCAATTGAAGGGAATCGAATCCCCTTGAGTAGCGGAAACGTGGTTTAAAATCATAATTGCTTATTTATTTTGGTTTACTCCCAAAACCCATATATTGGCAATAAAACAGAGAGATAAGCAATATAAATTAAGCATGGATTAAACATAAAATGGGCATGTTGTAGAGGTTCTAAACTAAAACGTGATCGATAATTAACTTTGTAGTTCCACAAATTGACAACAACTCCACTTCGGGGTTCTAAACTAAAAGTGGGGTTTTGATCCTTACGGGATACACAGATTCTGACTTTCAGGCTGATAAAGATTCTAGGAAATCCAGTTCGTGGTCAACCTTCATTCTGAATGGAGGAGTCAGAGTGTGGTGAAGCATCAAGCAAGGATGCATCGCTGATTCCACGATGGATGTCGGTATGTTGCGGCTTGTGAAGCTGCAAAGGAAGCTGTTTGGCTTAGGATGTTCATGATGGATTTCGATGTTGTTCCACATATGAACTTGCAAATTACCCTATTTTGCGACAATAGTGGTGCAATAGCCAACTCGAGAGAACCTCAGAGTCATAAGAGGGGCAAGCATATTGAGCGTAAGTATCACCTAATACGGGAGATTATGCACCGCGGAGACGTGACAGTCACGCTGATAGCGTCAGAGCACAACGTTGTTGATCCATTTACAAAGGCCCTCACGGCTAATGTGTTTGAGGGTCACCTAGAGAGTCTAGGTCTTCGAGTGCTTCCTGACTAGGGCAAGTGAGAGTATTCTAAAGGGGTATTCAATGCCCTAGTTTATTGTATTACTTTATTGTATTACTATAATGTACATTTGAGAAATGTATTATGTATTCCACTATCTTAGTCCAAGTGGGAGTTTGTTGGGATGTATGTCCTAATCTCGTATAAGTTTGTAATATACCAAGTTAAAATAAATAAGAGTTATTTTTCCAATGCTTTGTGTCTCACATATTTCATAAACTTAATCCAATAAACTAAACTCCAGGGTCATTGTATTATGAGAGAACTAGAACTTGAACGGTGTGTAGTGGACACACAGGGAGGATCACGTTCGAGTTAATGACCCGAATGGTCTACAGTATACGGATAGGGTTGGAGACCTAATCTGGGATACGCAGTGGATGCGACCCGCTTTGTATTAGATACAAACGAGGTGATCCAACTCGTTCATGTGGTTGACATGCGAGTTGGGGCATCTTGTGCAATGAGATTGTACAAGACCGGACCGTGAATTATTAGACTTACTGATGTAACACCGTTAACAGTATAGAGCTAATAAATTCGTAGATGACCATTAGTGACTCGACCTTAATCCTGAGCGTGTTACAAACTCCTGTCTACGGGGGTCTGTCCTTTGACTAGTACTGGTGAGGGTGGCAACAGTATCTCGCCCAATATGCTTATCTTCTCAGGGATAGGACCACGTGGGGAGCTGAGAACTTGACTACGCGAGAAGGAATTCACTCGTTCCCGATTTGGGGAAATTAGAGGAGTTTTTCCCTTGAGTGTTGTCTCCAGGACTTGAACAACGGGGCCCCACCCTCTCACTAGCTCGAGAGGGTTATTGTTTATGGTAGGACCATGCAACGTAGTTGTTCATTAGAGGAGCAGTAGGACTTAAGGAGAAAGAGGTAGACACAGGGGTAAAACGATAATTTGACCAAGCAGTGTCTATAAACAACTTGTGAAGGGTCGACTCACGGGCATTGGTTATATTGATGGAGACAACTTGTCCTACAGTGATGAGAGTGCAACTACGAGTTTTAGTGGAGTGTTACCGTAGCTAATGAATGTTGAATAACCGGGTCAAAGAATTTGATAGGTTAATCTCAGATCATTGGAGCTCGTCATCTGTAGGTCCATTAGGTCCCTCAGTTGGATCAAATTGGACAAATTGAGAGTTTACAGTTTGGTGTGATTTTGAAGTGTTCAAATTCATTATTTGGGTATTTATGTCATTTATATGTGATATAGATGATATAATATATAGTTTGATGTGAATGAGATTCATAATAAACTATAGTATAGCCTAATTGATAAATTAGTGCTACATTGGAGAAATTGAATTGAGATAAATTAAATTGAATGTGATTCAATTTAAAATTCCCCATTTAGCAAGTGAGATTTATATAATAAGGTTGAGATACCTTATATTATATGATATGCAAATATGATTTGCATATCATATAGTTGTGGTGAAATACACCATTATAAATAGGTGCATTCAAAGGCATCTAAAAAAAAGCTTTTGCCATTTTTTGGATTTTCATCCAAAGAGAGCAAAAAGCACTTCTCTCATTCTCTCTCTAGAATTCTCCTCACCCAAAACCAAAGAGAGCCCCACATACTCTCTCTCAACCTCCCGAGAACAACCGAGAAGACCCTTTGCAGGTGTCTCACTGTTCGGTTTGAGGATCGAGTTCGTAGAGATTGTTGGTTCGAGAGAGATCGTGACCGGAGGAGGAAAGCTTTGAAGAAGAGTTCTTTAACAAGTAAGTAACACGTTACTTTATGTTTTTCTTCTCTATATGCATATTTAGCCTAGGAATCTATGAGATAAGTTCGATTTTAAGATACGCTTACACAACGAAACAACGACGTTTCACAATGTCTTCCATCATGAAATTCCTAATCCCTTGCTTTTTTGAGATAGATTTTTATATATAAAAATTTGTACATAGTTCCTAAGATTAAGAGGAACTTGATTTCTATCTCTTGTCTAATTGAACTTAATTATTGTATTTCCTTTTCAAGTAATGAAGCGTTCATTTCAAGGAAAGGTGCCAATATTTGTTCTGCTAAGATAGAAAACGGCTTATATGTACTTAAACCTAACCAAACTAAAACAATTTTAAATCATGAGATGTTTAAAACTGCTAATACTCAATGTAAAAGACAAAGATTTTCTCCTAATAATACCTATCTTTGGCACCTTAGACTTGATCATATAAATCTCAACCGGATTGAGAGATTATCTAAGAATGGACTTCTAAACAAGTTAGAAGATGATTTTTTACCTCCTTGCGAATCTTGCTTGGAAGGTAAAATGACTAAGCGACCTTTTATTGGAAAAGGATATAGAGCCAAATAACCCATTGAGCTTATACATTTGGATCTTTGTGGTCCGGTGAATGTTAAAGCTCGAGGAGGGTACTAATATTTCATCTCTTTCATAGATGATTATTCGAGGTATGGTTATCAATACCTAATGCATCATAAGTCTGAGGCTCTTAAAAAGTTCAAAGAGTATAAAGCTGAAGTAGAGAATGCGTTAGGGAAAACCACTAAAACACTTCGATCCGATCGAGGTGGAGAGTATATGGATTTGAGATTCCAGGACTATTTGATAGAACATGGAATTAAATCTCAACTCTCAACACCTAATACACCACAAAAAAATTGTGTGTAAAAAAGGAGAAATAGAACCTTGTTAGACATGGTTCGATCTATGATGAGCTATGCTCAGTTGCCTACCTCATTTTGGGGTTACGCAGTAGTGACTGCGGTTCAAATCTTGAACACTGTTCCATCAAAGAGTGTTTTCGAAACACCTTTTGAATTATGAAAGGGGCGTAAACCTAGTTTACATCACTTCAGGATTTGGGGTTGTCCGACACACGTGCTGGTGACAAACCCAAAGAAACTGGAACCTCGTTCAAGATTATGTCAATTTGTTGGTTATCCCAAAGAATCGAGAGGTGCTATTTTATAAGACCCACAAGAAAACAAGGTGATTGTATCAACAAACACCACTTTCTTGGAGGAAGATCACATGAGGAACCATAAACCACGTAGTAAATTAGTATTAAATAAAGCTACAAATGAGTCAACAAGAGTTGTTGATCAAGCTGGACCTTCATCAAGAGTTGATGAAGAAGCCAGCACATCAAGTCAGTCTTGTCCTTCTCAATCGTTGGGAATTCCTCGACGCAGTGGGAGGGTTGTTTCTCAACCTAACCGCTACTTGGGTTTAGCTGAAACTCAAGTTGTCATATCTGATGACGGTGTAGAGGATTCATTGTCTTATAAACAGGCAATGAATGACGTAGATAAGGACCAATGGATCAAAGCTATGAACCTTGAAATGGAGGCAGTGTACATCGATTCAGTATGAGAACTTGTAGACAACCCTGAAGGGGTAAGACCCATACGGTGTAAATGGATCTATAAGAGAAAGAGAGATGCAACCGGAAAGGTACAAACCTTTAAGGATAGATTTGTAGCAAAGGGGTTTACCCAAAGGGAAGGAGTTGACTGTGAGAAAACTTTTCCCCTGTTGCTATGCTTAAGTCTATTAGGATACTCTTGTCCATAGCCGCATTTTATGATTATGAGATTTGGCAAATGGACGTTAAGATCGCTTTTTGAATGGTAATCTTAACGAGAGCATCTATATGTCTCACCAAGGCTTCATAACCCAAGGTCAGGAGCAAAATGTTTGCAAGCTCAATCGATCCATTTATGGGTTGAAACAAGCATCTAGATCTTGGAACATAAGATTTGATATGACGATCAAGTCTTACGGCTTTAATCAAAACGTTGATGAGCCTTGTGTTTACAAGAGGATCATCAACGACAATGTAGCTTTCATAGTACTTTATGTGGATGATATCCTACTCATTGGGAATGATGTAGGATACCTAGTTGACATAAAGAATTGGTCATGCACCCAATTCCAAATGAAAGATTTGGGAGGGGCGCAATATGTTCTTGGGATTCAGATTTTCAAGAATCGCAAGAACAGAACGCTAGCTCTGTCTCAAACATCTTATATCGATAAAATATTTGCTCGATATTCGATGCAGAATTCCAAGAGGGGCTTATTACCCTTCAAGCATGGAGTTCATTTGTCTAAGGAACAATGTCCTATGACACCTCAAAAAGTTGAAGATATGAGACATATTCCCTATGCCTCTCGCAGAGGTAGCTTAATGTATATGTTATGTCGTGCACAAGTCCGGACATTTGTTATGCAAAGGGGAATAGTCGGTGAGTACCAATCCAATCCAAGGTTAGACCATTGGATCGTAGTTAAAAATATCCTCAAGTATCTTAGGAGAACGAGGGATTATACGCTTGTGTATGGGACTAAGGATTTGATCCTTCACCGATACACCGATTCTCGATTTTAAGACCGATAAAGGATTCTAGGAAATCCACATCGGGATCAGTTTTCACCCTTAACGGGGGAGCTATAGTATGACGAAGCATCAAGCAGGGATGCATCGTTGACTCCACGATGGAGGTTGAGTATGTCGCCGCTTGTGAAGCGGCTAAAAGAGGTCGTTTGGCTAAGGAAATTCCTTCGATTTGGAAGTTGTTCCAAATATGGAATTTCCACCACCTTTATTGTGACAACAAAGTGGTGCGTGTAGCCAATTCAAAGGAACCTCATCGCCATATAAGCGAGGCAAGCAAATCGAGAGGAAGTATCACCTGATACAAGAAATAGTGCAACGAGGAGATGTGACAGTCATGAAGATCTCTTCGGAGCACAACATTGTTGATCCGTTTACAAAAACTCTCACGGCCAAAGTGTTCGAGGGTGATCTTGAAAGTCTAGGTCTACGAGATATGTACATAGGCTAATCTAGGGCAAGAGGGAGATATGTAATGGGTATATGGATGCCATAGGCAATAGTATTTGTATCTCAATAACCAAAGTTTTAGATTGTAATGTACCCCACTAGAGTTTTAGTCCAAGTGGGAGTTTGTTGGGGTTTGTACCCTAAAACTCGTAGTTTGTAATTATGTTCTAATTATTGTAATAAAGTGTTATTATTTCAATAAAGAGTTATTGTTCGTTATTTACGATATTGCCCTTGTTTTAACCCCTAAATCCAATAAACTAAACATCCAAGGTCAGAAATGTATCTTGAACCGACGTAGTATACATATAAAGGATCTCGGTTCGAGATACAACCTAAAGTGGTATATATTAAGGGGATAAGGTTTGGGTACCTTACCTTGGTAACACTATGGATGTTGCCCACTTTGTAAATGATACAAACACTGTGATCCTAACGTGTTCGTGTAGATGACATGTGAGTGGGGATATCCTATGTAATGAGATTATATAAGACCGAACTGCGAAATAGTAACCACCAGATGTAACTCCGTTGACTAGTTAAGTTTCTATTTCACTAGGCTGACCTAGGCAACTTGATCTCAATCTTGAGCAAAGTTACGAACTCCTGCTTATGCGAGGGATTGTCCTTTGACTAGTATGGGTGAGAGTGGCTTGATCTCGCCGACTCAATATGCCTACCTTCTTGGGGACAAGACCGAGTGAGCAAATGGGACTTAGCATAACAAGATGAAATTCACTCCTTCACGCCTACTAGGGTAAGTAGATGAATGTTCCCTTAAGTGGTGTCTCCGGGACATATATAAAGGGTCCGACCCTCTCATTGGCCCAAGAGGGACTTCTATTTTTTGGTAGGACCACGAACAAACTGTTCATTAGAGGAGCACTGGTACTTAAGGTACAAGATGTAACCCAGGGGTAAAACGGTAATTGGACCCAGCTGGTGTTATGAACATTCGTGAAGGATTGACTTGTTATTATTGGTCAATATCCGTGAACACAGAAATATATCTGCAGTGAGAAGAGTGCAGCTGTGGGACTTTAGTGGATTGTTCCCGCAGTTAACGAATGAAAATTAGGAGGTTAATGAGATTAACCGAATAATCTCGTATCGTTGGAGCTTCTGATCTGTACGCCCATTAGGTCCACCTTCTAGCTCGTAAAAGGTTCTTAGATCGTTTGAATTTGAAATGTTCAAATTCATTAGGGAATAAATTTAATGTATATAGATACGATATAATATAAAGTTTTGGAACTATATATTATAAATTTAATGTGAATATGATTCATATTAAATTATATGAGAGAATTATATATTTGAAAGAATTCAAATGTTAAATTTAAATGTGAATGTGATTCATATTTGAAAACTATATGTTATAATTTAATGTGCATAAGATGTACATTAAAACTATAGGTTAGAGGGAAAAATATGATTAAATATGATTAAATCTTAATTAAATATAAGATATTTAATTTGATTAATTAAATTTTATTTAATTAATATAATTAATTAGATGAATTAATTTTATTTAATTTTAATATTAAAAAAATGGGAACGTGTCGTGTGGACACGCACTTCACTTCCTCCAACTCCTATCGATAGGGAGTGGGAGAAGTTATCTCTCGCTTAATTCTTTTCCAATGGAGAAGAAATGGTTGATCGATGCATTCTTTGCAATTGTGAAATTGCTAAAAGATCTCTCCTCTCTCAATTTCCCTCTTGTTTTCCAACCTTGTTGGAATCCTTCCCACCAAAGGTTGATCTAAGTAGATACTCAGAGATATAGAAGGTTTTCCATTTTTGTAGTGTCCTTCTTAGAAAAACAGAGGAAATTCTTATTTGTTGTTCTTTGTGCAATTAGAGCAAGGAGTGGTCATTGATTTGATCTACAAAGGTAACTAAACTTTTCTTTTAGTTTATTTTACTTATAGCATATTTGCATGTTTATTTTCCATGCTTAATTAGATTAGAAATTGTATGGTTATCTCTCAGATTTTACCAATGTATTGGTATTTGTGTTTAACCAAAAACAATCAAGCAATTTCGTTTTTAAAACACGTTTCACTTACTCAAAGGGATCGGATCCCCATCGGTTCAACCTCGGGGACCAAGTCTGCAGCTTTCATCCTCTTAAGGCCCGAAAGGAAGAAGAAGAAAATGAAGAAGATTGGGAAAGTCGACCACGGTGTGCCGCGAGAAGGGAAAAAAGGTCGAGGAGGTTGCGAGACAAGAGAAAGTGTTTCTCTTTGCAATGGTGACAGCATTGGAAATTTAAATGCAATTGCCCAAAATTCCTTGCCGACAAGAAGAAGCAAGGTAAATGTGATTTACTTGTTATAGAAACTTGTTTAGTGGAGAGTAATGACTTTGTTTGGATACTTGATTTAGGCACCACTAATCATGTTTGCTCTTCTTTTAGGAATTAGTTCTCTGGCAATGACTATAGGAAAAGAAGATAACACTGTGGTTGGATCTCGGGAGGTTGTCTCACCAGCAACAAAGCAGTGGGCACACTGAAGCTGCATTTTGGCAGGAAGCATCTTTTCTGGAAAATATGTACATAGTGCTAGGGTTTACTAGAAACATTGTTTCTATTCTTGCTTTAATTGAACGTTGTATTTCGTTGTCTTTTGAATTTAATAAAGCGTTTATTTCTTTCAAAGGTATTGAGATCCGCTCATTGACTTGAGAATAATTTATATGTTTTAAGGCCCAATTCGGTCAAAAGTGTTTTGAATATTGAATTGTTTCAAATAGCTATAACGTGAACGAAATGATTAAAGGTTTCTCCTAAAGAAAATGCCCATCTTTAGCATTTAAGGTTAGGCTACATTAATCTCAATAGGATTGGGAGACTAGTGAAGAATGGACTTCTAAGCGAGTTAGAAGAAAATTCTTTACCGGTAGGTGAGTCATTCCTTAAAGACAAAATGACCAAACGACCTTTTAGTGGAAAAGGTTTAGAGCCAAAGAGCCTTATGAGCTTATACACTCAGACCTTTGTGGTCCGATGAGTGTTAAATCCCAAGGAGGCTATGAATATTTCGTCTCATTTATTGATGATTATTCAAGATATGAGTACCTTTACCTAATGCATCACAAGTCTGAAGCTCTTAAAAAGTTCAAGGAGTACAAGACTGAGGTTGAGAACAAATTAGGTAAAACAATCAAAACGCTTCGATCAGATCAAGGTGGAGAGTATATGGACCTTGAATTCCAAAACTATATGATAGAACATGGAATTACGTCCCAACTCTCAACACCTGGTATGCCACAGTAGAATGGTGAATCAGAGAGGAGGAACAAAATGTTATTGGATATGGTTCGGTCAATGATGAGTTACGCTCATCTCCCGATTCGTTTTGGGGTTACGTTGTGGAGACTACGGTATACATTTTGAACAATGTTCCATCGAAGAGTGTTTCTGAAACAACTTTCAAATTCTGGAATGGTCGTAAAGGTAGTTTACGCCATTTCAGGACTTGGGGATGCCCAACCCATGTGTTGGTATCAAACCCGAAGAAACTGGAACCTCGTTCGAAGTTGTGCCTCTATGTAGGTTACTTAAAGGAAACGAGAGGTGGTATGTTTTACGATCCTAAGGAAAATAGGATGCTTGTGTCGACAAAACCCACATTCCTTGAGGAAGATCATGAAGGGAATCGAATCCTCTTGAGCGGTGGGAAACGTGATATTAAATCGTATTAACTTGATTTGTTTTGGTTTACTCCAAAAATCCATACGTTGACAAATAAAATACAGAGATAAGCAATGAAAAAATTAAGCATGGATTAAACATAAAATTAGTCATGCTGTAAGTACCGAACTAGAAAAGAATAACACAATTTACCTTTGTAGTTTCACTTTCCCAACAACTCCTCGTTTCATGAAATCTACATAGAAAGTTGACAACAACAAAGTTTTTCCTCTATTCCAACAGGACACTACCAAAAGTGAGAACCTCATATGTCTTTGAGTTCCACTTAGATCTTTTCCTTGGTGGGAAGGACTCCAACAAATTAGAAGAGGAACGGAATAGATGTTGAGAGAAAAATTGAGAGCTTTTGCAAAAAATAATTTTGCAAAAAATGCATCGATCAAAATTCATCTTCCAACTCCCTATACTTAACGATAGGGAGTGGAGATAAAGCAGGGAAGTGAGGAACTTGTCATCTACAAGTTCCCCTTTATTTAATTTAATAATAATTAAATATATTTATATATATAACCTATTAATTTAATTAAATATAAATTAATAAAATCAATTAATTAATTCTTAATTAATTAATTCAAAAATCTTATATTTCATTTAGGTTATATATATATATGATTAAATCATATTTAATCACACTCCTTTTAACCTATAGTTTTAACGTATATCTTATGCACATTAAATTTTAACCTATAGTTTTTAAATATGAATCTCATTCACATTTAATTAATATTTGAACTCTTCCAAATATTTAATTCTCTCACATAATTTAATATGAAAAATATTAAAAAAATTAATATAAAGTTCTAAAACTTTATACTATAATGTATCTATATACATTAATGTTTATTCCCTAATTGAATTTGAACATTTAAAATTCAAATGATCTAAGAACCCTTTAGGAGCTAGAAGGTGGACCTAATGGATCTACAAATCAGAAACTCCAACGATACGAGATTATTCGGTTAATCTCATTAACTCCTGATCAACATTTGTTAACTGTGGGAACACTCCACTAAAGTCCCGCAGTTGCACTGTTCTCACTATAGAAATATTTATGTGTCCATAGATATTTACCAATAACAACAAGTCAATCCTTCACGAATGTTCGTAACACCAGTTGGGTCAAATTACCGTTTTATCCCTGGTTTACATCTTTTACCTTAAGTCTCAGTGCTCCTCTAATAAACAACCTGTTTGTGGTCCTACCAAACAGAAGACCTTCTCGGGCCAATGGGAGGGTCGGACCCTTTGTTCAAGTCCCTAAGACACCACTTAAGGGAACATTCATCTACTTACCCTAATAGGAGGGAAGAAGTGAATTCCTTCTTGCTAGGTTAAGTCCTCAGCTGCCTGCTCGGTCTTGTCCCCAAGAAGGTAGGCTTATTGAGTCGGCGAATCTGGTCTCTCTCACCCATACTAGTCAAAGACAATCCCTCGCTTATAGAAGTTCATAACCTGCTCAAGATTGAGATCAAGTTGCCTAGGTCATCCTATTGAATTAGAAACCTAACTAGTCAACGAAGTTACATCTAGTGGTTACTAATTTGCGGTCCGGTTTTATGCAATCTCATTACATAGGATATCATCACTCACATGTCGTCTACACAAACACGTTAGGATCACTGTGTTTGTATCACATACAAAGTGGGCTATATCCATAGTATTACCAGGGTAAGGTACCCAAACCTTATCCACTTATTATAGACCCTTTAGGCTGTAACTCGAACTGAGATCCTTATATGTACACTACATTCAGTTCGAGGGACATATAACAATCTTGGATGTTAGTTTATTGGATTTAAGGTTAATTGAAGGCAATGTAGTAAATAATGAACAATAACTCTCAAGTGAAGTTGAACATAACATGTTTCCATTTCGGGAAATAAACGCTTTATTACCAGAGAAAAAAAAAATACAATGTTCTAATAGGCAAGAAATGGAAACTAGGTTTCTAGTAAACCCTAGTACTTTGTACAAATTATCTAATAATATGTACTTCCTACAAAAAAATAGCTTCACTGTGTTGATCGCTACAGCCGAGACAACCTCCCCAATTTCAACCTGTAGCATTATCTCGCCCTCTTGCAGCAGCTGCCAGGAACTAATTCCCTGAAGAGAAGAACAAACATGGTTAGTGGTGCCTGAATCCAATATCAAGATAGAGTCACTACTCTCCAGTAAACAGGTTTCAGTTACAAGTAAATCACATTTACCTTCTTTCTTCTTGTCGGCAAGGAACTTGGGACAATTCCTGTTCCAGTGATCGGGACGTTGCAGTGGGAACACTTTCCTTTCTCCACAACCTCCTTAACCTTTTTGTCCTTCTGGGCGGCAGCGCGGTCAACTTTACCCTTCCTCAATTTCTTCTTCTTCCTTTTCGGGCCTGAAGAACCTGCAGATTTAGTCCAAAAGGACGAACTCCTGTGAAAGAACCTGAAGACAACATTTTCCTCAGGTTACAGTCCCCTGAATCGCATCAGAGACTGGAAGTTTTGTAGTTCATTGAGTAAGAAGGTCAGAGTGTAGCTAATCTTGTTCATAACAGTGTTGCTACGAAACTAAAGGAAACTCTTCGGAAGAGTCTCTATGATAAAGCTGACCTGGCTTGACTCATCGATCGAAACCCCGTTCATCTTCGCCAGGTTAAAGTGGGGCATTATGTCGAGAACATATTCCCGGACCGACGTTCCCTCCTTCATCCTTGCATTGAAGACGTGTTTGAGGGCATCGTGCCAGACCTTAAAGGACTGTTGTCCAAACATGTCCTGCAACGATTGCATGATCTCCTTCGCGGTGACCATAACGTCATGGTTCTTTGCCAAGACTTCAGACAATCGATAATTATGTAGATCTTGACTTTTTAGTTAGCCCTGATCCACCGATCGTATACATCACTAACACTTCGCGATGCGGTCGAGCTTAGCACATGAAAACACTCGTCAGTGAGCACGAACTTAAGGTCATCAGTTACCAGTATAGTGTTAATATTGTTCTTCCACGTTTGGTAATTGTCGCCAACTAACTTATCACAAGCTAATAGAGCAATTATTGAACTCGACATTTTGTTTGCTGAAATAGAAAACTTTGTATTAGTCTTGCAAAAACTTTGAAAAAACCAACGAGGTTTTAACAAATTTTTATTCTATGATCCCTAGGTCATTAAAAATTGCAATGATACCCCAAAAGTTTAGAATGACCGCTACCAAAAGGTATACAGAATAACTTCTCCTCTGGGACGAGACTTTCTCAACCAGACCTTAATACTAGAATAACACTTATTCCATTAGGCATCAAGTTACCATTTTTTGGTATGAATTTATTAACTCTTAATGAATCTCGTGAGTGTCACCCTCTATCTTTAAATTTCCAAGTATCCATCCAAACAATAGCTGCCGAAGGGAGGACTATGAAGGAAAACCAACAAGGAAATTGTATTCCTTTTTGAAATTCACGGTGTTCCGACTGACATGATCAAGGCCCTCCGAAGGGATTGTCTTGTCCAAGCCAAACTAGCAGGCGGATCATAGGCGTCTCATGGTGTGAATTGATAGAAGAGACCGTAGGTCTGAAAGGTATGAGAATCCCCGCGCAGCGAAAGACGATCGAATTGTCGTGGTATTGTTATGCAATTTGATTTCTTAAAATTAAACTAGCTAATAGTAATAGGCGAAACATGTAATTAAAGAAGGAAAACAAGCAAGTTTGAAGTACTTACTTGTTAAAGACCGACTTCAAATTTCCTTCTTCCGATCACGAACTCTTCGTGCTCTTCTCAACGATCTCGAACTCCTCGAACAATTCCAACGAACGGACACCTCCACTCGATTTCTCGGTTGTTCTACTTTAGGTAGAAGGAGAATTGTGGGATTCTTTGTTTTTGGTGAAGGGAGGAGAATTTGAGAGAGAGTTGATTTGAGATAGAATGTTTATTGCTTCTTTTGGTGAGAATTCCAAAAAATGAGCAAATTCCTAATGAACCCTTCTTGCAAAGGAATTTATATAATGGTGATAGCTGGAGTTGAAATCTCAACCTATTTTTACCACAACCATAGGTTATGCAAATCATATTTGCATAACCACATAAAATAAGATATTTCATATCTCATTCTACAAATCACATTTGTATTATTGTGGATTTTTAAATTTAATCACATTCAATTTAATTTCTCTCAATCTAATTTCTCCAAGTTAACCCTAATTCAACAATTAGGCTAACCTACAGTTTATTATGAATCTCATTCACATTAAACTATATAATATATCATTCATATCTTATATAAATGACATAATTACCCTTTAGTGAACTTGAACACTACAAATTTACACCAAAAGTGTAAACCTTCTATTAATCTTGTTTGAGCCAACAGAGGTACCTTATGGACCTACAAAGGATTTAGCTCAATGATCCGAGATTAACTCACAAACTTTTTACCCTGTTAATCAACATTCATTAGCTACAAGAACACTCCACTAAAGCTTGTAGTTGCACTCCCATCAGTGTAAGACAAGATGTGTCCACTGATATAACCAATGCCCATGAGTCGACCCTCCACAGGCTGTTCGTAGATACTATTGGGTCAAATTACCGTTTTACCACTGTGTCTACTTCTTGCTCCTTATGTCCCCATTGATTCTCTAATGAACAACAACGTTGTAATGGTCCAACCATACACAACACCCCTCTCGTGCCAGTGAAAGGGTGGGCGCCCGTTGTCCATGCCCTCGAGACAACACTTAAGAGAACAACCCTCTAGTTTCCCTAATGGCGGGAACGCAGTGAATTCCATCTCACGTAGTTAAGTTTCCACCTCCCTACTTGGTCCTGCCCATAAGAAGATAGGCATGTTGGGCGAGTAATCGTGACCACCCTCACCCTCACATACTAGTCAAATGACGACACCCCACGCATGCGAAGTTCGTAACACGCTTAGGATTCGTGTCGAGTCATTAATGGTCAACTAAGAAGTTAGTAGTCCATCCGCATTAATGGTGTTACATCGTGAGGTCTAATAATTCACGATCCTGGTCTTGTACAATCTCATTGTACATGATGCCCCACTCGCATGTCAACCACATGAACGAAGTCGGATCACCTCGTTTGTATCTTAATACAAAGCGGGCCACATCCACAACGTATCCAGGATTAGGTCTCCAACCCTATTCATATATAGTAGACCGTTCGGGTCATTAACTCGAACATGATCCTCCCTGTGTCTCCACTACACACCGTTCAAGTTCTAGTTCTCTCATATATTCAATGACCCTGGAGCTTAGTTTATTGGATATAGTTTGTAAGATTTGCGAGACACAAAATGATGAAATAAATAACTTTTATTAATTTCAAATGTTAAATTTACAAACAAAACGAGATTAGGACATACAACCCAACAAACACCCACTTGGACTAAGCTAGTGGAGCAAATACATTTCTCAAATGTATAATAATTACAATAAAGTAATATAATAAACTAGGGCATTGAATACCTGTTTAAAATTCTCCCACTTGCCCTAGTCAGGAAGCACTCGAAGACTTAGACTCTCTAGGTGACCCTCAAACACGTTAGCCGTGAGGGGCTTTGTAAATTGATCAGCAACATTGTGCTCCGACGCTATTTACGTGGCTGTCACGTCGCCACGGTGCACAATCTCCCGTATCAGGTGATACTTCTGCTCAATGTGTTTGCCTCTTTTATGGCTCTGAGGCTCTCTCGAGTTAGCGACAACACCATTGTTGTCACAAAACAGTGTGATCGGCAAGTTCATATTTGGAACAACTTCCAAATCCGTCATGAACTTCCTAAGCCAAACAACTTCCTTTGCAGCTTCACAAGTCGCAACGTACTCCGCTTCCATAGTGGAATCAGAACGTACTTCGCCATACTACAGCTCCTCCATTCAGAATGAAGGCTAACCCCGAAGTGGATTTCCTAGAATCCTTATCGGTCTGAAAGTCAAAATCTGTGTATCCCATAAGGATCAAATTCCCACTATCATACACTAAGTTATAGTTCCTTGTTCTTCTAAGATACTTGAGGATTGCCTTTACGGTTGTCTAGTCATCTAATCCTGGATTGGATTGATACCTACTGACAATCCCTACTGCATAACAGATGTCGGGCCTAGTACACAACATGGCATACATCAAGCATAGGGGATCCGTCTCATATCCTCAACCACTTTAGGAGTCTTAGGACACTGATTCTTAAACATGTGAACCTCGTGCCTGAAAGGCAACAAACCCTTCTTGGAGTTCTGCATCTTATATATAGACAACATCTTGTCAATATAAGACGCTTGAGACATGGCCAACGTTCTGTTCTTCTGGTTCCGGACTATCTGGATACCTATAACATACTGAGCTTCTCCCAAATCTTTCATTTGAAATTGCGAAGCTAGCCATTTCTTTACATTTGTAAGAAATCCTACCTCATTCCCAATGAGAAGGATATCATCCACGTACAATATCAGAAATGCGACAGTTTTGTCGACGATTTCCTTGTAGACACAAGGCTTGTCAACGTTCTGATAAAAGCCATAAGATTTGATCGCAAACCTTATATTCCAAGACCTTGAGGCTTGTTTCAGTCCATAAATGGACCTATGAAGCCGGAAAACCTTTTGCTCTTGGCGTTGGGTTATGAACCCCTTGGGCTGGTACATGTAGATGGTTTCATCAAGGTTGCCATTCAGAAAGGCGGTCTTGACATCCATCTGCCATACCTCATAGTCATAATATGCGACAATGGCCAGAAGGATCCTGATCGACTTTACCATGGCAACAGGTGAAAAGGTTTCCTCATAGTCAACCCTTCGACTTGAGTAAAACCCTTTGCCACTAGTCGTGCTTTTTGCACCTTCCCATCTATGCCACGTTTACGCTTGTAGATCCATTTGCAACCAGTAGGTTTTACCCCATCTGGTTGATCCACGAGCTCCTAGACAGAATTGAAGTACATCGGCTCCATTTCCTGGTCCATAGCTTTAATCTATTCGTCCTTGTCAACGTCTGTCATTGCCTGATCGTAGGTCAATGGTGAAAGAGTGTAGATTAAGAAAGCGGAAGCAATTTTGGATCTTGAACACTCTAAGTTGATCAATTTTACAAAATAAAAAGCATGCTCAAATCTGGAAAAACAGAGAATATGAACACATACCTTTGTTGTTCAAAATTCTCCTAATCCGTGGGCAATTTCTTGTCACAAACACTTTGTGGACAACCTCTAGTGTCTTCCCTACTATCCTCAGGCCTTGGAACAGATTGTGGGATCTTTGATAGAGAGAATTTGAAGAGAGATGGGAGAAAGGTCTCGAAAACGTGAATCGAAAAAAAATCGATAAATCCTTGAAAATCCATGTGTTTCTTTTTCAATTAAAGCAAAGCAAAAGCTTCTTCAAGCTAGGAGAAGATGACTGCATGAAGATGATGAGGATTTAGCAAGAAGGAGGTGCTTAATTTGTGTGAATTTGGAAAAGTAAAGAGATGAATCACACTTTTGATTTTTGGTCCAATTGAAAACTAAAATTCAATTTTGAATTTTTATTTATTTTTAATTCAAAATTAATATAAAATTAATTTTAAATTAATATCAATTTATTATTTAATTTAATATCAAATATCAAATTAAATAATTGGACCAATCCCGATTTCTTAAATCGACTGCTCAAACATGAATCTATTCATGTTATAAACCAACAAATATTTAAATCATATTTAAACATTTCCACCTCTTCTTTATTATAGTTTAATTCATAATTAAACTGTGACACGTTAAGTATATCACATATAATTAACGTTTTCTCCCAAAATCGAATTTGAACAATTTAAATTCTTTTCTCTCAAATTGTTACAAGGCTTAGTCCAAGCTAGTAAGGGGACATAATGGACCTACAGATCATGAGCTCCAACGATACGAGATTAACCGACCAAACTCTTTAACCTAGCTAATCAATATTCGTTAACCACCGAGACACTCCACTAAAGCCTAGTGGCTGCACTCTCCTCACTGTAGATATATTTCTGTCCACTCGATATAACCATGATTAGTAAGTCGATCTTTCACAGGTCGTTCGTAATTACAGCTGGGTCAAAATTACCGTTTTACCGTTGTAATTACTTCTTGTTCCTTAAGTCCCACTGATCCTCTAATGAACAATTGATTTGTGGTCCAACCAACAAAATGAATCCCTCTCGGGCCAATGAGAGGGGTGGACCCTTTGTTCAAGACCCGAAGTCAGCACTTAAGGGAACAATCTCTCTACTAATCCCTTAAGCGGGTAGGAGTGAATTCCATCTTGCAGAACTATGTTCCCAGCTATCTACCCGGTCTTATCCCTAAAATGGGAGGTTTATTGAGTCGTCAATCTCGTGCCACTCTCACCCATGCAAATCTAAGGATAATCCGAATAAACAGGTCATGGCATACTCAGGATTAAGATCGAGTTACCTAGGTCATCGTATTAATATAGTCGTTAAGATAGTAAAATGTGAGTTAAAGTCTAAGTGACTATTTCTCTCGTCGATCTTATGCAAACTCATTGCATAGGGCGCCCCACTCACATGTCTCCACATGAATGATTCAGATCACATCGTTTGTACTTTACAAAGTGGGCCCGTCCATAGTGTCCCTAGGATAAGGTTGAAGGGAATCGAATCCATGTGGGAAGCGATTGTGAATCACATACTTAATTTAGTTATATCAATGACATTCAAGAACTAATCTATCTAGATTAAACATATACAAACAAGATGGACAACAAGAATAATACCTTTGAAGAAATAGTCACTTAGAGTATTAAAACATTACAGTAATGTAAATACAATAAACTAGGGCATTTAAACCATTTGTACAATATACTCCCACTTGCCCTAGTTGGGGAAGACTTGTAAACCTAGTCTTTCTAGGTGACTCTCAAATACTTTAGCCGTGAGAGCCTTTGTAAAAGGATCAACAACGTTGTGCTCTGAGGCTATCTTCGTGAGAATCACGTCTCCTCGATGCACGATCTCCCGGATGAGATGATATTTCCGCTCAATGTGCTTTCCCCTCTTGTGACTTCGGGGTTCCCTCAAATTTGCCACTACACCACTGTTATCGCAATACAGTGTGATGGGCAAAGTTATATTTGGAACAACTTCCAAATTTAGCATGAATTTCCTTAACAAAATGACCTCTTTAGCTGCTACATATTCGACCTCTATGGTGGAATCAGCGATGCATCCTTTCTTGACGCTTCGCCATACTACAACTCCTCCGTTAAGAGTAAATACTGACCCTGATGTAGATTTTTGAGAATCTTTATCAGTCTGAAAGTCAGAATCCGTGTATCGTGTAAAGATCAAATCCTTAGCCTCATACACAAGCATGTAGTTCCTTGTTCTCCGTAGATACTTAAGGATTGTTTTAACCACGCCTACTTGCTTCAAGTCCTGGATTGGATTGATACCTCACCGACCATTCCAATCGCAAAAACAGGATGTCGGGCCTAGTACACAACATGGCGTATCAGGCTCCCAACAACCGATGCATAAGGAATTCATCTCATATCCTCAACTCCTTGAGGTGTCTTAGACAATGTTCCTTAGACAAATGAACTCAATTTCTAAAAGACAATGAGCCCTTTTTGGAGTCTTGCATCTTAAACCTTGACAACACTTTTATCTATGTAAGATGTTTGAGACAAGGCTAGTGTTTTATTCTTACTGCCTGCATAACCCGCATCTCAAGAACAAACATGCATCACCCAAATCTTTCATTTGAAATTGCATAGCTAGCCAATTCATAATGTCAGTAAGATATCCTACATCATTCCCAATGAGTAGGATGTCATCCACATATAAAACTAGGAATGTGACAGAACTGATGAGTAGAAATTAATTATACTTATTATATCTAATTTCCTTACATTCTAAGTGAATAAAATGTTTAATTGTCGAAATTGTGTCCAATTTAATTTAGGTGATAATTTATCATTATTTAGTGAAAACTAGTCTAAAAGTACTTTTTAGTTCAAATTAAATAAATTGAAATAAAAATTGAAAAATTAGAAAACAAAATAATGAGAGAATTGAAAATAAAAAAAGAATTAAAGAAATTGAGAAAAAATAACATAAAAAATGAAAAGGAAAAAGATGAAAGTTTATTATCTAATTTTTTCTTTTATTTCTTTTTTCTTTGTGTAGGTGGCATGCATGCATGGAGTCTTCCATGAGAAATGCAAGGGAGAAATAATCTTGTGGCTTGGCACACATTGTGGAGGAAGAAATGGCACATTTAAGGACCTATTTTTGGTCATTTTCAAGTATAAAAGGAGGGCAATGCATTGAGCAAAGGGTGTGCAGAGTTTTAGTGTTCTCTACAAAAACAAAAGTTTAGAGAGTGTTCTAGTTTTTTTGTTTTTATTCTTTTTATTCTTTTTATTTTATGTTTTCTCCCCTTTACAGTTATTCTTGCTTTTCCACCATGTGTGGCTAAGCTTTAATTTCTGATTCAAGGGTAATTTTATTTCCAATTGTAATTTTGTGAGGCTTTAAACCTAATTGAAATTTTGTTTCTAATTTAAGAATTCTTTGTTTCTTGTTTTATTTTTATGATTGATCGTTACAAATTAAATTGACGCCTTAATTTAGTTTCAATCAATTTATTGCTATCCATGATTTTGTGATCCGTAATTGTCACAAATGATTGAAAAAAATGTAGCAAGGGGTTGGCTTATGTGTGTGTAATTAATGGCTTTTCCATTTTACATAGTTTGCATAATAGACTCTAGGAAACAAAGAAACAAAATTAATTAATTTGTAGTTATCTCAATTAGTTAATTTTGGTTTAGTCCTCTCATTGTTTTTAATGTTATTATTTAATCCATATGGAACGCTATCGCACTCCAAATCTGATTAAATTATAAGTTTTGATTTTGATGCTTGGTTAAGATCAATTAAATTAGGAGAGTTTATATTTATTTCAGCTTTTCCGAGTAAATTGACCGAGTTCTTAAATTAGCAAAATTAAAATTGATTTATTTTTTTTCCTTTTGAAGCCTATGATCAAGATTACAATTGGATGAAATTTACATCCTTGAATTGGAAGTTGCATAAAATTATCTTTTTACCTTTTGTTTTTAATTTCATTTTTTGTTCGACAATTCAAAACCCCCTTTATTTTTGTTATTATTATTATTTTTAACTTTGAGAAATTAATTCGATTGGTTCCCTTGGGATTCGACCTGGTCCACTATTTCTACAAGTCGTTAGATCTAGAAAACCAGTAAATATTTTGAAGGGCTTCACAACCCGACTAAAATTTGGCGCCAGTTCTTGGGAACCATTGTTAGTTTCTCAATGTTAGATTTCTTATAAAAAAAAAGAATTTTTTCTATTTTTTCCCCTATACCTATTCTTACATGGCAGAAAACCTTCATCATTATTATGCATTTAGTAGAGCTGCATCGTTTGCTGATGAGGTTAGTGAGCTCAAAACTCAAATTTCAATTGACTTCATTTATTCTTCAAGTAGTTGTAGGAAGCTACAAGCATTGGAGGCATGCAAATTATGCTCGCCTCGAGGACACCCCACGAAGCATGCCCTCTACTGCAGCGTAACATTATTCCTAACACCTGCATTTTGAGAGAATTTCATGATCGTCAAGTAAAGTACGAGTCTTTGGATCACTACTATTCTGAATGGGATCAATCCAACTATGGATGTGGATACCAGGTGGAGCGAAAAAACCCATGCCATCGGACTTGAGACTGTGTATGTCTCTAGAGGCTATAGTATATGAACTTGCTAACAAGATACTCTTCAATTTCAAGAGGAGACTCGAGCTAGAATGCAGAGCTTGAATGACCAAATTACCCAAGTGGCTAATTCAGTGAGAAAATTGGAGAGTCAACGAGAGCATCAATATATCGAGACCAATGAGGTTGAACTGGCGATGTACATGGATGACGACGATATTGAGCTTGAGAATTTTGTGTCATGTGAGGTCCAGTTTGTGAGAGAAAAGAAAGAAGATGAGCCTTACCACGAAAAGGAGATTCAAGTGATAGAGTTTGAGGCTAAAAAACCTTCTTCTATTCTATTCCCTTGCATTTTTCTTGATTCTAAATATTCCTTCCTTTATTCTCATGAGTTTGTAGAGTCTCTTATTTCTTTCAAGTCAGTTGATTCTTATTTTATGTCCTTCATTCCTTATATAAAAAATCTAAAAAATAATGATCTTTCAGGTTCTAGAAAAACAAATGAGCCTTTTAGACTTCGAAGGCTATATTGATTCGAGCAAGAAGGGACCAAAGAAAATTGAAGAATTTTATGTGCCCTGACATGCACAAGAATATTGTCGGGCAAAACGACGTTAAATAATTGCGCTATTGGGAGGCAACCCAATGTTTTCTTTACTTTTTCTTCTCTTTATTTTTAGTTTTTTCTTTCTTTCTTTCTTCTTTCAATTTTTCCTAATTCTATTTTTCTTTTTGCAGGGCATTAATTTTTAATAAGGCATGATCACCCATTCTTTCAACACCCTAAACTATACCAATTCAAGTTGTTCACAAATCAGGGGAGTTTAATTTTCTTTCTTTTCTTTTGTGAGCAATATTCTATTTATACATTGAGGACAATGTATAGTTTAGGTGTGGGGGAGGATTTTGTTATACAATTTCGTATCTAAAAAAAATAGGTTTTACTTTGAATTTAGCATGTCCTAATTCGTACATGTTAATTTTTCTTTTGAAACCTTGAATGTTTATTAATATCTTTTAATCCTTTGTAATTTAAGGATGCATCTTTAGTTTGAATTTCCAATACATGAGAGAGATGAGCATGAATAGTGTTTTTCTTTAAAAATTATATGATAGTGTCTCATCGATTTGTTGATTGAAAAGTGTACAAGGCTTGATACAAATTACACAACCCAGTGAGTTTTTTTTAGCCTATGAGCATTTCATTATATTTTGCTCAATTTATTTCTCGTTGAGTGATATCAAACTTAGTATGCTTATTCTAGAACTTGCTTGTGAATGCATTTTGAGACTACATTTTTTGGATTGATGCTTTAATATGATAAGGGAAAATTAGGATTAACCGATTTTTGGACCTCTAAAAATATCCACCTTTATGTTTTTTCCCTCTAGTTAGCCATTTTGAGCCTATTTCCTTTTTTTTTCTTGCTTCAAACACATTATATTCAACCTATGACCATTTTTTTGTTAACCTTAACATTTTTACCTTTTCTCAAGACAAGAGAAAATATTGCATGGTAATTAATGTGTTCAGTGAAAAAAAAAACAAAAAATGTGAAAAAAGTAAGGCAAAAAAAAAAAATAAAAAAAGGTCTTAGCAAAAAAAAAAAAAAAAGAAGAAAAAAAAGAAAAGAAAAAGAAAAAAAGAAAAATTTTTGGAGAAAAATTTGCCAAAAACATTTATTAAAATGCTACTTCTCCAACATTCTTAGTGCTTCAAATGAGATGTAGCAATAAAGTTCAATGTCTTGGGTAATGTGTGATTGTTAGGTGGCATTGATATCATGAAAAGTATACAACTCTTGGTCTTGATTGTGAAACACCTAAAATTTTCCTCATACCATACCTTTACCTAAGCCCCATTACAACCCTTATTAAGTCCCTTCGATTTTTGCATCCAATTCATCTAAGTGGTAGAGATTTGATTCATTTGCAAGCTTATGGTAATAACATGCTAGGTTTTGATTTTGAGAGTAAAAGCACCCTAAATACTTTGAGTGTATTGAGTGAAACCGCGTGAGGGTGTTAAGTCTTGTTGCATGTGATTTTGGTGAATTGATGAGATGCTTAAGTTTTTTATAAAATGTTTCCTATGAGTGCTCATTCTCTTGATTGTTACTACAATTCAACATTGATGTGTAATTGACTTTATTGGTATTTTTGGATATTGAGAAATATGAAAAGGGAGTAAAGAGGAGGTTCATATGTTGAGTTAAGGCATGCTTGAGGACAAGCATGGATTAGGTGTGGGGGAATTTGATGAGTAGAAATTAATTATACTTATTATATCTAATTTCCTTACATTCTAAGTGAATAAAATGTTTAATTGTCGAAATTGTGTCCAATTTAATTTAGGTGATAATTTATCATTATTTAGTGAAAACTAGTCTAAAAAGTACTTTTAGTTCAAATTAAATAAATTGAAATAAAATTGAAAAATTAGAAAACAAAATAATGAGAGAATTGAAAATAAAAAAAGAATTAAAGAAATTGAGAAAAAATAACATAAAAAATGAAAAGGAAAAAGATGAAAGTTTATTATCTAATTTTTTCTTTTATTTCTTTTTTCTTTGTGTAGGTGGCATGCATGCATGGAGTCTTCCATGAGAAATGCAAGGGAGAAATAATCTTGTGGCTTGGCACACATTGTGGAGGAAGAAATGGCACATTTAAGGACCTATTTTTGGTCATTTTCAAGTATAAAAGGAGGGCAATGCATTGAGCAAAGGGGTGTGCAGAGTTTTAGTGTTCTCTACAAAACAAAAGTTTAGAGAGTGTTCTAGTTTTTTTGTTTTTATTCTTTTTATTCTTTTTATTTTATGTTTTCTCCCCCTTTACAGTTATTCTTGCTTTTCCACCATGTGTGGCTAAGCTTTAATTTCTGATTCAAGGGTAATTTTATTTCCAATTGTAATTTTGTGAGGCTTTAAACCTAATTGAAATTTTGTTTCTAATTTAAGAATTCTTTGTTTCTTGTTTTATTTTTATGATTGATCGTTACAAATTAAATTGACGCTTTAATTTAGTTTCAATCAATTTATTGCTATCCATGATTTTGTGATCCGTAATTGTCACAAATGATTGAAAAAATGTAGCAAGGGGTTGGCTTATGTGTGTAATTAATGGCTTTTCCATTTTACATAGCTTGCATAATAGACTCTAGGGAATAAAAGAAACAAAATTAATTAATTTGTAGTTATCTCAATTAGTTAATTTTGGTTTAGTCCTCTCATTGTTTTTAATGCTATTATTTAATCCATATGGAACGCTATCGCATCTAAATCGGATTAAATTATAAGTTTTGATTTTGATGCTTGGTTAAGATCAATTAAATTAGGAGAGTTTATATTTATTTCGCTTTTTCCGAGTAAATTGACTGAGTTCTTGAATTAGCAAAATTAAAATTGATTTATTTTTTTTTCTTTTTGAAGCCTATGATCAAGATTACAATTGGATGAAATTTACATCCTTGAATTGGAAGTTGCATAAAATTATCTTTTACCTTTTGTTTTTAATTTCATTTTTTGTTCGACAATTCAAAACCCCTTTATTTTTGTTATTATTATTATTTTTAACTTTGAGAAATTAATTCGATTGGTTCCTTGGGATTCGACTGTCCACTATTTCTACAAGTCGTTAGATCTAGAAAACCAGTAAATATTTTGAAGGGCTTCGACAACCCGACCAAGAACTATTGATGATTTTCTTGTAGACACAAGGTTCAACATCATTCTGATCAAAGCCATGAGATTTGATTGCCTCATCAAATCTTATATTCCAGGACCTAGAGGCTTGTTTCACTCCATAAATTGACCTTTTAAGCCTGCAAACCTTTTGCTCTTTCTCCTGGTTCAATGAACCTTTGGGTTAGTCCATGTAGATGTTTTCTCGTGATTGTCATTCAAAAGGTTGTCTTGACATCCATTTGCCATACCTCATAGTCATAATATGCGACAATGGCAAGTAGGATACGGATAGACTTTACCATAGCAACAGGTGAAAAGGTTTCCTCATAGTCAACCCCTTCAACCTGGGTATAACCCTTTGCTACTAGTCTAGCTTTAAAGGTTTGCACCTTCCCATCTACATCATGCTTTCTCTTGTAGATCCACTTACAACCTATAGGTTTTACCCCATCAGGTTTATATACAAGATCCCAAACAGAATTGAAGTGCATAGACTCCATTTATTGGTCCATGGTTGTGACCCATTTGTCTTTGTCTTTGTCAACCATCGCTTGATTATAAGTTGATGGATCCTCGAAGCTATCATCTGGTATAACAACTTGGGTTTCAGATAAATCCATGTAACGGTCAGGTTGCGTTATAACCCTCCCACTACGTCGAGGCATACTCAACTCTTGAGGTGGACTCTCTTGACTAGACAAGCTAGTATCAACAACTTTTGTTGACATACTAGTTTTATTAGCAACCTTTGCTATTGTTCCGTCTAACACACTCAACACAATTTTACTTCTTGGTTTGTGGACACTTATGTGGTCCTCCTATAAGAAAATGGCATTTGTCGACACAACAACCTTATCTTCCTTAGGATCATAGAATAAACCACCTCTTGTTTCTTTTGGGTATCCTACGAATAGGCACAAATTTGAACGTGAATCCAACTTCTTTGGATTTGTCACAAGCACATGTGTTGGACAACCCTAAATTCTGAAATGACATAAACTACCTTTACGTCCTTTCCAGAGTTCAAAAGGTGTTTCAGAAACACTTTTTGACGGCACATTGATCGAACCATGTCCATCAAGGTTCTATTTCTCCTTTCCGATACACCGTTTTGTTGTGGTGTACTGGGAGCCCAGAGTTGGGATGTAATTCCATGTTCTATCATATAGTTCTGGAATTTTAAATCCATGTACTCTCCACCTCGATATGATCGAAGCGTTTTAATTATTTTACCCAATTGATTTTCAACTTCAGTCTTGAATTCCTTGAACTTTTCAAGTGCTTCAGACTTATGTTTATTAGGTAAATATGCCAAAATCTAGAATAATCATCTACAAAGGAGATGAAATATTCATAACCTTCTCTGGCTTTAACACTCATTGGACCACAAAGGTCTGAATGTATAAGCTTAAGAGGTTCTTTGGCTCTATAACCTTTTCCACTAAAAGGTCTTTTAGTCAGTTTGCCTTCTAGGCATGATTCACATATAGGTAAAGTATTTTCTTCTAACTCATTTAGAAGTCCATTCTTTACCAATCTCTCAATAGGATTGAGATTAATGTGACCCAATCTAAGATGCCAAATATGAGCATTTTCTTTAGGAGAAATTAGTTCGTGTACTTGCAATTTTAAATAATTCACTCTTTAAAACTATTTTAACTGAATTAAACCATTGCAAATAATTCTCAAGAAGAGGAACATATAGTACAATACTTTTCCAAAGAAATAAACACTTTATTCAATTCAAAAGAAATTGAAGTACAATGTTCGCTAAGGTAAGAAATAGAAATAAGGTTTCTAATAAACTCTGAATCTACATGTTATCAAATAACAGTTTTTTCTTGCTAGACGATTGCTCTTTATTTGCTCCTTTTCCTTTTCTTCTACATCTTTTTAAGTTCAGAAGTATTACTGCAGTTCTTAGTTCCAAAGGATGAACCCTTCTGAGAACTTTTGGAATGGGCAAACAGATTTGCCTCTCCATTCTATTGTCTCTTATCATCCATAAGAAACTGATAATTCTACAGCTCATTTAGCAGAGAAGTCAGATCATACTCCATGTTGTTCATCGTTGCATTGCTACGAAATTGCAGAAAACTCTTCGGAAGAGATTCTAGGATGAACGAAACCTGATTTTTCTCATCCATGACCGCTCCATTTAATTCTGCTATGTTGAAGTGAGCAATCACATTGAGAACATGTTCTCTCAGTGACGTTCCCTCCTCCATGTGCGTGTTGTAAACGAACTTTAGGGCTTCATGCCGTTTGGACTGTTGTATACAAATTTAGCACAAAATCCATGATCTCACAAGCTGAGACCTTGCCCTCCAGCCTCCTAGCTAAAACATCAGGTATGCTAGCAAGGATATAGGCTTTCAGCGGTCATATGCATCCTCAACAGTTTGAGGTGTGCTTTGAGCAGGGAATTGAGGACACTCCTCATTGAGAACGACCTTAAGATCATGTGCTACCAAGACAATGTTGAGTGTATTCCTCCAAGTCATTATGTTTTGTCCGGTTAATTTTTCCACACCCAGTAAGGAAATAATTGAGCTAGTCATTTTGCTGAAAATTTACAAATAAAACTTGTATAAGTTTCTTCCTACAATTGTCTAATCCAATCATGTTTTAGCTAATTATCAAATGATTCCTAGGTCATTTATAATTTGCAATGATACTCTAAAGGTTTAGAATGTATGACACCAAAGGGTAATGAAAAACACTCCTCCTTTGGATCAAGACACTCTTGACCAAATCCTAATGCAAGAATAACTCTTATTCCTATAGGCTTTACTGATGCGAGATGAAGAGTAAATCAAATGAACGTGAACGCTTGGTGGTGAGGCTTGATGGGAAAGAGAGGTAAAAGTTACCATTTTTCTGGCCAGAAAAAGTTACCATTTTTCAGTCAGGATACATACACTTCTTATGTACCTTGTGAGTGTAACCCTCTGTCTTTAGATCCCAGAGTCCCCATCCAATAAAATCCGCCGAAGGGAGGACTAGATTGAAAAAATAGACTTAGGAAATCTTTATCCCTTTCGGGTGTCTACTGTGTTTGTTCCCCTATGATCAAGCCCTCCGAAGGGATTTTCTGGTCCAGGCTAAACTAGCAGGCTGACCATAGTGATCTTACGGTGTAAACCGACTGAAGAGACCATAAGTTTTCTTTTCACTAAACCTGCTCCTACTCACTATAAGTACCCTCTCCATTCACCTTGATATTGACTCATACAAACGCCATCCGAAGGGGGACGCTCTCGTTTGCGCCACAAGGCCAAGTATGAGTCTCACGGTGTGAACTTTCCGAAGATACGTAGGTGAAAAAATATGTATCATATACACTTTTCCTCCTACTGGATATTTTAAATCTATAGGAATCTTACTTAGGCTAAACCCGACTAATTGGTTTTACCTAAAGTTATCAATATAACTCTGATATTGATTATATCCTAAGTTTGTTAATATAACTCTTTATATTAAGCCTAGGATTTCTAGTTTATTAACCCCTTAATAAACTCTCGACGCTTACTATGATTTATAAACTCTCTCGATTAAATTTCACTCCCGGCCGGGCTTCGGTAGGGCGTTGCAATGCTGATGGCAATGTTGCAACGCTGCGGCTTGTCCGTTTCTTCCCGTTGGAGCGCGTTGCGAAATGCCTTCGGCGTTGCAACATCGATGGCGCGTTGCTGCAACGCTCCTCGATGCGCGCCTCTTTTCCGCAAGCGCAATGATGCAACGCCAATGAACAGAAGCGTAAGCGCCGCATTACGCATAAACATGGTTGAATCTCCATTCCTTGCTTGTTTTCGCTCCGTTCTTCTTAGCAACCACTTTGCCTCGATCGACACGGACTTATAGACTCGATTTACAATTAAAATTTTCCAAAACACCGGGCCCTTACATTGAACGTTTCAATGAAAAATTTTAAATCTAAGTGCCAAAATTGAAACCATCTAATTTGCAAACCGTTTACTCATCTCATGAAAAACAGTAAATCCCACCTCGTTCTTGAAAAATCCAGAACGTAAATCAAGAACGCAATTTGGCTCTGATACCAATTGAAGGGAATTGAATCCCGCAGCGGAAGCGATTGTGAACCACATGTTCTTAATTTAGTTATATGGATTACATTCAAGAACTAATCTATCTAGATTAAGCATATACAAACGAGATGGACAACAAGAATAATACCTTTGAAGAACTTTTCTTCGAGTGCTCCTTCTCCCAGGATCACGATCTCAACAACACGAACCCAAGCCATCACGAACACTACCACCGGATCTTCTCCTTTGTTATTTAGGTGAGGGAGGAAGGTGGGTTCTCTTTATGTGAGATGAGATGTTTGTGAGAGAGATTGTATTTTGGAACCTTTCCAACAACACAACAAAATTACACACTAGGGTTTTCCAAGGCTTGGGTCAAAGTTGCATCTCATGCAACTATATATAGGGAAAGAAGGTGGAAATTACCATCATATCCCTATTTTATTCTCTCTTTAGTATTTAGTTAATATGTGAATCTAATTCACATTAAAACTATATATTATATCAATTATATCACATATAGCTGATATGACATCTCATATATAAAATTGAACACTTCAATTTCATTCCTAACTTTATACCCTCAATAGAACCATGTTGAGCAAACAGAGGGACCTAATGGACCTACAGTTCATGAGCTTTAATGATGTGAGATTAACCGATCAAACGCTTTGATCCAGTTAATCAATATTCATTAACTACAAGTCACTCCACTATAGACTTGTAGTTGCACTCTCCTCACTGTAGATTATATTGTGTCCACTGATATAATCATTACCCATGAGTCGACCCTTCACAGGTTGTTCGAAATCACGACTGGGTCAAATTACCGTTTTACCCTTGTAATTACCTCTTTGTTCCTTAAGCACCACTGATCCTCTAATGAACAACATTCCTATACTCCTACCATAGACTCATACCCTCATAGAGGGCGGAGCCCCATTGTTCAAGACCTGGAGTCAGTTCTTAAGGGAACAACCTATCCAATTCCTTAGGTAGGAATGAGTGAATTCCATCTTGCACAGTTAAGTTCCCAGCTACCTACGAGGTTCTGTCCTTGAGAAGGTAGGCTTATTTAGTCGGCTATAGGCCACTCTCACCCATACTAGTCTAAGGAAAAACCCTATAAGCAGGAGTTCTTAACTTGCTCAGGAATCAGGTCGAGTCACTAATGACAATCTCTAAATTATCAGTCTTCCCTTGTTAACGGTGTTATACTGGTTAAACTAATATTTTAAAGTCCGGTCTTGTATGAACTCTTCATACAGGATGCCCCCACTCGCATGTCAACCACATGAATGAGTTGGATACCTCATTTGTACTAATTACAAAGTGGGCCGCATCCATGGTGTTACCAGAATAAGGTTTCCAACCTTATTCTTATACCATAGACCATTTAGGTTATACTCTTGAACATAATCCAAATAGTGTCTACTACACTAATGTTCAAGATACATTTTAACCTTGGATTTTAGTTTATTGGATTTATAAAGCAAGAATATAATTTTATCAAAACAAATATCTCTTTATTTATTTGATCAAAATTACATAAGTTTAGGGCACAAATCCCAACAAAGGTACCCCGTCCTATCCCTATACTCTAGACCGTTCTTGCTATAACTTGAACCTGATCCACTTTTATGTCAGACATAAAGTTGAAGTATACATCCTATAGCCATGGGTTCTTTATTGGATTAGGGTTTCAAAATATTCAATTCACTTTATTCAATAACATATTTACTGAATAAATCTCAATAACAACTTTATTGCAAAATAGAATATACATTTAGTTGACAAACTCACGAGTTTTAGGACAAAAAACCCAACAAACTCCTACTTGGACTAAAAGGTCGGTGGAGTCAAACATGCTGAGCAAGAAAACTATCCTACTGTACAACCCGTAGTCCTAGACTCTCTAGGTGTCCCTCAAACACTTTAACCGTGAGGGGCTTTGTAAACGGATCAACAATGTTGTGCTCCGAAGTAATCTGCGTGACGATCACGTCTCCACGTTCACAATCTCCCTGATGAGATGATATTTGCGCTCTATGTGCTTTTCGCGCTTATGGCTTCTAGGTTCTTTAGAATTTGCCACTGCACCACTATTATCACAATAAAGGGTGATTGACAAATTCATATTTGGAACAACTTCCAAATCAGCCAAGAACTTCCTAAGCCATACAACCCCCTTCGCTGCTTCGCAAGCTGCGACATACTCAACTTCCATGGTGGAGTCAGCAATACATCTTGCTTTATACTCCTCCATTCTATAGCTCCTCTGTTAATAGTAAACACTGATCCCGATGTGGATTTCCTCGAATCTACATCAGTCTGAAAATCAGGGTCAGGGTATCCTGCAAGGATCAAATCCTTCGCACCATACACAAGCATATAGTCCCTCGTTCTCCTTAGATACTTGAAGATATTCTTAACGACAGTCCAATGATCATATCCAGGATTGGATTGATACCTGCTGACAATTCCCACTCGCATAGCATATGTCGAATCGAGTACATAGCATGGCATCGTTCCTTAGATGATGAATTCCATGCCTGAAAGGTAATACATTAGACTACCGACATGTAATGCATAGGGAATGCGTCTCATATCCTCAACTTCTTTAGGTGTCTTAGGACACTGTTCCTTAGACAGATGAATTCCATGCCTGAAAGGTAATAAAACCTTCTTGGAATTTTGCATCTTATATCTAATCAACATCTTGTCAATATAAGATGCCTGAGACAACGCTAGCGCTTTGTTCTTGCGATTCCGAACAATTTGGATTCCAAGGACAAATGAGCCTCTCCCAAATCATTCATTTGGAATTGGGTCGCTAGCTATTGTTTAACGCCACGTGAATCTCGCATCGCTCCCAATGAGCAAGATATCGCTCTACGATAGAACTAAGAAAGCTACGATGAGTATTGACTATCTTGTTGTAGACACAAGGCTCGCCAATATTCTATTCAAAGCCATAAAATTTAATCGAAGTATCAAATCTTTTATTCAAGGATCTAGATGCATTTTCCATTGCTTTCTTTCACTCAAAATTGAGTTGTGTGCGTGTTTTGTTCGTTTTTCTTAGTGTGTTGTTTGCTGAGTGTTGTGTTTAGTGAGTTTAGTGTTAGTTGTTCATTTTCTTGTTTTGTTAGGTTAATTTTAGTGTTTTGTGCCTTGTTTTTGTTGTGTTGCTTGTTTTTTGTGTGTTGTGTTTTGAATTTTGCTTTTGTTTTGTTGTGTGGTGTAGGAGGAAAATGAATATTGTGGCAACGCAATGCTACAAATTCTTTGCAACATTGGCTTTAAAGAGCAGAAGAAGAATTCGCATTGTGGCAACAATGTCACAACATTGCTGCAACACTGATTTCATCGATGTGGTAGCAATGTCACAACATTGACTTCGGGGCAGATTAGTCAAATGTGGGGTCCACCTTTCGGGATGACGTAATCATTAGGCTAAAATTCTATTTTTCAAGTGGCTTTTGGCTTTTTAGAGAAAAGAGAAGAATGGAAGGACTTGGGGTGCAAAAACAAAAGAAAAAAATCCTACCTTAATTTCGAAAAGGGGAGATCGATGAAGGCAGTAGGTGGATCTTATCGAGAAAGAAGGAGGCAGAGAAGGGGGTCTTCTTCATCGCGATTTGCAGAAGGAGAGAGACCAAAGCTGCTGCAATATCAACCTATCTTTGTTTCCTATTTTCTTCTCCTTTTTATAGCTTGCTTTCTTCTTTACCTAGCTAGACCGATTTAAAAGTTGTTTAGTTAAGCTTTTTCTTGTAATCTTGGCTCCATCTTTTAGCATGTTTATAATCTTTAGACTTGTTTTGTTGGATTCTTCTGTGAAAACCATGGGCTAACTATTTTAAGTTGGAATTTATGGAGTGAAACTCTAAATTTTGAAGTTCTTTTGTTGGAGAATTGCTATATTTGTGTAGATTGCGTATGGGTGTTTGTTGTTTGAAGTTCTTCTTAAGATTTATCACCTTAGGATTGAATATGAGTTTGTTTTAATTATGAAAAGGTTAAAATGAATGGAAAAAGCATAAGCAATGCAAGTAGGTCTTTGTCTTGAAAAAGAAAAGGTTCCAAAGGTATAGACATATACTTTTGGTTTGTAAACTTAGGAAATTCCAGTTAGTTTTATGTTTGAAAGTTTGGGTTTTCATAGACATATATGTAAGACTGCTTTTTAAGCCGCAATTCGAGGTTAGAAATAATTTTCAAATTTATTTCATAATTTTTCGTTTCTACACAGTACAACAATGTGACAGCAATGTGGTAGCATTGCTACAACATTAGACAACAGAATTTAGAAGTTCATTTCCATAAATTCCAACGCTTTAATCACTTAAGACTCAACTTGTTTGTTGTTCTCTTGAGTTGTTCATCGCTCTTAGATAGTTAGATTCTATCTCTCTTGTGCCAAGCTCGTTTTAGTTGCTTTTGGGTTATTTAGAAGTTTTAAAACTAGTTTAACATTACTCAACTTTACAAATTCTTGCAAACATTAGTACTCGTGGGATCGACCTTGTTCACCAATTACTTCCTACGATTGCGTATGCTTACGTAGTGAGTTTTTGGCGCCATTGCCGGGGACTATTTGTTTGTGAATTTTGTGAAACAGAGTACTTTTATTTGTTGTTTTTAGTTTTAGTTAACTCACTCAAATTTTTTATTGGTTACTTGTGTATCGTGCTAGGTGCTGAATTTCTTTTATGAATGAGGAGCACGATCTTGAATTGTAGCCTCTTGATCCCTAAATCGAACGTACATTTCACCGGAGAAGAAGGGAACAAAGAGGACGAGTAGAAGTTAAAGGTATGGTTGAACCATCGCTAAGAATTGATAATAATGGTGGTGCTAGAGTAGTGGAAGATGAGAGAGATCGGGTTATTCAGGAATATGCGTGCCAGTTTTGATTTCGGGATTATGCCACCGAAATAGAGGCACAACATTTTGAACCGAAGCTGGTCATGTTTCGATGCTCCAAAGACACAGCCGCTTTGGGGGTACGCCAATGGACGATCCTCACTTACATCTCCAGTTATTCATGGGAGTCTACAAATCTTTTGTAATCAGAGGGGTCAGTGAGGATACTCTTAGGTTACGTTTTTCCATTATTCATTAAGAGGGAAAACACTATAGTGGTTGAATACAATACCACCTGGAGCTATCACGAGCTGGAATGAGTTGGTGGAGCAGTTCTTGATAAAATATTTCACACCCACTAAGACTGCAAAGCTCAGGAGTGAAATTACTTCATTTCAACAATAGGATGATGAGTCTCTGTATGAAACATGGGAGAGGTTCAAAGAGTTGCTTCGTAAATGCTCGAACCATGGTATTCCCTACGACATCCAGATGCAAACTTTCTATAATGGGTTGAATACCCACATGAGGATGGTAGGTGATACCTCAGTTGGAGGAGCATTGTTGTCGAAGACATACAATGATGCTTATGAGATTCTGGAGAAGATTGCGAAGAATAACTACCAGTGGCCTACATCACGTCTTAATCCGACTCGCCAGGTGGCAGTGGTGCAGGATGCAAATGCAGCGAGCTTAGCAGCACAGATTGCCACCCTTACCAATACTCTGAAATCAATGAATATGGGTTCAGGAAACCAATTTGGGCCACCAGTGTCAGTTTCTTGTGTTTATTGTTGCGAGGGCCACACTTTCGATGCTTACCCATCCAATCCGGCGTCGGTGAACTATGTGGGGTACAACAAGAACTTTAACCCCTACTCGAATACATACAACCCGGGTTGGAGGCATCATCCAAACTTTGCATGGAACGAAACAAGAGTCGGGCATTCGAATCAACAAGTGAGACCTCCAAAGACCTCTAGGATTTCAACAACAGGATATCCTCAACAGTCCTCCTGACACGTTCCAAATTAATATTATAATAATTAATTAATTAATTGTATTAAATAAAATCTTATTCAATTCAAATATAATATTAATTAAATGATTAAATCATATTTAATCATTTTACCCTTTATCCTATAGTTTAATGTACATCTCATGCACATTAAGATTTAACCTATAGTTTACAAATATGAATTACATTCACATTTGAATTGAAACATTTGAACTCTTTCAAATATTTAATTCTCTCATATAATTTAATATGAATCATATTCACATTAAATTTATAATATATAGTTCCAAAACTATATATTATATATCGCGTATCTACATACATTAAATTTATTCCCTTATGAATTTGAACATTTCAAATTAGAACGATCTAAGAACCCTTTACGAGCAAGAAGGTGGACCTAATGGACCTATAGATCGTAAGCTTCAACGATACAAGATTACTCCTGCTAATCTCATTAACCTCCTAATCAACATTCGTTAATCATGGGAACACTCCACTAAAGTCTCGCAACTGCACTCTTCTCACTACAGATATATTTCTGAAGGGAATGAGTATCCTTGTGCAGCGGAAGACGATCGAATCGTCGTGGTATCATTACACTACTTGGTTTTGTTAAAACGATCTAACTCTTAGATCTAAGTTAAACATGCTAGAAAGGAAGAAATTTATAACGAGAAGAAGTTTACTTACTTGTTGTAGACAAACTTCAAGGATTTCTTCCTCGATCACGAACACTTCGTGCTTCTCGATCTCAACAAATGCTCTCCACGAACTGAACCCGAACACTACCACTTGGAGTCTTGGTTATTCTTCCTTTGGAAAGAAGGAAGTTTGTGGGAACTTGTGGTTTTGGAGAGGGAGGAGAATTGAGAGAGAGTACAGAGAGAATTTTAGTTTTTCTCTTTGTCAAAACCAAAAAAATAAGAAAAGCTTCATCAATCCCTTCTTGCAAAGGGTTTAAATAGTGGAATGTTGGAGTTAAAATCTCCACATTATTACCACTTTACTATTAACCATAGGTTATGCAAATCTCATTTGCATAACCACATAATATATGATATCTCATATCTCATATTGCAAATCTCATTTGCAATAATTGTGGATTAATTGAATTGAATCACATCCAATTTAATTTCTCTCAATTAATTTCTCCAATTAGCCCAAATTCAACAATTAGGCTAACCTATAGTTTATTATGAATCTCATTCAATTTATACTATATATTATATCATTCATATCTCATATAAATGACATAAATGCCCTTAAAGTGAAATTGAACACTTCAATTTCATACCAAAACATTAACCCTTCTTTTAACCTGAGATTGAGCCAACCGAGGGACCTAATGGACCTACACGAGTGATTTGCTCAATGATCCGAGATTAATCTGTCAAACTCTTTGACCTTGTTAACCAACATTCATTAGCTACGGTAACACTCCATTATAGCCCGTAGCCGCACTCCCGCGGTCACGAATATTATTATGTGTCCACCGATATAACCAATGGCCATGAGTCGACCCTTTCACAAAGTTGTTCAGAGACACGGTTGGATCAAATTACCATTTTACCCCTGTTTCTACCTTTTGTTCCTTAAGTCCCCACTGCTCCTCTAATGAACAACATATTGTGATGGTCCAACCATACACAACACCCTTCTCGGGCGGTGAGAAGGTGGGTGCCCGTTGTCCAAGCCCCGGAGACAACACTTAAGGGAACAACCCTCTAGTTTCCCTAAAGGCGGGAACGAGTGAATTCCATCTCGCGTAGTTAAGTTCCCACCGCCTAATTGTTCCCGTCCCCGAGAAGATAGGCATATTGGGCGAGTAATCAGTAACCACCCTCACCCGCACTAGTCAAAGGACGGACTTCGCAGATAGGAGTCTATAACACGCTGTGGATTCGTGTCAAGTCACTAATGGTCATCTCTGAAGTTATTAGTCCTTCTTGTCAATCTGTTACATCGTGAGGTCTAATAATTCACTGGTCCTGGTCTTGTACAATCTCATTGCACAGATGCCCCCACTCGCATTTCAACCACATGAACGAAGTCGATCACCTCGTTTGTATCTAATACAAAGTGGGCGCATCCACGATTATCCGTGGATTAGGTCTCCAACCCTATCCATATACCAGTAGGACCGCTCGGGTCATTAACTCGAACGTGATCCTCCTCGTGTGTCCACTACACACCGCTTCAAGTTCTCGTTCTCTCATAAATTCAACGACCACGGAGCTTAGTTTATTGGAAAAGTTTATAAATATTATGTGACACAAAGTGATGAAATAAATAACTCTTATTAATTTCAAAACAAAGAATTTACAAACACGAGATTAGGACAAAAATCCCAACAAACTCCCACTTGGACTAAGCTAGTGGAGAAAATACATTTCAAAATGTACAAAAATTACAATGAAGTACATTAAACTAGGGCATTGAATACCCGTTTACACATCTCCCATTTGCCCTAGTCAGGAAGCTCTCGAAGACCTAGACTCTCCAGGTGACCCTCAACCACCTTAGCCGTGAGAGGCTTTGTAAATGGATCAACTACGTTGTGCTCCGACGCTATCTACGTGACCATCACGTCTCCGCGGTGCACAATCTCCCGTATTAGATGATACTTGCGCTCAATGTGTTTGCTTCTCTTATGGTTCCGAGGCTCACGAGAGTTGGCTATCGCACCACCATTATCACGCGAGCGAGCGGTGTGATTGCAAGTTCATATTTGGAACAACTTCCAAACTCCGCCATGAACTTCCCGAGCCAAATAGACTTCCTTTGCAGCTTCACAAGCCGCAACATACTCCGCTTCCATAGTTGAATCAGCGATGCATCCCTACTTGATGCTTCGCCATACTACAACTCCTTCATTCCGAATGAAAGCTGACCCCGAAGTGGATTTCCTAGAATCCTTATCGGTGCAAAAAGTCGAGTCCGTGTATCCCGTAGGGATCAAATCCCCACCGCCATACACTAAGTCGTAGTTCCTCGTTCTCCTAAGATACTTGAGGATTGCCTTTACGGTGTCCAAAGGATCTAATCTCGATTTGATCGATATCTCATCGACAATTCCTATTGCATAACGGTATGTCGGGCCTAGTACACAACATAGCATACATTAGGCTCCCTACAATTTTGAAGCATATGGAATCTGGCCTCATATCCTCAACATCTTGAGGAGTCTTAGGATAGTGATCCTTAGACAAGTGAACCCCATGCCTGAAAGGCAGCAAGCCCTTCTTGGAGTTCTGCATCTTATATCTAGACAACATCTTGTCAATATAAGACGCTAGAGACAAGGCTAGCGTTCTGTTATTCCGATTCCGGACAATCTGGATACCTAGAACATACTAAGCTTCTCCCAAATCTTTCATTTGGAATTGCGAAGCTAGCCACTTCTTAACGTCAGTAAGAAATTCTACCTCATTCCCATTGAGAAGAATATTGTCCACGTACAATACCAAAAATGCGGCAATTTTGTCAACGATTCTCTTGTAGACACAAGGCTCGTCGACATTTTGATCAAAGCCATAAGATTTTATCGCCTCATCAAACCTTATATTCCAAGACCTCGAAGCTTGTTTCAACCCATAAATGGACCTATGAAGCCGAACAAACCTTTTGCTCTTGGCCTTGGGCAATGAACCCATTGGTTGGTCCATGTAGATGGTCTCATCAAGTTTGCCATTCAGAAAGGCTGTCTTGACGTCCATCTGCCATACCTCGTAGTCATAATACGTTGCAATGGCCAGAAGGATCCTGATCGACTTTACCATGGAAACAGGTGAAAAGGTCTTCTCATAGTTAACCCCTTCAACCTGGGTAGAACCCTTTGCCACTAGTCGGGCTTTGAAGGTCTGCACCTTCCCATCTACGCCATATTTACGCTTGTAGATCCATTTGCAACCAATAGGTTTGACCCCATCCGGTTGATCCACAAGCTCCCAGACATAATTGAAGTACATAGACTCCATTTCTGGTCCATAGCTTTAATCCATTCGTCTTTGTCAACATCAACCATTACCTAATCATAGGTCAATGGATCCTCACAGTCATCATCAGGAGTGACAACTGAGGTTTCAGCTAAACCCATGTAGCGATCAGTCGCCTCTCACGATCCTCCCACTACGTCGAGGCATTCCCAACTCTTGGGAACGGATTTGACTAGACGTGCTAGGATCAACAACACTTGTTGACATACTAGCCCCATCAAGAACTCTCTTCGATGTAATCGCCCATTTCATTTAACACAATTTTACTCCTTGGTAAATGATCCCTGACGTTGTCCTCCTCTATGAAAGTGGCGTTTGTCGACACAAGCACCCTATTTTCCTTAGGATCGTAAAACAGACCACCGCTAGTCTCTTTAGGGTAACCTACGAATAGGCATAATTTCGAACGAGGTTCCAACTTTTTCGGGTTTGACACTAACACGTGGGTCGGGTATCCCAAATTCTGAAGTGATGTAAACGGCTTTTACGTCACTCCAGAGCTCGAAAGGTATTTCACAAACACTCTTCGACGGAACATTGTTCAAAATATAGACCGCAGTCTCCACTACGTAACCCCAAAAAGAATCAGGGAGACAAGCATAGCTCATCATTGACCGAACCATGTCCAACAAGGTTATGTTTCTCCTCTCCGATACACAATTCTGCTGTGGCATACCAGGTGCTGAGAGTTGGGACGTAATTCCGTGTTCTATCATATAGTCTTGGAATTCAGTGTCCATGTACTCTCCACCTCGATCAGATCGAAGTGTTTTAAGCGATTTATCTAAGAGGTTCTCAACCCAAGTCTTGTACTCCTTGAACTTTTCAAGAGTTTTAGACTTCTTGTGCATTAGGTAAATATACCCATATCTGGAGTAATCGTCTATGAAAGACACGGAATACTCATAACTGCCCGGAGCTTTAACATTCATCGGACCACTGAGGTCAGAATATACTAACTCAAGAGGCTCTTTGGCTCTATATCCTTTTCCACTAAAAGGACGTTTGGTCATCTTGCCCTCAAGGCATGACTCACACACCGGCAAAGAGTTTTCTTCCAACTCGTTTAGAAGTCCACTCTTCACTAGTTTCTCAATCCTATTGAGATTAATGTGGCCTAACTGTAGATGCCAAAGATGGACATTTTCTATAGGAGAAACTTTCGCTTTTTTAGTTCGTGTTTCTGCAGTTTTAAACAATTCAGTATTCAAAACACTTTTGACCGAATTAGGTTCCAAAACATACAAATTATGCTCAAGTGAAGCAGAACAAATAAGATTACCTTTGAAAGAAATAAACGCTTTGAAGGGAATTAGAATCCCCGCGCAGCGGAAGACGATTGAATCGTCATGGTATCATCATGCAACGTGTTTATTAAAACTGATCTACCTATTAGATCTAGGCTAAAAATGCTGAAAAATGTACAGCAAGAAAGTTAACTTACTTGTTATAGATCGATTTAGTAACTTCTCCTCGCAGATCACGAACTCTTCGCGCTCCTCGATCCACGAACGAATCCCGAACACTACCAAAATAGATCTTTTTGGTTGTTCTCTTTTGGAGAAGGAAGTTGGTGGGAACTTTGTGTTTTGGAAGAGGTGGAGAAATGAGAGAATTGAGAGAAAGCACTTTTGGATTCTTAGGTCAAAATCCAAAAATGACAACTTAGCTTACCAAACCCATCTTACAAAGGGTTTAAATAGTGGAATGATGAAATTCAAAACTTCACATAATTACCACTTTACCACAACCATATGTTATGTAAATCTCATTCACATAATTATATAATATAAGATATCTCATATCTTATGTTGCAAATCTCATTTGCAATGATTGTGGATTTAATCAAATTGAATCACATTCAATTTATTTTCTCTCTATCAATTTCTCCAATTAGCCCTTAATTCAACAATTAGGCTCACATATAGTTTATTATGAATCTCATTCATATTAAACTATATATTATATCATCTATATGGTATAATTACCCTTAAAGTGAAATTGAACACTTCAATTTCATACAAAAACTTTTAACCCTTCTTTTATCCCAGATTGAGCCAACCAAGGGACCTAATTGACCTACAGTGACGGGCTCCAATGATCTGAGGTTAATCAGTCAAACTCTTTGACCCGGTCAACCAATATTCATTAGCTACAATGACACTCCACTAAAGCCTGTAGTTGTACTCCCATCAGTGTAGAATATTACGTGTCTACTGATATAACCAATGCTCATGAGTCGACCCTTCACAGTTGTTCATAGACACAGATGGGTCAAATTACCATTTTACCCCTATGTCTATATCTTGTTCCTTAAGTCCCCACTGCTCCTGTAATGAACAACATATTGTGATGGTCCAACCATACACAACACCCTTCTCGGGCCAGTGAGAAGGTGGGCGCCGCTGTCCAAGCCACGAGACAACACTTAAGGGAGTTTCCCTATAAAGGCGAAAGCAGTGAATTCCATCTCGCGTAATTAGGTTCCCATCTCTCTACTTGGTTCTCGTCCTCGAGAAGATAGGCATATTCGGCGAGTGATCGGGACCACCCTCACCTGTACTAATCAAAGGATGGACTCGCTACAGACAGAGTCCGTGTACGCTCGTGATTCGTGTCGAGTCACTAATGGTCATCTACGAATTTATTAGTCTTTTACAGCTTAACGGTGTTATATCGATGAAGTCTAATAATTCACGGTCCGGTCTTGTACAATCTCATTGTACAGATGCCCCCACTCGCATGTCAACCACATGAACGAGTCGAGATCACCTCGTTTGTATCTAATACAAAGCGAGCCGCATCCACAAGATGTATCCGAGATTAGGTCTCCAACCCCATCCTTATCGTAGAGACTGTTCGGGTCATTAACTCGAACGTGATCCTCCTTGTGTGTCAACTACACACCGCTCAAGTTCTAGTTTTCTCATATATTCAATGACCCAGAGCTTAGTTTATTTGAAAGGTTTCAAATATTTGCGAGACACAAAGTGAAGAAAATAATAACTCTTATTAATTTCAAAACAATATTTTACAAACACGAGATTAGGACAAAAATCCCAACACGCTTTACTAGATTCAAAGGAAATAGAAATACATTGTTCTATTAGGCAGGAAATGGAAACAAGGTTTCTAGTAAACCCTGGTACAATGTACAAATTATCTAATAATAAGTACTTCCCGCCAAAGTGTAGGTTCATCAGTGCCGATCATTTGCAGCAGAGACAAGCTCCCGATCAAACCCGTAGAGTCACCTCACCCTCTCTCGCAATGCTGCGCGGAATCAATCCCGAGAAAAAGAAGAACAAACGTGGTTAGTGGCGCTCAAATCCAATAGTTAGCGCGTCAGTCACTACTCTCCACTAAACAGTTTATGTCACAAGTAAATCACATTTACCTTGATTCTTCCTCTCGGCCAGAATTTGGGGCGCCTTCCTCTTCCGATGTCGCCCCATTGCAGGTGGAAACACTTTCCTTCCTCTCAAAGTCCTTGACCTTCTTGCCCTTGTGGGCGGCAACTCGGCCGCTTTACCCTCTTCATCCTCTTCTTCCTTTTGGGCGTGAAGAAGGAGCAACAAGTTTCGGCCCAGCAGGTCGAACCCACGTGATAAGACCCATGAGGCAACATTTGCCTCGATTCCTTGACTCTGTTCAAGGATTTGAAATCTGTAGCTCATTGAGGAGGGTAGTCGAGTGTAGCTAATTTTGTTCATAACAACATTGCTACTGGCCAAGGAAACTTTTCTAAGAGTCTCCGAATAAAAATGACTTGGCTCGACTCGTCGATCGAAGTCCCGCTCATCTCAAACCAGTTAAAGTGGGTTATCATGTCTAGAACATGTTCACGGACCAAGACCCTTCCTTCATCCGTCCGTTGAAGACGTATTTGAGCGAGTCATGCCATACCCGAAAGGATCATTGTCCAAACATTTCTGCAGGACTCCATGATCTCTTGGCGGAGACCATCACCATGCTTCTTTGCCAAGACATCGGACATCGCCGCAATAATGTAGACCTTGGCCTTTTCATTGGCCCCGATCAATCGATCGTATGCATCGCGAACACTTCGCGATCTTTGTCCCACTTTCCAAGATCCGAGGACACTCCTCGATAAAGCCACGAACTTTATGTCGCCGATTCACGAAATCGTGTTAATGTTGTTTTTTCAACTTTGGTAATTATCTCCAACTAACTTATCGGACGCGAGTAGAGCTATTATTGCGCTAGACATTTTTAAGCTTGAAAAATTAAGAAAAACTTATGGTTAGTCTCGCAAAAAACTTTTGAAATCCAATCAAGTTTTAGCAAAATTATTTCATGATCCCTAGGTCATTCAAAATTTTGCAATGATACCCTAAAGGTTTAGAATGACCGCCACCGAAGGGTGAACAAAACACTCTTCCTCTAGGACGAGACTTTCTCGATCAGACGCTAATCATAAAATAACTCTTACTCCATTAGGCGCCCAATTACTATTGTTCTACGAATTCATTAACACTTAACGAATTCTATGAGTGTCACCTCAATCTTTAAGTTTCCAAGCATCCGTCCAAACAATAGCCACCAAGGGTGAACCCAAGAAGGAAAACGAACCAAGAAATCTGTATCCCTTTCGAAATTCACGGTGTTCCCACTCCCATGATCGTGCCCTCCGAAGGGATTGTCCGGTCCAGCCAAACTAGCAGGCGGATCATAGGGGTCTCACGGTGTGAATCGAAAGAAGAGACCGTGGGTCTCATTTTCACAAGTCCCACTCCCACTCACTATAAGTACTCTCTCCATCCACGATGATATTGACCTATACAAATGCGACCCGAAGGGAGACGTTCCCATTTGTGCCATGAGGCCGAGTATAGATCTCACGGTGCGACTTAAAGGAGATTTGTGGTTGGAAATTTAAATGTATTTCATACACTTTATTTCCTCCCACTCAGCACTTTAATTTTAATAGCGATTGACCTAGATAAACCGGATAAAATTTACCTAAGTCTACCAATATAACTCTTATATGGTATTAACCTAAGTCTATAATCACATTATAACTTAGGTCTATGTGAGTTAATTAAGACACTTTTAATTAGCGGCACTCACGATAAGTATAATCTAAGAATCTCCGGATCGAATTAACTCCAAGGTCGGTTTCCAGGTTGGGGTGTTCCGCAAGCGTCAACTTAAATACCCCTGCCTTAGACAAAACCTTCCTTAGACAGAGTTACTAATCAGTCTCCATTCATAGACTAAACTTTGATTTCCTAATTTCTAATCTTATTAGAAAATAGAAAACCTAAGTCTAATTATTCAAGTTCTAAACTCTTTAAAACTAATAATTAACTTAGGTTGCATGCATTTCTATGTTATAGTGCTTGATCATTCATCACATGAATAACTATATACTATAACATAATATAATTCATCACATGAATATAAATGCATGAGCATACTTTAATCTAAAAATATAACACTTATATTAATTAAATTAAACATGCATTTAATTATATTATAACTCTTATAATATAACCTATCATGCAAACTATAAATTATAACTCTTATAATATAAATGATGCATGAAATGTTTAACCTAAGGTGGGATTTTAAATCTATATGACTTACAATATGCACATAGAATTTAATTAAATCATACATCTCATGCATAAAATAATTAACAGCTAAATGGAACGGTTTTTGGCACCTAGGGGCAATTATTTAATTAAATAATATTAATATAACTCTTATATTAACAATATTTAATGAAATAATTAAATTAAAAAAATAAATACATTTTACAATAAATAAAATAATAAAATAAAACGAAAATAACCACCCCACGTCTCCACTTGCCCACTTCTCGCGAACAGTCATTGCGCACCCACCCACTACGCGGCGTTAGCGCAGTAACGCGCCGCATCCAAATATCAAGGACAGCGTGCTCCACGCCGTGGCGCTGTAACGCCGCTCTGTAGCAGACCTCCGTCCGTAGGATAGCGTTGAGACGCCAAGAACAACGGCCTCAACGCCATCGATAGAACAACAAACAACTTTGCCGTTTCTTCACCGATTTTTGCTGCTTTCGCTCCGATTTCTTCACAGCAACTCTTGCCACAAACGACCCGGACTTACAGACTCAATTTACAAGAAAATTCCCAAAAACAATGGGCCCTTACATAAAATGTAAATCTAATCTAGTGCCAAAAACCGAAACATCCATTATTCAAACCATCATTCATCTCATGAAATTTAAGGCAAATTTACCCACCTATTTTAACAAAAGCAGTGCATAATGAAGAACCATCGAAATGGCTCTGATACCAATTGAAGGGAATGAGAATCTCCGCGCAGCGGAAGACGATCGAATCGTCGTGGTATCATTACACTACTTGGTTTTGTTAAAACGATCTAACTCTTAGATCTAAGTTAAACATGCTAGAAAGGAAGAAATTTACAACGAGAAGAAGTTTACTTACTTGTTGTAGACAAACTTCAAGGATTTCTTCCTCGATCACGAACACTTCGTGCTTCTCGATCTCAACAAATGCTCTCCACGAACGGAACCCGAACACTACCACTTGGAGTCTTGGTTATTCTTCCTTTGGAAAGAAGGAAGTTTGTGGGAACTTGTGGTTTTGGAGAGGGAGGAGAATTGAGAGAGAGTACAGAGAATTTTAGTTTTTCTCTTTTGTCAAAACCAAAAAAATAAGAAAAGCTTCATCAATCCCTTCTTGCAAAGGGTTTAAATAGTGGAATGTTGGAGTTAAAATCTCCACATTATTACCACTTTACCACAACCATAGGTTATGCAAATCTCATTTGCATAACCACATAATATATGATATCTCATATCTCATATTGCAAATCTCATTTGCAATAATTGTGGATTAATTGAATTGAATCACATCCAATTTAATTTCTCTCAATTAATTTCTCCAATTAGCCCAAATTCAACAATTAGGCTAACCTATAGTTTATTATGAATCTCATTCACATTATACTATATATTATATCATTCATATCTCATATAAATGACATAAATGCCCTTAAAGTGAAATTGAACACTTCAATTTCATACCAAAACATTAACCCTTCTTTTAACCCAGATTGAGCCAACCGAGGGACCTAATGGACCTACAAATGGATTTGCTCCAATGATCCGAGATTAATCACAAACTCTTTGACCCTGCTAACCAACATTCATTAGCTACGGTAACACTCCATTATAGCCGTGAGCCGCACTCCCGTCAGTGCAGAATATTATGTGTCCACTGATATAACCAATGGCCATGAGTCGACCCTTCACAGGTTGTTCGTAGACACGGTTGGATCAAATTACCATTTTACCCCCAAGCTTTCTACCTCTTGTTCCTTAAGTCCCCACCGCTCCTCTAATGAACAACATATTGTGATGGTCCAACCATACACAACACCTTTCTCGGGCCAGTGAGAAGGTGGGCACCCGTTGTCCAAGCCCTAGAGACAACACTTACAACCCCTCTAGTTTCCCTAAAGGCGGGAACGAGTGAATTCCATCTCGCGTGGTTAAGTTCCCAGCTCCTTAATTGGTCCTGTCCCTGAGACGATAGGCATATTGGGCGAGTAACTGTGACCACCCTCACCCGTACTAGTCAAAGGATAGACCCCCGCAGATAGGAGTCCGTAACACGCCCGTGATTCGTGTCGAGTCACTAATGGTCATCTACGGTTATTAGTCCTTCATCACAACGGTGTTAAATCTGTAGGTCTAATAATTCACGGTCCGGTCTTGTACAATCTCATTGCACATGATGCCCCCACTCGCATTTCAACCACATGAACGAAGTCGAGATCACCTCGTTTGTATCTAATACAAAATGGGCCGCATCCACGGTGTATCCGTGGATTAGGTCTCCAACCCTATCCATATATCAGAGACCGTTCGGTCATTAACTCGAACGTGATCCTCCCCTGTGCCCCACTACACACCGCTCAAGTTCTCGTTCTCTCATAAATTCAATGACCTGAAGCTTAGTTTATTGGAAAAGTTTATAAATATTATGAGACACAAAGTGATGAAATAAATAACTCTTATTAATTTCAAACAATGAATTTACAAACACGAGATTAGGACAAAAATCCCATGGATATTGATTTAATAACATCAAGTCAATCCTTCACGATTGTTCGTAACACCAGCCTAGGTCTAATTATCGCTTTACCACAGGTTACATCTTGTACCTTAAGTACCAGTGCTTCTCTAATGAACAATTTGTTTGTTGTCCTACCAACAACTAGAGTCTCTCTCGGACCAATGAGAAGGTCGAGCTCTTTGTTCAAGTACCGGAGACACCACTTAAGGGAACATTCCTCTATTTACCTTAGTAGGCGAGAAGGAGTGAATTTCATCTTGTTAAGCTAAGTCCCCAGCTGCTTACTCGGTCTTGTTCCCAAGAAAGTAGGCATATTGAGTCGGCGAATATGGTTACTCTCACCCATACTAGTCAAAGGACAATCCCTCACAAACAGGAGTTCGTAACCTACTCAGGATTGAAATCAAGTTGCCTAGGTCATCCTAGTGAAATAGAAACCTAACTAGTCAACAGAGTTACATCTAGGGGTTAATATATCATGGTCCAGTTTTATGTAATCTCATTACCTAGGATATCCCCATTCACATGTCATCTACACGAACACGTTAGCATCACAGTGTTTGTATCATATACAAAGTGGGCCACATCCATAGTTTTACCAGGGTAAGGTACCCAAACCTTATCTCCTTACTATAAACCCTTTAGGTTGTATCTCAAACCGAGATCCTTTATATGTACGCTACATTCAGTTAAAGATACATTTAACAACCTTGGATGTTTAGTTTATTGGATTTACAGTTAAAACAAAGGCAATATCGTAAATAACGAATAATAAAACTTTATTGAAGTAATAACAATTTATTACATTAATTAGAACAAAAAATACAAACTACGAGTTTTTAGGGCACAAAACCCAACAAACTCCCATTTGAACTAAAACTCTAGTGGGGTACATCATAATCTAAAACAGTGGTTACAGAGATTGAAATACAATAAACTAGGGCATCCATATACCCATTACATATTTCCCACTTGCCCTATATTAGCCTATGTACATGTCTCTAATGGGAATGAGAATCCTCACGTAGCGGAAAACGATCGAATCGTCGTGGTATCGTTACGCTACTCGAATTTCACTAAAATAAACTATCTAATGGTTAAGGCTAAACATGCTCAAAAAGGAAAGAAAAACAACAAGTTATTGTTACTTGTTGAAGACTATCTTCATAATTCCTTCCTGCATATCACGAACTCTTCATGAAATCCCGATCTCAACAAAATCTTCTCTTGAAAAAAGTCGAACACAACCAAAAGTCTTCTCTGTTGTTCTTCCTTTGGAAGAAGGAAAGTGGTGGGACTTTGTGTTTTGGAGAAGAGAGAAGAGTTGAGAGAGTAGAGAGAAAATGCTTCTCTTCTTTTGGTGAGATCCAAAAATGAGAGATTAGCTTTGGAAATCCTTCATGCAAAGGGTTTAAATAGTGGAAATTGATGTAGTTAAAATCTCCACATTATTACCACTTTACCATTAACTATAGGTTATGCAAATCATATTTGCATAACCATATATTATAAGATATCTCATATCTCATATTACAAATCACATTTGCAATAATGTGGATTTATTAAATTGAATCACATTCAATTTAATTTCTCTTAATTAATTTCTCCAATTAGCCCTAATTCAACAATTAGGCTAACCTATAGTTTATTATGAATTTCATTCACATTAAACTATATATTATATCATTCATATCTCATCTAAATGAAATAAATACCCTTTAAGTGAAATTGAAAACTTCAATTTCATACCAAAACATTAACCCTTCTTTTAACCCAGATTGAGCGAACCGAGGGACCTAATGGACCTACAGTGACGAGGTCCAATGCTTAGGGTTGGCTAAATGCTTAGGGTTTATTTACACACTTATTTTGGTATTTTACAAAGGTGATTATGATGTAAATATTGAAGGAGGAGCTGGCCAAGGGAGGTGAAGCCTCGGAGTTAAACAAGGCAAGTAGGTGCTGTCAAATTCGCAGAAAAACAGCAAGCAGGTGGAAAATGGGTCATCTTCAAACGATCACATCTCTCAATTTACTGAGTCAAATTCGTTGATTTTTGAGTCAAAATCTCATAAATTGAGTGTAGAATACGAAACTGGTCGACTTTTGGGGAAATACAGAGAGAACGAAGGAGAAAAGTGCAGAACAGTGAGAGGTGTTCAAAGTTCTCGGGTAGTAGAACAGTGTGAGGAGTTCAGTCTGTTTTGAGCTCATTAGGAGGAATTAGAAGCTGAAACTTTGAGCTAAGTAAGCTAAGATGTTGTCCTTAAGGTTTAGCAAAAACTATTTGGTGGTTGTGTTGATAAATTTTGAGGAACCCAAGCTGAAAGTTTAACCTGTAATTTGAGGTGCAAGGGAAAAACTGCTAGCAAAAGATTGAAGGAGATTCTCTTCCATTTCTATATACCTTACAACCAAGGCAAACGGAGATAGGAAAAGCGTATAACCCTTGGAACTCTTTTGGTGATTGTGAGTGACTCTATTATAGAATTATGCTTAACCTATGTTTTACTTCAAAAACATAATTGTTGAACATAGAATCTTGTTTGAACTAATTATGTATAGCTTCATGGAGTTTCTAACATAAAGTTCATGATGGAACCTAAGCATGTTTTGAATTAGTTTGTAACTATAAATCCAAGTATGGAAACTAAATTATGAAAGTATGTTTTCCTTTAGAGAATATTTTGTGTAAATCCACTTGGGAACATGTTTAGAAGATAATGTGAAAATGTCGAGAAATTGTTGTATGTGTTATAAAGACATGATTTCCATGGTAAACAAATTATGCCCTTTGTTTGTTGTTAACCCCTAATCTTGAAGGACATTTGAGAAGGGTACTTAGGGGAATGAATCATAATTTCCCGACATCTTTGAAGGACAATGAGAAGGTATTCAGGTAGTAAATGGTCTTACCTTAATACTGAAGGACATAGAGAAGGTATTAGGGAAAACCAAAGGGCCAAATGTATTCCACGTGCACGTGAGAGAGGTATGAACCTTATTGGTACAAATGTAACTCTACCACCTCTATGGTTCAAAAGTGGTATCATGCCTTGTATTTATTGTTATGAGCTTCTACATTATTGATCTATCTACCCTCAATATAATACTACATTATGAGTTGTGTGCTATGCATAAGTGGTGACTTTAACCTATAAATTTGAAGGATTGTTTGTTTATGTTACAAACAGATGTTAAGCTATTTTCTACTTATAGTCTGCCATTGTTATACTTCACCTGTGAGCTTATAATAGACACTCACTGAGCTTCCTAGCTCACGTTTTCTTTATGTCTTCTCTTCCCAGGTAGCATACGAGATTCCAGTGCTTAGCCTTGACAAGACTTATTTACCACCACGCCATTTAGCTCCTTGTATATACACTTTCTTTTGTATATGGTTTGTAGTTAGAACATATTAGATGGGTTGTAATAAACTTGGAACCATATGATTACCTAAAGAACATAGTAAAGGAAGTGAATGTGTTTCATATATAAGTGTATATCAGTGCTTAATTCTGCTTGTTCAAACATGTTGTGTTACGTTTATTTTAAGTTAAGTCTTGGGTTAGTCAAGGAAAGCCAACAAGAGGTTTGGTTATCTTTGTCTTTGCATCTCTTCCTAGGTTAGGCAAGTAAGCTGGGACGGGGTGTGACAGATCCTTAGACAAGTGAAACCTATGTCTGAAAGGCAGCAAGCCCTTTTTTGAGTTGTGCATCTTATATCTAGACAACATCTTGTCAATATAAGACGCCAGAGATAAGGCTAGTGTTATGTTCTTCCAGTTCCAGACTATCTAGATACCTAGAACATATTGAGCTTCTCCAAAATCTTTCATTTGGAATTGCGAAGCTAGCCATTTCTACACGTCAGTAAGAAATTCTACCTCATTCTCAATGAAAGGAATATCATCAACATACAACACTAAAAATGCGACAGTTTTGTCAACGATTTTCTTGGAGACACAAGGCTCGTCGACATTTTGATCAAAGCCATAAGATTTGATCTCCTCATCAAACCTTATATTCAAAAACCTCGAAGCTTGTTTCAGTCCATAAATAGACCTATGAAGCCGACAAACCTTTTGCTCTTGGCCTTGAGCAATGAACCCTTTGGGCTGGTCCATGTATATGGTTTCATCAAGTTTGGCATTCAGAAAGGTTGTGTTGACGTCCATCTGCCATACCTCGTAGTCATAATACGCGACAATGACCAGAAGGATCCTGATCGACTTTACCATGGCAACAGGTGAAAAGGTTTTCTCATAGTCAACCCATTCAACCTGGGTAAAACCCTTTGCAACTAGTCGGGCTTTGAAGGTCTGCACCTTCCCATCTACGTCGCGTTTACGCTTGTAGATCCATTTACATCCTATAGGTTTTACCCCATCAGGTTGATCCAAAAGCTCCCGCATGGTAATTGAAGTACATCGACGCCATTTCCTGGTCCATAACTTTAATCCATTCGTCCTTATCAACATCAGACATTGTCTGATCATAGGTCAATGGATCCTCGCAGTCATCATCAGGAGTGACAACTGAGGTTTCAGCTAAACCCATGTAACGATCAGGCTGTCTCACAACCCTCCCACTACGTCGAGGCATTCCCAACTCTTGGGAACGGATTTGACTAGACGTGCTAGGATCAACAACACTTGTTGAAGTACTAGCTCCATCAGCAACTCTTGCTGATGTACTATCCATTTCATTTAACACAATTTTACTCTTTGGCAAATTATCCCTGACGTGGTCTTCCTCTAGGAAAGTGGCGTTTGTCGACACAAGCATCCTATTTTCCTTAGGATCATAAAATAGACCACCACTAGTCTCTTTTGGGTAACCTACGAATAGGCACAATTTCGAACGAGGTTCCAGCTTATTCGGGTTTGATACCAACACATGGGCCGGGCATCCCAAAATTCTTAAATGGTGTAAACTACCTTTACGGCCATTCTAGAGTTCGAAAGGTGTTTCACAAATACTCTTCAACGGAACGTTGTTCAAAATGTAAACCGCAGACTCCACTGCGTAACCCCAAAAGAAATCAGGGAGACGAGCATAGCTCATCATCGACTGAACCATGTCCAACAGGGTTCTGTTTCTCCTCTCTGATACACCATTCTGCTGTGGCATACCAAGTGTTGAGAGTTGGGATGTAATTTCGTGTTCAATCATATAGTCCTGGAATTCAGTATCCTTATACTTTCCACCTCGATCCGATCGAAGTGTTTTAAGCGATTTACCTAACAGGTTCTCAACCTCAGTCTTGTACTCCTTGAACTTTTCAAGAGTTTCAGACTTATTAGGCATCGGGTAAATATACCCATACCTCGAGTAATCATCTATGAAAGACACGAAGTATTCATAACCACCTCGTGCTTTAACATTCATCGGACCACAGGGGTCAGAATGTACCGAGTGCTCTTTTGCTCTATATCCTCTTCCACTAAAAGGACGTTTGGTCATTTTGCCTTTAAGGCATGACTCACACACCGGTAAAGAGTTTTTTTCCAATTCGTTTAGAAGTCCACTCTTCACTAGTTTCTCAATCCTATTGGGATTAAGGTGGCCTAACCGTAGATGCCAAAGATGGGCATTTTCTTTAGGAGAAACTTTCGCTCTCTTAGTTCGCGTTTCTGCCGTTTTAAACAATTCAGTATTCAAAACACTTTTGATCGAATTAGGTTTCATATCATACAGATTATTCTCAAGTGAATTTGAACAAATTAAGTTTCCATTTCGAGAAATAAACGCTTTATTGCCTTGAAAAGAAACAGAAATACATTGTTCTAACATGTAGGAAATAGAAATAAGCTTTCTAGTAAACACTGGAACTATATACATATTGTCCAACAAAATGTATAGGAAATAGAAATAAGCTTTCTAGTAAACACTGGAACTATATACATATTGTCCAACAAAATGTAATTCCTGCCAAAATGTAGCTTCATCGTGCCGAGCGCTGCAAAAGAGACAAGCTCCCAAGATCCAACCCGTACACAACACTCTTCTCGGGCCAGTGAGAAGGTGGGTGCCCGTTGTCCAACCCCTAGAGACAACACTTAAGGGAACAACTCCTCTAGTTTCCCCAAAGACGGGAACGAATGAATTCCATCTCGCGTAGTTAAGTTCCCAGCTCTCTACTTGTTCCTGTCCCTGAGAAGATAGGCATATTGGGCGAGTAACTGTGACCACCCTCACCAGTACTAGTCAAAGGACAGACCCCATGAGACAGAGTTCGTAACACGCTCGGAATTAGGTCGAGTCACTAATGGTCATCTCTGAAGTTATTAGACCTTATTGTCAATCTGTGTTACATCGATTATGTCTAATAATTTCTGATGCCGGGTCTTGTGCAATCTCATTGCACAGATGCCTCCACTCGCATGTCAACCACATGAACGAGTCGGACCACCTCGTTTGTATCTTGATACAAAGTGGGCCGCAACCACAACGTATCCAGGATTAGGTCTCCAACCCTATCCATATACTGTAAACCGTTCGGGTCAGTAACTCGAACGTTATCCTCCTCGTGTGTCCACTACACACTGTTCAAGTTCTAATTCTCTCATAAATTCAATGACTCGGAGCTTAGTTTATTGAAAAAGTTTGTAAAATTTATAGACAAAAGTAATGAAATGAATAACACTTTATTAATTTGAAATAGTAATTTACAAACACGAGATTAGGACAAAAATCTCAACAGTCTCGTAGACCTAGACTCTCAAGATGACCCTCGAAAACTTTAGCCGTGAGAGTCTTTGTAAATGGATCAACAATGTTGTGCTCCGAAGCGTTCTCCGTGTTTGTCACATCTTCTCATTGCACTATTTCTCGTATCAAGTGATACTTCCTCTCGATATGCTTGCCTCGCTTATGGATTTTTCTGCTAGAGTATTCCAAGAATCAATTGCACTTGGATGAAGCGAATTCAACCAAGTCTTAGCAGCATCTCTCAGAGAGTAAGAAACAAATCAACTCGAGAGCATCCTTAGGTACTCCTCGACATGATAAATGAGTTACTAGCCCCTTAAAATAATTTGGAATGCAAATGAGGATCTTCGACAAGTAAACCATGAAATCACCCTATTGTTTGAAGCATTTGAAAAGTAACTATTTTTAATTTAAAAGCAGGGCTATGAATAATAGATTTGATAATCCCTATGTTTAATTCATGAACTAGAGGATTAACATAGGTTCTAATGGCTCTCTTGTGGTCATCTGTTTGACTCAATGACATTAACAAGTACTCCATCCGTGGGGTCCTAAAGCTGGTCCATTTTTAGGTATGAGTGGTTGTCTATTTGCATTGTTTAGTCAAAGTGGATTGTTGATCTGCCATAATTATTCTTTATTTTCTTAACCTCCTCCTATAGGTTCTCTCAATTTCAGGATCCAAGGTGAACTCGCTGAAGGGATCGAATCTCGAAGGAAAAACGATTGAATCACTTCTCTCTCGAATTATGTTACACAAATTTTCTCAAAAACAGAAACTAAGTTAAGCATAATAGGGAGAAAAAGAATATAACCTTTGAAGAACACTTTCTTCTTGTAATCCCTCTTTTGATCCTCTCGTTCTCTGCGATCTCTACATGATCTCGAACCGAACACATCCACTTGATCTTTTTAGTTGTTCTCTAGGAGAGGGAGAAAGGTGGCAAATCCATTTTGGAGGAAGGGAGAATTGTTGAGATAAGTTTAGAGAATTGAGAGGTTTTGGACATCTCTATTTGAAAGAAGTAATATACTTGGTTGCAAAATGCATCTCAATGCATTCTTTTATAGGGAGTGAGGGTGGAAATAAATTCTCCACCCATTATCCCACTAAATCCATATATTATGCATTATGCAAATCATATTTGCACAATTGCATAATATAAGGTGTCATATACCTTGTTATGAAAATCATATTTGAATAATAAATTGAATCGCATTCAGTTTTCATATCTCTCATGTTTAATTCCTCTAATTATGAAATGATTCCATAATCAAGCAACAATATAGTTTATCATGAATCATATTCACATTAAACTGTATATTATTTTAATCATATTCCATATAATTGATATAAATCGCTTATAGGAATTTGAACACTTCAAATTCATTCCAAAACTTTATACTCTCTTTATTTCCATATTGAGCCAACCAAGGGACCTAATGGACCTACACATCATGAGCTCTAATGATATGAGATTAACTGGTTGAGGTGTACGCCCTAAACTCGTGTCATTTGTAACAATTGTTGTATTGATAAATAAAAGTTATTTTGTTTCAATGAACCATGTATCTCGCATTTTAAACATAATCCAATAAACTAAGCTCCGTGGTCATACTTATTTATGAAATCTTGAGCGGTGTGTAGTGGACACATAAGGTAGGATGACGTTCGAGTAAATGACCCGAATGGTCTATAGTATATGGATAGGGTTGGGAACCTCATCCCGATAACACTGTGGATCGACCTACTTTTTATTGGATATAAGCGAGGTGATCAGACTTCGTTCATGTAGTTGACATGCGAGTGGGGGCATCCTGCAATGAGTTTGTACAAGATTGGATCAGTAAATTATTCGACCAATTGATGTAACACCATTGAAAGTTTAGGACTAATAAATTCGTAGATGACCATTAGTTACTCGATCTTAATCTTGAGCGTGTTACGAACTATTGTCTGCGGGTGTAAAGCCCCTAACTTTAAAAGCTAAAATTCTTAGGGACATTACTACGCATGCATGCATTTTAGGCCAAAAATATAGCAAGAATAGTCTACCTTTAAAACACAGTCAAAACTACATTTAGGGATCCCAAAAGAAAATCAAAACATTTAAAAACAACATATATCAGTTTGACCTAAATTTAAAATTCTCTACTATCATAATGCATAAACTAATTGGTTTAATCATGACTATTAGAACATAAATGCAGAAAACATGGCTTTGTCCCATGGCCTTCATAACTCGTCCCATCACTAGCTATGTATGCCCTTGCTCTTACCTGAAAAATATTTTAAAAAGAAAGGGTGAGTATTATAAAAATAATACCCAGTAAGTGACCACGCTACCTGCTGGAGATCTTATCCCCTGAGCGCGTGAAAACGTTTTGGAATCGTAATTACAAGTTCATTTTGGTTAAAAACAAAAACCGATTACATTGGTGTAAAAAGCAGAGATAAGCATACATTCTAATCTAATTAGACAAGGAATAATCACACAAACATGCTTAAAAAGATAATTAAACTAAAAGGAAATTCATAATTACCTTTGTAGTTTCACAACTGCAACTCCTTGCTCCAAAAGTGATTCTCCAAAGAACTCAAAGAACAAAGAGAAAGTTTGCTCTTCTCCAAGCGGACACTACTAAAAGTGAGAACCTCCTATTCTCTGGATTCTCCTTAGATCTTACCTCTGTGGGAAGGCAATCAAACAGTTGGATGTGAGTGAGAGGGAATTTGAGAGAGAAATGAGTGTTTTCAAGAGAGAATGATCAATCAAATCAACAACCTACTAGCCCTTTCTCCATTTGAGAAGAAGAAGCTAAGCAGGGTAACTCCCCACCCTATCGAGAAGGGATTGGGGAGTGATGGGAACGTGTCATTGTGACACGTTCCCAATTAATTAATAAATAATTAAATAATTAAATAATTAAATAATTCATTTAATTCAATCAAATTTAATCAAATATTATATCATACAAAATGATTAAATCTCATTCAATCATTTTACCCCTAATTCCATAGTTTTAATGCACACGAGATGCACATTAAATTTTAACCTATAGTTTCAAATATGAATCACATTCACATTTAAATTTAATATTTGAATTCTTTCAAATATTTAACTCTCTCATACAATTTAATATGAATCATATTCACATTAAATTTATAATATATAGTTCCAGGTAAAATCATCATTTTCCACTAAGCAAATTTAAAAAACAATTAAATCTAATTTACCTTTCTTTTCTTTAAGCTCAATGTGTGCGAAAGCGAGTGTGCTTTCCTTTTCCTCCTCCTTTCCTCTTCTTCCGAGTCTTCTTAATCCAGAAGAAGAACCAGCAGACTTAGTTCTTCTGAGGATAAACCCATCTTGACTCTTTTGGAATGGGCAATCTGGTTTGCCTCTACATTAACCTGTCCCTTATTATCCATAAGAGACTGGTAAGTCTGCAGTTCATTTAGGAGGGAAGTCAAGTTCTACTCCTTTTTGTTCATCTCCGCATTCTTTTATGGAATGGCGAGAAACTCTCCTAAGAGGTTCCAAGATGAAGAATACGACTTTGCTCATCCAAGACCGCTCCGTTCATTTCGGCCCACGTTGAAGTAAACTATAAGATCGAGAACATGTTCTCTCACCGAAGTTCCCTCCTTCATGCGCGCGTTATAAACGTACTTGAGGGATTTGTGCCGAATTTGTTCAGACGGTTGTCTAGACAAACTCTGCAGATAACCCATGATCTCACGAGCTGAGACCATACCCTCCAACTTCCTGGCCAAAACATCAGATATACCAGCCAGGATATAGGCCTTGGCCTTTTCATTGGCCTTGGACTAGCGGTCAAATGCATCCTTAACTGATTGAGGTGCGTTTTGAGCAGGGACCTGAGGATATCCCTCAGTCAGTAGAAATCGAAGGTCGTCAACAACAAGAATCGCATCCAGGTTGGACTTCTACGTGAAAAAGTTTTCAACAGTTAAACGTTCGCTTTTGAGTAAGGCTATATATGAGGACGACAAGCTGAAATTCCAAAATAGTTCTAATTAGTTATGCCTTTAACCCATTATAAACCAATCATTTTTAGCAAAATTATTAAAGAACCCTAGTGTTTAAACTAAACTCAGTGTTTAAATTAAACCTTTAATTTTGCAACTATACTTCAAGGGTTTCGAACAAAAGCCACCGTCGGGCGATCACTCCTCTCTCCTAAATTCGGACTTTCTCGTTAATTCTCACTACAAGAACATCTCATGTCCCAATGATCCTTAGTTACCGTTTGTTTGGTCAAGGACTTGTTAACTAGCTTAACTTATCCCGTAAATGTGACCCTACAATTTTCAGATTCAATAGGTCCGAGCCAACATGCTACTATTAAGAAAGACAATTGTTGGCAAATTACCTAAGAGACCCTATCCATTTATGGAGTTTGCGGTGTTCCGATCCTTATAGTCAGGCCCTCAGTAGGGTTTGGATGTTCCAGGGACAACCTAGCGAAAGGACTATAGAAATCTCACGGTGCAACCTAATGGAGGAGATCGTAGGATACGTTGCCACGCGTCCTGCTCCCATTTATTATGGATACTTCCCACATTCACCTTGGTATTGAACCATGCAATCACTTACCGTAGGGGGACGACCTATTGACGCCACGTAGCCGAGCATGGAACTCACGATGTGAACTCTTGAGGACGTGAGAGTAAACTCGATGCGAACATCTCGTTTTCTCACACTGAAGCTCCTAAGGTTAAGGTATAGGTTTAATTTAGTCGGATTCTGGCTAAAAGAATCTATCCAAGTCTATGCCTATTATAACTATTATAACTAAGTCTTTTAACCTTATGTCAAGGTGAATAAACATTTTAATTACCTAGATATAAATAGAACTAAGGTTAATTCAACTCAAGCTCTGGGTCAGTTCCCAGGTAGGAGGTGTTCCGTTAACCGTCAGCTTAATTACCCCCAACCTTAGACAAAATTTCACCAGTAGAGTTCCCTTATAACCAAAGTTCTAATTTTCTACTATATTTTAAACTATTTAAAATACTATGTAAGACAAACTTCTAATCCTATTAGAAATTAAAACTTAGGTCTAAATTAATTTTAAACAATTTTAAACTAATTTAATTTTACCCAAGTTCCTATGTTTGCATGCAATTCTTTGTTATAGGTTATGGTTTCTAAAGCCCCTTTAATTGATAACACTTATAAATTTTAATAATTAACTTATGACAAGGAACTATATTATAAAACCAACAATTAATTTCAAATTGGAACTATAAAAATTATTCAACTAATTGAATAATTAAATTACTTAAATAAAATAACAATTATATTAAACTAGGTAATTTCATGCTCCATGCAATTTATTTCCCACATTTATATAATTATAACAATTATAAATAAATACTTATGAAAAATAAATTAGATCATGCATTTCTACCATAATTATATAACAATTATACAAATAAAATGCATGAACATGCTTATCCAGGTGGAAAAAATTCTAAATGACATTCATAAAGAAAAATAGCTGTAAAGCCGAAATAATTGTGCCCCTAAAGTGCAAAAATAATAAAATTACTCTAATTTTATTACAAAAACGGTTCAATACACCATGAACAAGACTCGAACCGGACCAAAAAATAACCGAACCGCCTGCACTTGGTCAAAGCACGATTTTGGCATCACGGCGTTGAAACGCAGTTTTGTCGTATGCGCACTCTGTTATCGGGAGTAGCGTTACGCAGCGAGGGGCGACATTACAATGTTGATGACCCACGAAATCTCGCGCCGATAGGGAGGATTGGCATTGCGACGTCGTTCTCGCCACGTTGCGCTGATGAGCAGCGTTACAACGCTGCTGCTTCCCGACAATGACTTTCTCCTTCGAACACAACGGCTTTCAATCACCAAATTCTCCTCGATACTCATCCGAATTGCACCAAACTTGTCTCGAATCGACTCTTAACTCGATTCGGACTCGATTATGCACATAACTCCCAAAACACGGGGGCCTTTATATTTAATTTGATCAAATCAAAAGAAAACTAAGGCAAAAAATTCCTAAATAGTTTTTGACAAAGAAACCAAATGCAACTCCCACCTAATCCAATGCAATTTTGTTTCAACAAAACAAATCAAGCATTGCTCGATACCAATTGATGGAAAACTTATCCTCGAGCAACGGAAACGTGTTTGGAATCGTAATTGCAAGTTCATTTTGTTGAAAAACAAAAACCAATTACATTGGTGTAAAACAGAGATAAGCATACATTCAAATCTAATTAGACAAGGAATAATCATGCAAACACGCTTAAAAAGATAACTAAACTAAAAGAAAATTCATAATTACCTTTGTAGTTTCACAGCTACAACTCCTTGCTCCAAAAGTGATTCACCAAGAGGGCTCAAAGAACAGAGAGAAAGTTTTGTTCTTCTCCAAGTAGGACACTACCAAAAGTGAGAACCTACTATTCTCTAGATTCTCCTTAGATCTTACCTCGGTCGGAAAGTAGTGAGAGGGAATTTGAGAGAGGAAAGTATTTTCCAGAGAGAATGATCCATCAAATCGACAACCTACTAGCCCCTTTCTCCATTCGAGAAGAAGCTAAACAGGGGTAACTCCCCACTCCCTATCGAGAAGGGATTGGGGAGTAATGGGAACGTGTAATCGTGACATGTTCCTAATAAATTAATAAGTAATTAATTAGTTAAATAATTCATTTAATTAAATAATATTTAATCAAATACTATATCATACAAAATTATTAAATCTCATTTAATCATTTTACCCCTTATTTCATAGTTTTAATGCACATTAAATTTTAACCTATGGTTTTCAAATATGAATCACATTCACATTTAAATTTAATATTTGAACTCTTTCAAATATTTAACTCTCTCATACGATTTAATATGAATCATATTCACATTAAATTTATAATATATAGATCCTAAACTATATATTATATCATATATATATATATTAAATTTATTCCCTTATGAATTTGAACATTTCAAATTCAAACGATCTAAGAACCCTTTACGAGTTAGAAGGTGGACCTAATGAACCTACAGATGAGAAGGTCTAACGATACGAGATTACTCGGTTAATCTCATTAACCTCCTAATCAACATTCGTTAATCTGTGAAACACTCCACAAAAGTCCATGTTTGCACTATTCTCACTACAAATATATTTCTGTGTCCACGAATATTGACCAATAATAGGAAGTCAATCCTTCATGAATGTTCGTAACACCAACCGGGTCAAATTACCGTTTCACCCCGGGTTATATCTTATACCTTAAGTACCAGTGCTCTTCTAATGAACAATTTGTTTGTGGTCCTACCAACAAACTGAGTCCCTCTCGGGCCAATGAGAGGGTCGGGCCATTTGTTCAAGTCCCGGAACCACTTAAGGGAACATTCCTCTACTTACAATAGTAGGCGGGAAGGGGTGAATTCCATCTTGCTAGGCTAAGTCGCCTGTTATTCACTCGGTCTTGTACCCAAGAAGGTAGGCTTATTGAGTCAGCGAATCTGGCCACTCTCACCCATACTAGTCAAAGGACAATCCCTCACAAACAAGAGTTCGTAACCTGCTCAAGATTGAGATCAAGTTGCCTAGGTCATCCTAGTGAAATAGAAACCTAACTAGTCAACGGAGTTACATCTAGTGGTTACTATTTCGTGGTCCGGTCTTATGCAAGCTCATAACATAGGATATCCCCACTCACATTTCATCTACACGAACACGTTAGGATCACAGTGTTTGTATCATATACAAAGTGGGCCACATCCATTTTTTTACCAGGGTAAGGTATCCAAACCTTATCCCCTTACTATAGACCCTTTAGGTTGTATCTCGAACCGAGATCATTTATATGTACACTACATTCAGTTAAAGATACATTTTACAACCTTAGATGTTTAGTTTATTGGATTTGGTTTAAAATAATGGTAATTTCGCAAATAATGAACAATAGCTTTTTATTGAAGTAATAACAGTTTATTACATTAATTAGAACAAAAAATACAAACTACGCGTTTTAGGGCACAAACCCCAACACTACCGATGTTTGAGACATGCATACACATACAATCATGACTATAAAGTTTTCATTTGCAGAGCCTAACTTTCTCATATCACTATCATGATTATTTTCCTTGGCTATTAGTGGACAATTAAGTTCTCTTGAGAGCATATTGAGTCCGAAGACTCTTGTACTATGGAGTCCTCCCTAACCCCGAGAGCATGTTGAGCCCGAAGACTCCTGAGTCATATTGAGTCTGAAGACTCTTGTACTAAGGGTCCTTTCAAAATCCCAGGAGCATGTTAGGTCCTAAGACCACTATCATATGTGGAGTCCTCTCAAACCTCTATTGTCATATGGAGAATAATTACCACAACCACTCAACTATTTCATGAATATACCAAATGGACATAAGATCTCATTATCCTATCATATACTATGATGCACATGTCATACAATCACGATGAATTCACATACATAACATACATTTTTCGAACATTCAAACTTAATATCAATCAATCATAACTATATCATATTCTTCATATGTAGGACTTAAAATTTCCTCGTAATAAATCATAATTAAAATAAATGACTTTCTTTAGGTTAAAGCGGTCAATTGATCATCCACCATCCTTTCATTTTGAGTCCTCACATACCCTATAAAGCTTTGAGTCCTCATAACCCCTATAAGTTCGACTTAGAGAGTCTCTAATGCATGTTTGACCATGCATGAAAACATCAGGGGACCAATTGCTACATTTTTCCTTACTATCATTTCATGGCATACATACAGTGCGTGAGGCCCCGTTATCTAGCATGACTACAATGCGCATAACATGTATGGGTGCACAATAACTCACATTCATGGCATAACTTTCTGACGTGACTAAAATAAATATTTAAAACGTAATCGATTTCAAGAAATAAATAACGAAATGTTTCTAAAATAACTAATAAAATTCCTTTTTTTTTCTTTATCCCATTTTGGAAAGTTAAGCACAAGGTCGCTTACCTTGGCTTTAGCTCCGAAATTTCAACTAGGATGATTGTCTCTTTCGCAGAACCTTTTAAAAATTCGTAGGTCGAACGTCACCTAGTTTGTCCCCCAAATGTTGCCATTTCACTACCAACTCCAATAGGTCTCCTAACAAAACACAACCTATTTTAATTTAGATTATTCAACCAAAATCATTCTAATAACCCAAAAACTTCTCTTACTCACAATTGAAGCTTCACGTTGAAAGTCTTGTTCTACAATTAAACGGTTGTACTGGTGGATTCCAACACGACAACCGCATACCAGTCGCAACTCTGACGAGTGGTGGTCAGAATTCTCTGTGTTCACGAGGTGGACCTGCGACGGTAAAAAAGAAACAAAAACCAGGATCTGGCGGATTTGGTGTTGCTCTAGTGCGAGGCTGGCGTTCAAAAACAATCGTGTGGTGCACCGAGTCCCTGTTGGTTTGTCCGGTTCGACAGCGTCGGCGATTGTGTGGTGAGCTTCAATCGGGAAGTGTTGCGGGGGCGAAACATAGGTGATGACCTGAGCTTAACACGAATGTTGAATTGACATTGAACAGGTGCTTCGCGCGTGACTGGGTAGCAGCTCGGATCGACAGGAGTGGCACACAACCAAGAGGTTTCGCGTTTGGGAAAACCCTTGACGGCGTTTGATTGGAAGGCCATAGTTTTGTTGCAGGTGATGGCTAGAAAAATCGAAGAAAAAAATTGGAGGAGAAGAAGGTATCGAAGGAGGTGCAGACTTCAAGTAGGAAAAGGGGATTTATGCTAAAAATTAATAATTTAAGAAAGATAAAAAAAAAAACCCTACGCCTAATCATTCAAAAGAGCCCTCATAACCCATCTAATCACCATGTTCCCATCATTCCAATTTCTCCAATTGGGTTGGCCCAAACATTATTAGCTTTTTTCTTCCACTCTAATTTAACTTTCTTTTCAACACTTGTTGAGATTGATAAAATTTTATTTTTGCTCTATAAATCCAATAAACTAAACTCCAAGGTTATAATGTATCTCTTGAGCATCAATGTCTTTAGATAATCATTTGGATTATGTTCAAGAGTATAGCCTAAATGGTCTATGGTATAAGAATAAGGTTGGAAACCTTATTCTAATGTAACACCATGGATGCGCTCACTTTGTAATTAGTACAAATGAGGTAATCCAACTCATTCATGTGGTTGACATGCGAGTGGGGGCATCTTGTATGAAGAGTTCATACAAACTGCAAATTATTAGTCTAACCAGTATAACGTCGTTAACAGGATAAGACGAATAATTTATAGATGATCATTAGTGACTCGACCTTAATCCCGAGCAAGTTAAGAACTCCAGCTTATAAGGGTTTGTCCTTAGACTAGTATGGTTGGGAGGGGCCTGTAGATCGACTCAATAAGCCTACCTTCTCGGGGGACAGAACCTCGTGAGTAGTCAGGACTTTACTATGCAAGATTGAATTCACTCATTCCTACACTAAGGAATTAGATAGGTTGTTCCCTTAAGAACTGAGTCCAGGTCTTGAACAACGGGGCCCCGCCCTCTAAACTGACTTAAGAGGGTATGAGTGTATGGTAGGACCATAGACTTTTGTTCATTAGAGGATTAGTGGTGCTTAAGGAACAAATAAGTAATCACAGGGGTAAAGCAATGAATTTGACCTAAATCAGTGATTATGAACAACTTTGTGAACAGTTGACTCATGGGTAATGATTATTTCGATGGACACTATGTAATCTACAGTGAGGAGAGTGCAACTACAAATTTATAGTAGAGTGATTTGTAGTTAATGAATATTGATTAACTGGATCAAAGAGTTTCATCAATTAATCTCACATCATTAGAGCTCATGAACTGTAGGTCCATTAGGTCCCTCCGTTGGCTCAACATGGTAATATTGATGGTATAAAGTTAGGAATTAAATTGAAGTGTTCAATTTCATATATAAGGTGTTGTATCAGTTATATGTGATATAATTGATATAATATATAGTTTTAATGTGAATTAGATTCACATATAAACTATATACTAATGAGAGAATGAAAGAAAGGATAGGATGGTAATTTCCATCCTATTTCCTTATAAATAGTTTCATGAGATGCACCTTGGAGAGCACTCTTTGGAAATCCTAGAGAATTACATTGTTGTATTGTTGGAACAGTTCCATACACAACCTCTCTCACAATCCCTACACATTATCCCAAAGGAACCCACATTCCTCCCTCACCTAGAGAACAATGGAGAAGATCTAGTGGTATCCACTTCATTCGTTCGGGTTCGAGTTGCTGAGATCGTGATCGTGGGATAAGGAACACGTGAAAAAAGTGTTCTTCAAAGGTAATCTCTTGTTGTCCTATGTAGAATTATATGCTTAATCGTAGTTAATTATGTTCTTGATTGAAATCCATGTTACAAAATAAGAACTCAAGATCTAAAATCGCATCCGCTGCGGGATTCGATCCCTTCAATTGGTATCAGAGTCAAGTTGTGTTCTTGATTTTGTTCTAGATTATCAAGATCATAGGTGGGATTTACTGCTTTTCATGTGATGAATGAACGATTTGCAAATTAGACGTTTTCAATTATGGCACTTAGATTTACAATTTTTCATTGAATCGAGTTTGTAAGTTCGTGTCGATCGAGGCAAAGTACTGAGAAGAACGGAGCGAAAATGAGGCAAAATGGTGGAGAACATATTATTGTCTACGTGCAGCGTTGCAACACTGTTCATTGGCGTTGCAACGCCGCGCTTGTGGAATTCAGGCTGCAAGGAGAAGCAGCGTTGCAACGCTCCTCCCAGCGTCTCAACGCTTGGACGATGAGACAATGGTGTTGCAACACCGGCATAAGCGTCTCAACGCTGAAGGCCAAAGGCGTTTCACAACGCGCTTCAACGGTCCGAAATGGACAAATTGCAGCGTTTCAACAGTTTTCAAACAGGCGAAAAACATATTTTTTTATTATATATTTAATATAAAAAATGTTTTATATTTAATTTATATTTAATTTTAATTAATATAATTAGATTATAATAATTAAAATGAACTTTTAGGGTGCCAAAATTGGTCTAATTTTGCTATTTATATTATGCAATTGTTTTATAATTATAGCCATGCATAATGTATGCTTTTATTTTAGAATCCCACCTTAGGTTAAGCATTACCATGCATCATTTATAATATAAAGTGTTATATTACATAGTTTGCATGTATAATTAATATAAAGTGTTATATTAATTTATGGACAACATTGACATGCATTATATTTCATAGATGGTCATTAGTGACTCGACCTGAATCTTGTGCAAGTTAAGAACTCCTGCTTTTAGGGGTTTGTCCTTAGACTAGTATGGGTGAGAGTGGCCTATAGCCGACTCAATAAGCCTATCTTCTCAGGGACAGAACCTCGTAGGTAGTTGAGATCTTAACTGTGCAAGATGGAATTCACTCATTCCTACACTAAGGAATTAGATAGGTTGTTCCCTTAAGAACTGACTCCAGGTATTGAACAATGGGGCCCCGCCCTCTATGAGGGTATGAGTGTGAGGTAGGACCTTAGACTTGTTGTTCATTAGAGGATCAGTTGTGCTTAAGGAACAAAGGTAATCACAAGGGTAAAATGGTAATTTGACCGAGCTGTAATTACGAACAACCTGTGAAGGGTCGACTCATGGGTAATGACTATATCAGTGGACACAATATTATCTACAGTGAGGAGAGTTCAGCTACAAGCCTATATTGGAGTGACTTGTAGTTAATGAATATTGATTAACTGGATCAAAGAGTTTGATCAGTTAATCTCACATCATTGGAGCTCATGAACTGTAGGTCCATTAGGTCCCTCCGTTGGCTAAACATGGTAATATTGAGGGTCTAAAGTTACGAATGAAATTGAAGTATTCAATTTCATACATGAGGTGTTCTATCAATTATATATTATATAATTAATATAATATATAGTTTTAATGTGAATTAGATTCTCATATAAACCATATACTAGGTTAATTGATTCTAAGCTTTTTTTGTGTTGTTGGAAAGGCTCCAAGACACAAACATCTCTCTCACAAAACACCTCACCTCTCCTAAAGGGAACCCACCTTCCTCCCTCACCTAGAGAACAACGGAGAAGATCCGATGGTAGTGTCGGTGTTCGTTCGAGTTCCTGTTGCTGAGATCTTGATCGTGAGAGAGGAGGAGCACTTGAAGAAAAGTTCATCAAAGGTAATTTTCCTTGTTGTCCATTATATTTACATGCTTAATCTTGTTTTATATGTTCTTGAATAAAATCGTTGTAACTGAATCAAAAGTGCGCGATTCACAGTCGCTTCCGCTGCGGGACTCGTATTCACACCACTTAAGGAAAAATTCCTCTACTTACCCTAGTAGGTGGGAAGGAGTGAGTTCCATCTTGCTAAGTTAAGTTCCCAGTCGCTCACTCGGTCTTGTCCCCAAGAAGGTAGGCATATTGAGTCGGCGAATCTGGCCACTCTTACCCATACTAGTCAAAGGACAATCCCTCGCGACGTAAGTTCGTAACACCGCTCGAGGATTGAGATCAAGTTGTCGAGATCATCCTAGTGAAATAAAAACCTAACTAGTCAACGGAGTTACAGCTAGAGGTTGCTATTTCGTGGTCTGGTCTTATGTAATCTCATTACATAAGATATCCCCACTCACATGTCATCTACACGAACACGTTAGGATCACAGGTGTTTGCATCAAATACAAAGTGGGCCACATCTATAGTCTTACCAGGTAAGGTACCCAAACCTTATCCCCTAACTATAGACCTTTTAGGTTGTATCTCGAACCAAGATCCTTTATACTTACACCACATTCAGTTAAAGATTCATATAACAACTTTGGATGTTTAGTTTATAGGATTTAGGGTTTAAATAAAGGAAAACTCGTAGATAACGAGCAATAACTCTTTATTGAAATAATAACACTTTATTACATTAATTAGAACATAATTACAAACTACGAGTTTTAGGGCACAAAACCCAACAAACACCCACTTGAACTAAAGCTCTAATGGTGTAGATCATAATCTAAAACAGTGGTTACAAGAGATAGAAATTCAATAAACTAGGACATCCATATACCCATTACATATCTCCCACTTGCCCTAGATTAGCCTATGTACATATCTCGTATACCCAGACTTTCTAGATGACCCTCGAACACTTTAGCCGTGAGAGTCTTTATAAACGGATAAGCAATATTATGCTCCGAAGCGATCTTCGTGACTGTCACATCTCCTCGTTGCACTATTTCTCGTATCAGGTGATACTTCCTCTCGATGTGCTTACTTTGCTTACGGCTGCGAGGTTCCTTCGAATTGGCTACCGCACCACTATTGTCACAATATAAGGTGATGGAAGATTCAATATTTGGAACAACTTCCAAATCAGTAAGAAATTTCTTTAGCCAAACAAATTTCTTTAGTCGCTTTCTTGGCAATGACATACTCACTTTCCATCGTGGAATCGGCGATGTATCCTTGCTTGATGCTTCATCATACTATAGTTCCCCCGTTAAGGGTGAAAAATGATCCGATGTAGATTTTCCGAGAATCCTTATCGGTTACGAAAATAAGAATCGATTGTATCCAATGGATCAAATCCTTGACTCATACACAGCGTATAGTCCTCTCGTTCTCCTAAGATACTTGAGGATATTTTTAATCATTGTCTAGTAGTCTAACCCCTGGAATGGACTGGTACCTAGTGACTATTCCCTCTGCATAACAAATGTCCGCCTCGTGCACAACATAGCATACATTAAGCTACCTACTGCAGAGGTAAAGGAATATGTCTCATATCCTCAACTTCTTGAGGTGTCTTAGGACACTGTTCCTTCGACAGATGAACTCCATGCCTGAAGGGTAATAAGCCCCTCTTGGAATTTGCATCGAATACCGGGACAACATTTTATCGATATAAGACGCTTGAGACACAGTGATAGCAATCTATTTTTGCGATTCCGGAAGATCTGATCCCAAGAACATATTGCGCCTCTCCCAAATATTTCATTTGGAATTGGGTCGCCAGCCAATTCTTTATGTCAGTGAGGTATCCTACATCATTCCCAATGAGTAGGATATCATCCACATAAAGTACTAAGAATGCTACTTTGTCGTTGATGATCCTCTTGTAAACACAAGGCTCATCAACGTTTTGGTCAAAACCATAAGACTTGATCCCAGTATCAAATCTTATATTCCAAGATCTGGACGCTTGTTTCAACCCATAAATGGATCGATTGAGCTTGCAAATTTTTTCCTCCTGACCTTGGGTTATGAACCCTTCGGGCTGAGACATATAGATGCTCTCGCCAAGATTACCATTCAAAAAGGCAGTCTTGACATCCATTTTCCAGATTTCATAGTCATAAAATGCAGCTATGGACAAGAGTATCCTTATAGATTTCAGCATAGCAACAGGGGAAAAAGTTTCTTCATAATCAACTCCTTTCCTTTGGGGAAAATCCTTTGCTACAAGTCTAGCCTTAAAGGTCTGTACCTTTCCAGTTGCATCTCTCTTTCTCTTATAGATCCATTTACACCCTATGGGTCTAATCCCTTCAGGTTGGTCTACAAGTTCTCATACTTAATTGAAGTCCATTGACTCCATTCCAAGATCCATGGCTTTGATCCATTGGTCCTTATCTACGTCATTCATCGCCTGTTTATAAGACAATGAATCTTCTACGTTGTCATCAGGTATGACAACTTGAGTTTCGATTAAACCCAAGTAGCGGTCGGGTTGAAACAACCCTCCCAACTGCGTCGAGGCATTCCCAACGATTGAGAAGGACGAGGGATCGACTTGAGGTGTTGGCTCCTCCATCAACTCTTGATGAAGGTCCAGCTTGATCAACAACTCTTGTTGGTTCAACTGTAGCTTTATTTAGTACTAATTTACTACGCGGTTTGTGGTTCCTCATGTGATCTTCCTCCAAGAACGTGGCGTTTGTCGATACAATCCCCTTGTTTTCTTGTGGGTCGTAGAAAAAGACCACCTCTCGTTTCTTTAGGATAGCCAACAAATTGGCACAATCTTGAACGAGGTTCCAGTTTCTTTGTGTTTGTCATGAGCACGTGTGCTGGACAACCCCAAATCCTGAAGTGTTCTAAACTAGGTTTACGGCCCTTTCACCGCTCAAAAGGTGTTTCTGAAACACTCTTTGATGGAACAGTGTTCAAAATTTGAACTGCAGTCTCAACTGCCTATCCCCAAAATGAGGCAAGCAATTGCGCATAGCTCATCATGGAACGAACCATGTCCAACAAGGTTCTATTTCTCCTTTCTGACACACCATTTTGTTGTGGTGTATTAGGTGCTGAGAGTTGAGATTTAATTCCATGTTCTATCACATAGTCCTGGAATCTCAAATCCATATACTCTCCACCTCGACCGGATCGAAGCGTTTTAATGGTTTTCCCTAATGCATTCTCTACTTCCGCCTTATTCTCTTTGACCTTTTCAAGATCCTCAGACTTGTGATGCATTAGATATAGAATACCATACCTCGAATAATCATCTATGAAAGAGATGAAATATTTGTACCCTCCTCGAGCTTTAACATTCACCATACCACAAAGATCCGAATGTACAAGTTCTAAGGGCTCTATGGCTCTGGAACCTTTTCAAGTAAAAGGTCGCTTGGTCATTTTACCTTCCAAGCAAGAGTCGCAAGGCGGTAAATAATCATCTTCTAACTTGTTTAGAAGTCCATTCTTAAAGAGTCTCTCAATCCAGTTGAGATTAATATGACCAAGTCTATGATGCCATAGATAGGTATTATTATTTGGAGAAATTCTTTGCCTTTTACTTTGAGTGTTAGCATTCTTAAACATCTCATGATTTAAAATTGCTTTAGTTTGATTCGGTTTAAGTACATACAAGTCGTTTTCTAACTTAGCACAACAAATAATTACACCTTTCGTTGAAATGAACGATTCATTAAAGGAAAAGGTAATACAGTAGCCAAGTTAAATTAAACAAGAGATAGGAATTAAGTTCCTCTTAATTTTAGGAACTATATCTGATTTTCTAAAAGTAAAAATCTATCTCTAAAAACAACTTGGCATCTCCCACTACAGAGCCGAGACGACGCGTCTCCGTTCCGACCCTAAGCGTCATCTCACCCTCTTGAGCTCCTTGAAGGAACTACTTTCACGAAGCGAAGAGCAAACGTGATTAGTGGCTCCCAGAATCAAGTATCCGAGTAAAATCATCATTTTCCACTAAACAAGTTTCAAGAATAAGTAAATCTAATTTACCTTTCCTCTCTTTGAGCCCAGTGTCTGCAGTGGCAGAAACTTTGCCTCTTCCTCCTTTCTTCTTCTTCCGAGTATTCTTAATCCCAGAAGAAGTACCACAGGACTTGGTTCCAAAGGATGAACCCATCAGGAATCTTTTGGAATGGGCAAACTGATTTGCCTCTCCATCTACCTGTCCCTTATTTTTCATAAGAGACTGGTAAGTCTGCAGTTCGTTTAGGAGGGAAGTCAGGTTATACTCCTTTTTGTTCAACTTCGCATTGCTACGGAATGGCTGGAAACTCTTCGGAAGAGATTCCAAGATGAAGAATACCTGACTTTGCTCATTTAAGATCGTTCCGTTCATTTCGGCCACGTTGAAGTGAACTATAAGATCGAGAACATGTTCTCTCACCCTCCTTCATGCGCGCGTTATAAACATACTTGAGGGATTCGTGCCGAATTTGGTCAGACGGTTGTCCAGACAAATTCTGCAGATAACTCATGATCTCACGAGCTGAGCAATACCCTCCAATTTTCTGGCTAAAACATCAGATATCCCAACTAGGATATAGGCCTTGGCCTTTTCATTGGCCTTGGCCCAACAGTCAAACGCATCCTTAACTGATTGAGGTGCATCCCGAGAAAGGATCTGAGGACATTTCTCAGTCAGTACGAACCGACTAGGATCGCATCTAGGTTGGACTTCCACATAGTAAAGTTTTCACCAGTTAAACATTCCTTTTTTAGTAAGGCTATATATGACGATGACATGCTGAAAATCCAAAATAGTTCTAATTAGTTATGCCTTTTTAACCCATCATTAAACCAATCATATTTAGCAAAATTATTAAAGAACCCTAGTGTTTAAACTAAACCCAATGTTTAAATTAAACTTTTAATTTTGCAACGATACTTTAAGGGTTTAGAACAAAAGCCTCCGTCGGGCGGTCAGTCATTCCTCCCTTGAATTGAGATTTTCTCAGCCAATTCTCACTACCGGAACATCTCGAGTCCCAATGGTCCTTAGCTACCGTTTGTTTGGTCAAGGACTTGTTAACTAACTTAACTCATCCAAAGAAATGTGACCCTACCATTTTCGGATCGAATAGTCCGAGCCAACAGGCTACTATTAAGAAAGACAAGCTGTGACATATTACCTAAGAGACCCTATCCATTTCAGGTTCATGGTGTTTGATCCCTATAGTCGGAGCCCTCCGTAGGGTTTGGTACATTTCGGGACAACCTAGCGGCGGACTATAGAAATCTCACGGTGCGACCTAATGGAGGAGACCGTAGGATACGTTGACACACGTCCCCGCTCCTATTTACTATGGATACTTCCCACATTCACCTTGGTATTGAACCATGCAAACACATACCGTGTAGGGGACACCTATTGACGCCATTCATGTGAGCAGAGAGAGTAAACTCGATGCGAACATCTCGTTTTCTCCCACACAAGCTCCTAAAATTAGGGTATAGGTTTAACTTAGTTGGATTAAAAACTAAAAAGAATCTAAGTCTATGCCTATTATAACTATTATAACTAGGTCTTTTAACCTTATGTGTAGGTGAATAAACATTTTAAATACCTATATATAAAATAGAACTAAGGTTAATTCAACTCGGAGCTCAGGGCGGTTCCCGTGAAGGTGTTCAGATTAACAACTCGACTTAAGTACCCCTAGCGTTAGACAAAACTTCACCGGTAGAGTTCCCTTATAACCAAAGTCCTAAAGTCCTACTATATTTTAAACTATTTAAAATACTATGTAAGACTAATTTCTAATCCTATTAGAAATTAAAACTTATGTCTAAATTAATTTTAAACTATTTAAAACTAATTTAAATTTTTACCCAAGTTCCTATGTTTGCATGCATTTCTTTATTATAGGTTATGGTTTCTAAAATCCCTTTAATTTATAACTTCTATAAATTTAATAATTAACCTATAATAAAGAAACTATATTATAAATCCAACAATTATTTTTCAAATTGAAATTATAAAATATTCAACTAATTGAATAATTAAAATTACATAAATAAAAGAGAATTTGTAATGGGTAGCAAGTTTGGTTTTACTTTTTATTGATATAGCAACATTTTAAAAGAATTGCAAATATGGCAAAAAATTTTAAATTCTTTTCATAATCCCCATTATACCCTTGGCTTAAATCTATTCATTTTTTTTCTTCCTCGGTATTTCCTTCTTCTTCCCTTTTTCAAGAAAACAAATTAGGAAAAATAAAAGTGGGGCCCATCCAGTTTGGTAATTTGAGAGGGGAATGACACTACAATAAGTTGACACTTCACCAAACTTCCGCTTTCACACACCCCAAAATTAAGAAAATATTAATCAATTTTTTTTCTTTTTTTTCTTTAGTTTACATTACAAGAATTTTCTCGAAATCCAAACACTACCCCCTCTTCTTTCTCTCTATCGGTAGGATTTTCCTTTTCATTTTCTCGAGAAAATGTTAATATTAATATTGATATTAATATTAATTCTTTAGAAAATTAGGTAATATTAAAAGAAAAAAAAACATAGCAATGAGGGATGTTATTAACTAACGTCATGTCATTGTTTTGATGTTGCTTGGTTTTTAACTTTAGTGAAAGATCAAAATACAAGATATCCTTTAGTTGCTCATATTAATGATGCTTGTTTTGATGGTTCTTCTTGTGCATTTAGTGATGGGAGTGACAACTTATGGAGGTGTAATCTGCCCAGTTGGGAATCATTCTGAATGGAGTTCGATAGAGGTTGGCATGAATGCATTACCTCCAATTGTTAAATGTCAAGCAGGAAGACCGCGAAAGCAAAGGATTCCGTCGATTGCTGAAGCAAGAAGTCACACAAAATGTAGTCATTGTCATCGTATTGGTCACAATTGTAGGACATGTAATTTCCAACATTTTTACCATGATGTAATTTTTGACAATTGGTTTTAGTTATACTTTTTCAAGATAGAACTCAATATTGTTGTTATCATACTATTCATACTATCAATACAAGGTTTGTGATTGTTTCAAAAGTTTAATATCAATATTATGAACATAAGGACTTTGGCATCAGATGAGAAAATTTGAAGACCACACAACAAACAATAGTACTTAACAGATAGACAACTATTAGTGATAGTGATAGACAATTACCACTAATAGAAGTCTATCAATTCTATCAGTGATAGACATCTATCACTGATAGAAGTCTATTACTAGAAAGAAGTTAATGATTGATAGACAACTATCAGTGATAGACATCTGTCACTGATAGAAGAAAGAAGTTAATAATCATGAAGAACAAGAAGTCTAATAGAAAAGTTATGAGTAATAGGTAATAGATAAGTAGAAGTCTATCAGACAACTATCACTAATAGAAGCCTATCACTTCTATCAGTGATAGTAGTCTATCACTTCTTTTTCTTTAACTTCTATCAATCATTAACAGTGATAGTAGTCTATCACTTCTATCAGTGATAGACAATGAAGAAGTTGGATAGGAACAAGAAGTCTAATAGATATTAGAAAAGTTATGAGTAATAGGTAATAGATAGACAACTGTGGTAGAAGTCTATAAGACAACTATCACTGATAGCTATCACAATAGTAGTCTATAACTTCTATCAGTGATAGATATCACAATAGTAGTCTATAACTTCTATTAGACATCTATCACTGATAGAAGTCTATCACTGGAAAGAAGTTAATGATTGATAGACAACTATCAGTGATAGACATTTATCACAAGCCTGATAGAATAATATTCATGAAGAACAAGTCTAATAGAGTTATAGACTTCTCATCACTTATATTAGTTCTATCACCTAATAGACTTCTATCAATGATATCAAATGATAGAAGTCTAACACTGTAACACATTGACAATCGTTATATAAAGTATGTATTAAAAGAAGTGTATTACATATCACAAAAATATATATACAAACAACATTTACTTTAGAAAGATAAGAAAAATTGCTAACAACCCAGCCTCTACTTCATGTTCCTCTTCCTCTTATCATCAACTGATTGATCTTCATACCTTGAAAAGTACACCAATTTGATGAGAGATTCTGCAAATTGCGAATTCAACTTACTAATAAAACCAAAACAGTAAAAAACTATGTCCTGTATCAACCATAATAAACTATATGTTTCTACACCTTATCTTATACACCTCACAATTGATAATGTACAAGACAGATGATTAGTCAAGAAAAAAGTTATAGCAAATGCTTGTCAACAGTTACAAAATAGCTAAAAGAAGAAAATGAGGAGCCAGAAAAAGGGAATAACCCTTTTCATTCAAAAGCAAAACGCGTATTTTGCCCATTATCTGAATGTGAGACTTCATACTATATTAAACCTTTCAATCCTTCTACAGTTTGGAATCAAATTCCCTAAAAAGTTTCGGCAATAATTATTTATCCAAGAAACAATGTAAATGGGTTCATTTCGCTAGAAGAAACAACAAAATAGGTTTAACAATAATTAAGTTCATCTTTTGAAGACTTCCAAACAATAAAAGATGTTTAAAAAAGTAAGCATGAGGGCACTAACAGGAAGGAAACATGAAAATGATATACAAAAAATAAATCTGATCACGCATATGAAATCTCCCAACTAATATCATCTTGATCATAGTGGCACATGGTTACGTGCTCACATAAGCAAAAAATTTCAAGATCCCTCACCAGACACTCATAATAAGAATTAACCAAAAGTAAACTTTTAAGAACAAAAAAGAAGGAAAGAATAAACAAAATTCCAATTCAATCCAAATTAGAAAATTGCATCAAATTAAAGCAACAAACCTGTGAGAGTATTCTCTAGTATAGTACTTAGCTTTCCTTGAGATTCCTTTTCTTGAAGCTACTTTAAGGCCAAGGCAAAAATTGGATTATGTTTTCAAATTGGAAAACCAACAGAGCAACAAGATAATTATGTAATTATGTAGGGGTGTTTTACATTAAATAGAAATAAATAGTTCATAGGTAGGTTTGAACTTCTTTCAATAAGTCAAATATGTTTTTATCATAAATATTTGCTCATATTAGGCATTTGAAAGTTGGAAGTCAAACATGTAATAGTTATGTGAGTTTCCTCATCTAAAACCCTGACTTCATTAATCCATAAATTGCATAAGAACCTTGCACAAATTATACTATAAGGCCACATTTTGCACATCATTAACCTCTTACTAATCAAATACAATTTACACAAACTTGGATCTATATAACTCATTCCTCTGTACAATCCAAACATAAAATTCATGTTTCCAACCTTAAACTCCATAAATCCAGACTCATTAAGTTAGTCTTCTCCAAATTTAATCTTTTTAATTTTTCACAATTAATTACAGTACATATAGTAGAAACTTAAAGTCAAAATTTTACTTAATTTATGATATAATACTTCTCTAAAGCTTATCTTCAATTTAGATATTTTCATCACCAATAAAGGAACCCATAAAATAGTTTGAGTATATTGCAACTAAGACTTTTATAAAAATATTTACATTACAAATACATGTTATGGATACACTACCTAGGCCTTCAAACTCAACACAACATAGGACGGGGAAAACGTGTGAAGCAATAACATATCCCAATTCATAGCATTCATTTAACTCATCTAAAACATTACCTAGTCTTTGAGAGGACGCCTAGCATAAGAAAATGCTGAAATTGTTGAACTGCTCGCGCTTATCGACTGCTTGGCAAGACCATAACTTCTTCGTACTGCTAACCAAACCAGACAGAAGAATCCAATCCAACCTGAATATTGAAGATGCAAAATGTTAACACAAAGGAAGAAATCCGTGGAAAGACATTGACTAGTGTTTGGGTTTGTTTAGTTGAAGGCGAAAACTTCTCTGGTTTCTCTGGTTCAAACAGAAACTCTTAGCTTACAACATTTTGTTGGCACACCTAAGTTAAATTCACGCAAATGATTAAGGAAACAAATCAATTTTCGTGGTAGAGCACTAATATTACCTCAACGAAAGAGAAAGCAGAAGCATAAAGCTAGAAAGCCACATCCTCGAGTCTGCAACATTATAGTTGTACCTACAAGTCCAGACACTTTCTATGTAAGTACATTGTATCTTATCTCTATACTCTTGCATAACAAATTGAACAAATTACTAAAGATTCAGTATTATTTGGACATTCAAAACTATTAAAATAGTAAGAGAAAAAGGAAAAAGGATATTTTATTTCTATTGAAGAATGGAAGTAAGTTGTCATTAAAGATTGCATATATTTATTAATGAAAAAGAATAGTAACTATGAATTTTATTAATGGATTATTATATTCTAGCATTGTTGATCCAATGCACTCTTCTTCTTCTTCTCTATATTCCTAATATATGGTGTTATATCCTTTTCCTTTTAATCATAGGCAAAGACTAAGGCACGGGTTAAAGTGATAATATAAAAGAAAATAAGATTACCTCACAATTAAAACAATATTTCATTCTTGTATTGACCCTTATCTTCAACTTTTCCCTTGAAATCAATGGTGGGGTTTTCAACATTCCTCAAATTTTGCCACTCAAAATAATCAAAGAAAAGTTCTTCAAACGCTCAATAGAAACATAACCCAAAAAAAACAGAGCAATCTCAAAAAAAAAGAAACAAGATGGCTAAGATGAGAGCTTTTAAATTAGAATCAAGAAAAACCAAATGCAACCCATCATAAAACACTATTAATTACACAGAAAAGAACCAGAAAAAAAAAAATTAAAGAGAGAGATTAAAGCTCAAGTAGAAGAGAAACAATCACATTGGCTTTTCCAAAGCTTAAAGTTCGAGTAGAAGAGAAGAGGACAAGTTTTGCATCGATCATTCCAAAACTTGCAAAAAGAAAAACAGGTTCATATTAACAGATTTTCGACCAATTGAGATTCTAATGTTAGTTTGCACTTCACTCTAATAAAATGAAATGTTTGAGATGCCTATTTCCAGGAGCACAAGTTGTTGTTGTTCATAGGCTATTCTTCTACACGTCTAATCCATTTCTTTCTCCTCCCCTTCTATAATTTAAAATTATGCAAAATTACACAACACGACATCTCAAAAAATCTATTAAGATTAAGCCCAACAAGTCAATTATTCAGTAAAACATCAGAGAAGAACAGGGAGAAGGTAAGAGAAGAATAAAGACTGTAGAAGATGCCCACAATGACCAAAGCTTGAATTTTTTTACATTAAAAAAAAACTTCCAATAAGGAAGCCAAATGAACAAGGAATAATGTTAAAAAAAACTGATGATGACTAGCAGTAGCCAAACAAAGAAGCAACAGAGGGAAACATCCAATTCCAGGCAATGAAAACAACAGTGATGCAACAAATCATCAAGTGGGACAAAGAGAACAAAAATTGTTGCAACATTGGAGTTGATGCAGTTCAAAGTTCCTTTGGTCGAGCAAAAATTGTTATATTTTCATCAGTAAAATATAACAATAATTTTTACTGATCAAACACAACTCTGTAAAATCAAATGAAAATGAGATTTACACTTACATTAGAGATGAGATGAAGTAGCAACTTAGATTTACCATCTTACGACACACATGACCTTAGATCTACCACCTCTTGAAACACGACTTCAGATCTATCACCTCACGAACAAAAGATGTCAGATCTACCACTTCACGAACACACGATCTTAGATCTACCACTTCTGGAACAACGACCTCAGATCTACCACCGACGAATAGCTACAAACTCCATGCACGGCGAGAAGATGCAGATCTTGACCTTAAACGACCACGGAAGACGAACGAAGACTTCAGACTGCAGCAAAGACTGTAGCAACTGGCGAGAAGATGCAGATTCGGTGGTCGGCGGCGAGGATGCATTAGCCAGTGACGACTTCGAACGGCGGCAAAAAGGTAGGTTATGTTCGATCAGGCGATGGTATCGTGAGGAAGAAGAGAGAGAGTGAGGGAAAAGAGAGAGTGTCGAAATTGAAGATATCAAGGAAGAAGAGAGAGAGTGAGTAAGGTGGGACATATTTTGTTTTTTTTAAAAAATAAAATATCCTACAATGATGGGCAATTGAAGAATACATATGATGACGGGCAATGCCCGTCATTGTATGTTCATTATAATTCCACCCGCGTGTTTTCGATCGCCCGTCATGGTTTCTCCCTCCTTATTTTTTTCGTCCGACATCGTATCTTAGTTTTGGTGTAGTGGCTTTTTCTTACCTTTCGGCCAAGAAGGAGCCACATACTTTGTCCCAGAGGTCGAACCCCAGTGATAGGACCTGTAGGCAACATTTGCCTCAGCTTCCGGTGTCCTGATCCTCATCAAAGACTGGAAGTTCTGTAGCTCATTCAGAAGAGTGGTCAGAGTGTAGCTTATCTTGTTCATAACAACGTAGCTACGAAATTGAAGGAAACTCTTCGGAAGAGTCTCCAAGATAATGTTGACCTGACTCGACTCATCGTTCAAAGCCCCATTCATCTCCGCCAGATTAAAGTGGGTCACCATGTCTAGAAGGTGTTCTCAGACAGACGTTCCTTCTTTCATCCAAGCGTTGAAGACGTGTTTGAGCGAGTCATGCCTGACCTGAAAGGACTCTTGTCCAAACATGTCTTGCAGTGACTCCATGATCTCCTTAGCAGTGATCATCAACTCGTGCTTCTTTGCCAAAACTTCAGATAAGCTTACAATGATATAGACCTTGGCTTTTTCATTGGCCCTGATCCATCGATCGTATGCATCACGAACACTTCAAGATGCAGTCGAGGTCGACAACTGAGGGCAATCCTCAATAAGCACGAACTTAAGGTCGTCGGTTACAAGTATCGTGTTTATATTGTTCTTCCACGTTTGGAAGTTATCTCCCAGTAACTTATCCGAAGCGAGTAAAGTTATTATCGAGCTAGACATATTGATGAAAAATCAAATTAAAACTTCGTCTCAGTCTCGCAAAAACTTTTTGAAATCCAATTAAGTTTTAGCAAATATTAATCCTATGATCCTTAGGTCATTTAAAATTTGCAATGATATCCTAAAGGTTTAGAATGTCACCATGGAAGGGTGAATGTAAACACTCTCTCTCTCTCTTTGGCGAGACTTTCTCGACCAGACCCTAATTCCATAATAACTCTTCTTCCATTAGGCGTCCAGTTACCATTATTTGGTCAAATCCATTAACTCTTAATGAACTCCGTGAGTGTCACCTTCAATCTTTAAGCTTCCAAGTGTCCGTCCAAACAATATCCAAAGAAGGGTGAACAAAGAAGGAAAACCAACAAGGAAACTGTATCCCTTTCGGGAATTCACGATGTTCTGACTCCCATGATCAAGGCCGTCCGAAGGGATTATCTGGTCCAGGCCAAACTAGCAGGCGGATCATAGGGGTCTCACGGTGTGTATCGAAAGAAGAGACAGTGGGTCCCGTTTTCACAGGTCACGCTCTCACTCACTATAAGTACTCTCTCCATCCACTATTATATTGATCCATACAAATACCATCCGAAGGGGGACGCTCCCATTTGCGCCACGAGGTCGAGTATGGATCTCACGGTGCGGACTTAAAGGAGATTTGTGGTCAGAAAATTAAATGTTTCTTATACATTTTATTTCCTTCCACTCAACACTTTATAATATTCGGGATTGACCTAGATAAACCGACTAAAATTTACCTAAGTCTACCAATATAACTCTATTGTATTTAGCCTAAGTTTATAAGCACATAGTAACTTAGGTCTATGTGAGTAAATTAAACAACTTGTAATTAACGACACTCACGATAATATAACCTTAGAATCTCTGGACCGAATTCACTCCCAGGTCGGTTCCAGGTAGGGGTGTTCTGTAAGCGTCAACTTAAATACCCCAGCCTTAGACAAAACCTTCCTTTGATAAAGTTACTTATCAATCACCATTCAAAGGTAATATTGTAATTTCCTAATTCTAATCTTATTCGAACTAGAAAACCTAAGACTAATTATTCAAGTTCTAAACACTTTATTAACTAATAATTAACTTAGGTTACATGCATTTCTATGTTATAGTGCTTGATCATTCATCACATGAATAACTATAGACTATAACAAAAATATTCATCATATGAAATTAAATGCATGAACATACTTTAATCTAAAAAAATATAACACTTATATTAAATGAATTAAAACATGCATTTAATTATAACACTTATAATATAACCTATCATGCAAACTATATATTATAACACTTATAATATAAAATGATGCATGAAATGTTTAACCTAAGGTGGGATTTTAAATTTATATGACATACACTATGCACATAGAATTAATTAAATCATACATCCCATGTATAAAATAATAAAATAGCAAAAATTGACTGGTTTTGGCACTTAGGGGTATTTATTTAATTAATTAAAATTAATAACATTAATATCAATATTAATTAATAAAATAAAATAAATAAAATAAATAAATTTTACAAAATAGAAATTAAATAAAATACAAATACAAACAGCTACACTAAGTGAATAACCGCATCAACCGCCCACGTTCAAGCGTTCAGCCTCGCGAACTGTCCACTAACGCTCTCAGCGTTGTAACGCCGTGGGCAGCATTGTAACGCTGCAGCGTCTAGCGTTGTGCCAGCGTTCCCCACGTCAACAGCGTTGCAACAATACGCCAGGCGTTGCAACGTTGTCCTGCAGCGCGCCTTGCTCCCGCGATAACAGCGTTGAGACGCCGATGAACAGCGTTGAGACGTAGTCCACAGAACAACAAGCTTCTCTTGCTTTTCTTCGTCGTTTCTCGCTCGTTTCCGCTCCGATTTCTTCACAGCATCTCATGCCACGAACAACACAAATTTACAGACTCGATTTACATTAAAATTTGCCCAAAAACACAGGCCCTTACATGGATCACATCAACATAATATAAATCTAAAACAAAATGCCAAAAACTGAAAACATCCCTATTGCAGACCAGAATTCATCTCATGAATTAAAGCATTTACCCACCTAATTTCAACAAAACAAATGCACAACAAAAAGCCAACGATTGACTTGATACCAATTCAAGGGAATGAGAATCCTGGCAAAATGTAAGACGATCGAACGTCGTGGTATCATTGTGCAATTTGATTTCTTAAAATTAAACTATCTAATAGTATAAGGTTAAACATGCAAAATAAAAGGAAAAATAACAAGTTAGAAGTACTTACTGGTTGAAGACCGACTTAAAATTTCCTTCCTCCGATCATGAACTCTTCGTGTTCTTCTCAACGATCTCAAACTCCTCAAACAATCCCAACGAACGGACACCTCCACTCGATTTCTCGGTTGTTCTACTTTTGGTAGAACGAGAATGGTGGGATTCTTCTTTTGGTGTAGGAAGGAGACTCTGAGAGAGAGATTTTAGAGAGAATTTATAATGCTTCTTTTGGTGAGAATTCCAAAAATGAGCAAATGCTAAATGAACCTTCGTGCAAAGGGGTTTATATAATGGTAATAGGGGGAGTTGAATTCTCCACCTATTTACCATTCTACCAGAACCATGGGTTATGCAAATCATATTTGCATAATCACATATAATAAGATATCTCATATCTCATTTTACAAATCACATTTGTAATATTGTGGATTTATAAATTGAATCACATCCAATTTAATGTCTCTCAATCTAATTTCTGTAAATTAGCCCTAATTCAACATTAGGCTAACCTATAGTTTATTATTAATCTCATTCACATTAAACTATATAATATATCATTCATATCTCATATAAATGACATAATTACCCTTTACAGAACTTGAACACTTCAAATTCACACAAAAATGTAAACCTTCTATTAATCCAGTTTGAGCCAACCGAGGGACCTTATGGACCTACAACGATTTAGCTCCAATGATCCGAGATTAACATATCAAGCTCTTTGACCCAGTTAATCAACATTCATTGGCTACGGTAACACTCCACTAAAACCCGTCGCTGCACTCCCGTAAGTGTAAGACAAGATGTGTCCACTGATATAACAAATGCCCATGAGTCAAACCATCACAGGTTGTTCGTAGACACTGCTGGGTCAAATTACCGTTTTACTCCTGTATCTACTTCCTGCTCCTTAAGTCCCCACTACTCCTGTAACGACCGCCATCTCAAGTACTATTAGTTATATTAATTAACACTCTTTTAGCAAACATATTTAGTCGTTTGGTGTTCTAATCAAGCTCGGGAGAGTGAGACCTTAATTTTTGTTTAGTTTAAATGAATGGTTCCCTATAAGACAAGATTATTTATGAAATTGAAGGAAAAGGAAATTTGCAAGGGCATTTTAGCTATTACCATCTAATTGAGGATGTAAATGGGCAACTAAATTTAACCTAATGCATGGTATTTAAGCATCACTAAGTCTCAAACCAAAGGAGAGAAGATTTGAGCCCCTAACCCTAGCAAAACCTAGCCTCTTTTCTCATTGTAAACCTAAGAGAAACCCTAGCCTCTCTTCTCTTTGTAAACCTAAACGAAACCCTAGCATTCACCATCTTCTTGGTAGATTCTTACACAAAGGAACCTAACCCATTGCTTGCCAGCGACGAGCGGCCGGAGACCCGGCTATCCACGAACGAAGGCCGTGGCAAACGGCCGCCGCCAACCACGTTCGAAATCCTCGAACCGAAGCCTTCCCAGCCATCCATCCGCCTCGTCTGCAACCCTAATACGAAGAGCTCGCCGGAGCTGAGCGCGTTCGTTCCAGCCGTCCACGCAAAACGCCTTACGCGAGCCTGCGCCGGCCGTGAAGTTCGTGCGCCATGTACGCCTTCAAGATTTAAAACCCCTCCCGGTACCGCGCGACCGTTCACGAGTCTCGACCATCCGCGAGTCCTCCGCCGGTCGCGGCCGAGGTTCCCAGCGCGCGCGCCGTCTTCTTCATCCATCCAGTGCGCTGAAGACCACGGACGGAATCCCACCGCTCGCGTCTGAGCGCGCCGGCACAGGTCCGAACGAGGTTGCTCGCGGAATTCACACGACTTCAACTCTCGCGGCCGCCGAACTCCATCTCCACGAGCTCGGCCGTCGACGAGTCCTGCAGCGCGCCGGTCGCTTTGGTCGGAGCTCCAGCCGCGGCTACTAGAAGCGTGCCGTCGCCGTCCGGATCCGTCCACGACCACAGCGCCGGGCAGCACCGTCCTTGCAGCGAGGGTTTGTCTTTCGGTGAGCGTTTAATTCGAGTTTCGTGCTTAACTAGTAATATTGCGACCTATCGATAGGATTAAACGTTCGATTGAAATTTTTAAGTGACGAGTTCGAACACGTCCTTGTAGGAACCAGAACTTGGAACGGAATTGGAAGTCGATTGCCAAGCAAACTAAGAATTATTGAGTTCTCGCGTTGAAACCGAGGTAAGCGGATAGGATATCTTAATACGGTAGTTTAAGTATCGCACGATTAGGGTTTAAGTGTGAATATTTGGAGTTTAATTTCGGAAATGATGATGTGAATCGAGTTTCGCTAAAAGGAGAAATAGGCGGGGGAGTTCGATTAGATTTTGGAATAAAAATCAAAGCTTGAGGTAAGGGACCTCGTGCCGAACTTTTAATTGGGAGCAAATGAAAATGATTTTTTATGATTTTATGTGAATCAGTTCATATTTTTCCACATGAAAATCCACAGATATTATTTTGAGAATACGTGATATTTTATGTGCAATTATTTCGATGTATTATGTGAAAATGAATCACTATTTTATGTGAAAGTATTCTCGTATGTTATGTATAAAGATCCCATTATTTCATGTGAAAATAGGACAGTAGTGAGTATGAGAATGTTTCGTGTTATTACAAAAGTATGATATTTCACACTGTCCATGAGAAAGTATGAATGATATGTTGATGATGTTATTTGTGATATGTACACCATGATTTTGTGACTGATGGGACCTTATGCATGATTAGTATGTCACGAAATGAATTATTGTATAAGCGTGGACATTGGTTATCCCGAGATCATTGAAATGACTCGGGATGACCACGGTCGACCTCACAATTATATGTAGCCATGGATTAAAGACACGCAAATTAATGAAACGACCATGGATTAAAGACACGCAATCGAATGAATAGCCATGGATTAAAGACTGGCAATCGAATGAATAGCCATGGATTAAAGACTGGGCAATCGAATGAATAGCCATGGATTAAAGACACAGCAATCAATGTACAATCATGGATTAAAGGCACGACAACTAACTATGCGACCATGGATTAAAGACACAGCAACCTAGAAAGTTTTAATTCCCATCTATGTATGATATGAATGAGTTTAGAGATCATGATTGTATGTGTATGCATATCCCAAACCTCAGTAGCGAGGTTACTTATCTGGTATTGTTTATGCAATACTCACCCTTTCTTTTAAAAATGTTTTTTTCGGTAAAGGGAAGGGCGTGCGGGCGTGTGACGAGAGGCGTGATTAGGACCATGGGAACCAGACATGATTTTCCGCATAGTCTTATTTTGAACTATTTTTGTCTCCATGATTTAAATTGAAGTTGAACTTGTTTACGCTTTTAATAGGCCAAGTTGAGTTAACGTTTTAACCGATCTTTCTTTGTTTTGTTTTGGGATCCCTAGAATCTGCTTACGATAAATGGAAATTTCTTTCAAGTTCTTTATTTCTCGGCCTATAAATGCATGCATGTGTAGTAATGTCCCTAAGGATTTGGTCATAGAAAAGTAGGGGCGTTACAACTCCTCTAATGAACAACAACGTTGTATGGTCTAACCATAAACAACACCCCTCTCGGGCCAGTGACAAGCTGGGTGCCCGTTGTCAAAGCGCTTGAGATAGCACTTAAGGGAAAAACCCCTTTAATTTTTCAAAAGGCGGGAACGAGTGAATTCCATCTCGCGTAGTTAAGTTTCCAGCTCCCTACTTGGTCCTGTTCCTGAGAAGATATACATATTGGGCGAGTAACTGTGACCACCCTCACCCGTACTAGTCAAAGGACAGACCCCCGTAGATAGGAGTCCGTAACACGCTCAGGATTCAAGTCGAGTCACTAATGGTCATCTACGAAGTTATTAGTCCATAATGTTAACGGTGTTACATCAGTAGGTCTAATAATTCACGGTCCGGTCTTGTACAATCTCATTGTACAGGATGCCCCCACTCGCATGTCAACCACATGAACGAGTTAGATCACCTCGTCTGTATCTTAATACAAAGTGGGTCGCATCCATAGCGTATCCAGGATTAGGTCTCCAACCTTATCCATATACTGTAGACCATTCGGGTCATTAACTCGAACGTGATCCTCCCTGTAGACCGTTCGACAACAACTTTCTCCTTCGAACACAACAGCTTCAAACTTCAATTTCTCCATCGATAATCAACCAAACTAAATGTAATTGATCCTGAACAACTTTTAACTCGATTACAGACTCGATAATGCACTCAATTGCCCAAAAGCACAGGGGCCTTTACAATAAAATTGATCGAATCAATGGAAAAACTAAGGTCAAATATTCCTAAACAGTTTTACAGCAAACCAAATGCAATTCCCACCAAATCAATGCAATTTTGTTTCAACAAAAACAAATCAAGCATTGCTCTGATACCAATTGATGGAGATCTAATCCTCGAGCAAATGGAAACGAATTTGGAATCGTAATTGCAAGCTTATTTTGGTTGAAAAAACAAAAACCAATGCATTGAAAATAGTAGAGATAAACATGCATTTATAATCTAATTAGGCATGGAAATTTATCATGCAAACATGTTGTATTTAACAATTAAACTAAACTAAACAAGGGATTCAAGAATACCTTTGTAGTTTTCTTCAACAACAACTCTTTGCTCCAAATCGTACAGCAGCACAGGAACCTCAAGCTTCTCTGCTTTTCTTCAACATGACAACACCACTTGGAGAATCTCCTATAACTCTGAGTTTCTACTTAGATCTTCCTTAGGTGGGAAGGATCCAACAATTGGAGAATAGGGATTTGAGAGAGAAAGAGAATTCTTCTGAGTGTTTCAATCAATCCAATTGATCATCGATCATTCATGCTCCTTCTCCCCAGGAGAAGAGGACTTTAGTCGGTAACTCCACACTCACTATCGAGGGGAGTTTAATTTAATTTAATTAATTAATTTAATTTAATCAAATTTAATTAAATACTATATTATACAAAATGATTAAATCTCATTTAATAATTTTACCCTTAATCTATAGTTTAATGCACATCAAATGCACATTAAATTTCAACCTATAATTTTCAAATATGAATCACAGTCACATTTGAATTGAACATTTGAACTCTTTCAAATATTTAATTCTCTCATATAATTTAATATGAATCATACTTACATTAAATTTATAATATATAGTTCCAAAACTATATATTACATCGTATCTATATACATTAAATTTATTCTAATAAATATGAACATTTCAAACTCAAATGATCTAATAACCCTTACGAGCTAGAAGGTGGACTTAATGGACCTACAGATCGTAAGCTCCAACGATACGAGATTACTCTTGTTAATCTCATTAACCTCCTAATCAACATTCGTTAATGCGGGAACACTCCACTAAAGTTCCGCAATGCACTCTTCTCATTTGTAGATATATTTACTCGTGTCCACGGATATTGACCAATAACAATGAAGTCAATCCTTCACGAATGTTTGTACACCAAATTGGGTCAAACTACCATTTTACCCTAGGTCACATCTTGTACCTTAAGTACCAAAGGTGCTCTCTAATGAACAATTTGTTTGTGTTCCTACCAACAAACAGTCCCACTCTCGCCAATGAGGGTCGGCTCTTTCTTCAAGTCTTGGAGACACCACTTAAGGTAACATTCCTCTGCTTACCCTAGAAGCGGGAAGGAGTGTATTCATACTAGTCAAAGGGCGAGTCCCTCCATAAACAGGAGTTTGTAACTTTGCTTCGAGATTGAGATGTAGTTCCCTAGGTCATCCTAGTGAAATAGAAACCTAACTAGTCAACGGAGTTACATCTAGAGGTTAGTATTTCGTGGTCCGGTCTTATGTAATCTCATTACATAGGATATCCCCACTCACATGTCATCTACACGAACACGTTAGGATCACAGTATTTGTATCATATACAAAGTGGGCCACATCACTAGTTTTACTAGAGTAAGGTACCCAAACCTTATCCCCTTACTATAGACCCTTTAGCCTGTATCTCGAATCGAGATCCTTTATATGTACATTACATTCAGTTAAAGATAAATATAACAACCTTGGATGTTTAATTTATTGTATTTAGGGTTAAAACAATGACAATTTCGTAGATAATGAACAATAACGCTTTATTGAAGTAATAACAATTTATTACAATAATTAGAACAGAAATACAAACTACGAGTTTTAGGGAACAAACCCCAACAGTTTATTGGACAAAGTTTGTAAAATTTGAGAGACACAAAATGATGAAATAAATAACTCTTATTAGTTTTAAAAGTTAAATTTACAAACAAAATGAGATTAGGACATACATCCCAACAAGCAAGTCAATCCTTCACGAATGTTCGTAATACCAGCTGGGTCAAATTATCATATTACCCCTGGGTTACCTGTTGTACCTTAAGTACCAGTGCTCCTCAATTGAACAATTTGTTTGTGGTACGAGCAACAAACAGAAGTACCTCTGAGGCCAATGAGAGGGTCGGGCCCTTTGTACAAGTCCTGGAGACACCACTTAAGGGATCATTCATCTACTTACCCTAGTAGTCGGGAAAGAGTGAATTCCATCTTGCAAGCCTAAGTTCCCAGCTGCTCACTCGGTCTTGTCCTCAAGAGGGTAGGCATAGTGAGTCGGTGAATCTTGCCACTCTCACCCATACTAGTCAAAGGACAATCCCTCGCAAACAGGAGTTCGTAACCTGCTCATGATTGAGATCAAGTTGTCTAGGTCATCCTTGTGAAATAGAAACCTAGCTAGCCAACAGAGTTACATCTAGTGGTTACTATTTCGCGGTCCGGTCTTATGTAATTTCATTACATAGGATATCCCAACTCACATGTCATCTACACGAACACGTTAGGATCACAGTGTTTATATCATATACAAAGTGGGCCACATCCATAGTGTTACCAGGGTAAGGTACCCAAACCTTATCCCTTACTATAGGCCACTTTAGGTTGTATCTCGAATCGAGATCCTTTATATGTACACTACATTCAGATTAAAGATACATTTCTGACCTTGGATGTTTAGTTTATTGGATTTAGGGTTAAAACAATGGTAATATCGTAAATAACGAACAATAACTCTTTATTGAAATAATTACTCTTTATTACAATAATTAGAACAAAATTACAAACTTCGAGTTTTAGGGCACAAACCCCAACAGATTGCAGTATACATTTTGAACAACATTTCGTCAAAGAACATTTGTAAAACACCTTTCGAACTCTAGAATGGTCGTAAATGTAGTTTACATAGTTTACGTAGTTTCAAGATTTGGGAATGGTCGACCCATGTGTTTGTTACAAACCCGAAGAAGTTGGAATCTCGTTCGAAGTTGTGCCTCTTTGTAGGTTACCCAATGGAAAAGTGAGGTGGTCTATTTTTCGATCTTAAGGAAAATAGGGTGCTTGTGTCCATAAACTCCACATTCCTCTAGGAAGATCACATCAGGAATCACAAACCAAAGAGTAAAATTGTGTTCAACGAAATGGGAAGTTCATTAGTAAGAGTTGTTGATGGTGCAAGTATGTCAACAAGAGTTGTTGATCCTAGCTCGTCTAGTGAAGTACGCCCCTCTCAAGAGTTGAGAATTGATACCATGCACATATGCTATCTTATTTCTATATTTTAGCTAGTTTTTATACCTAAAACATAAGCTTTCATTGCATTTTTTGGTTAATTTCAAGAATCTGAGCTTGAGAAGCGAGAATTGAGTGTTTTGAGACTATTTTGGTGCAATTTGGAATATTTGTATGCTTAATTGAAGATCCAAGAAAATTATCGATGTATTTTGAGTATAAAAAATATACTGACAGATTCTACATCGAATCACGATTCAAACGCATCAAACTAGAGGTAATTTGGACACCCGAGCGAAAGGATATGACAAAAATGGTCGGAGTGGACTGGCTGGCAGCAAGCACAGCGTTGCAACGCGGTACAAAAAATCCTTATAAATATAACATGTTGTTTTCATTGCAAAGATAGCCGAATTTGATAGTTTTTAGCCCTAATTTCGAAATACACACTCTTAGGGGAGAAAAAAAAAGCATTCCTTAGGAGCCAAAGCGTTTGTGGTGGTTCGAGATCGTGACGGGAGCTCGAGAACGAGGGACCGACATCGACACATAAGTTTATTTCTCTTTCTTTTAGTTTGTAATTGAGATTAAATACTTTTCCTTTGACTATAGCTTGTTTTTATTGTGATTTGAGTAGCTAAACGGTGTAATTGGAATTTGATTAGCATGTTTTAGATTTATTTGATTATTTATTGAAGTTTGTTATGTTATTTATTTTTGGCCATTCGTTCTTAATTTCATAAATCTTGTTGGTTTAAGTAGACTCAAGAGAAATAAACTTAGATTAGAGCAAAGTTGTCAAAATCCTTAGAAATGGGCATGAGAATGACCTAAAGTTTTTGGAAAACACATAAAGAAGTTGCTTAATGTCGTGTATGCTTTTAAAATTCATAAGAAACTTTAGAATTTATCACGTGTGTGTGAGGCTCACTACGGATCGAGAGATTCTCTTGAGTATTTTCACTTCTTGTTTATAAATTCATAATATTAGTTCATTGCATGTGTTAAATAATGAATTATCTTGTAAAATTATCTTCTTTCAATTCTATCTTATTCGTGCCTCCAATTGTACATTTATTTTCTATCTTTGTTTTCACTATGTATCAAAGTTTTGTTGCTTTAGATAAAATTGAGAATAAGTATCTTGGTAATTAATTAATCTAGAAACCCATTCCCGATGACGATACTTGGAACTCTAAATTACTATACTAAAACTTGACCCATACACTTGCAGTATCGCAAAATAATTTTACGCAACAAGTTTTTGGCGTCGTTGTCGGGGAATGACGATTATTTAGATTGATTAATATTGGTAGAAAATTCGAGATTTTAGACTAAAGTTTTTTTTTTCTTTTGTATTTTTTTCCTTATTTAGTTTTTTTTCCTTATTTGTTTTTTTTCCTTATTTATTTTTTTCCATATTTGTTTTCTTTCCTTTTGTGTTTTATTTCCTTACTTGTTTTTTTTCTTATTTATTTTTTTCCTTATTTGTTTTCTTTCCTTATTTGTTTTTTTTCCTTATTTGAATTCTTTCCTTACTTGTTTTCTTTCTTTTTGTGTTTTGTTTCCTTACTTATTTTTTCTTATTTATTTTTTCCTTATTTGTTTTCTTTCCTTATTTATTTTTTTCTTATTTGATTTCTTTCCGTATTTGTTTTCTTTCCTTTTGTGTTTTTTTTACTTGTTTTTTTCCTTTTTTGTTTGTGTCCTTATTTATTTTTTTCCTTACTTTTTTTTCTTTTGTGTTAAGTTTACTTTATTGTTTTTTTTTTTCATTTTGTGTTTTCTTTTCTTTTCTTATTTCTTTCTATTTTTGTTTTTTTCTCCTTATTTGTTTGTGTGCTTTTCCTGTTTGTTCTTAATTTAGTCTTGTGTGTTGTTCGAGTCTTTGTCTCCTATTTTGGTTGTGTTGATTTTGTGTAAAAGTTTAGTTTTGAATTGTTGAGATTTAAAATATGACTTTTCATGATTTTCACTCTCCACCAATGTACTATCCCTCTCTGGACCCTAGGTATGTGACTCATGATTTTTCTGGATACCATTTGTATAATCCTTACCATTATGAATCTATGATTGATGAAAATTCTTTTGATGGTAATGAAGGAAATCGAATCCCGCAGCGGAAGCGATTGTGAATCCCGCGCTCTTGATTTAGTTACAATGATTTCATTCAAGCACGAAAACAACTAGATTAAGCATATAAAACTAGATGGACAACAAGAAATATTACCTTTGAAGAATCTTTCTTCAAGTGCTCCTCCTCTCTCACGATTAGGATCTCTGCAACACAAACCACGAACGGACTAAGACACGACCACTTGATCTTCTCCGTTGTTCTCTAGGTGAGGGAGGAATGTGGGTTCCACTTAGGTAAGATGAGATGTTGTGAGAGAGAGAGATTGTGTTTTGGAAACTTTCCAACAACACAACAAAGCCTTAGGTTAACTTGACCTAGTTGCATCTTATGCAACTATATATAAGGAGATAGGGATGGAAATTACCATCTTTTCCCTCTTTCATTCTCTCTTTAATATATAGTTAATTTGTGAATCCAATTCACATTAAAACTATATATTATATCAATTATATCACATATAATTGATATGACATCTCATATATGAAATTGAACACTTCAATTTCATGCCTAACTTTATACCCTCAATATTACAATGTTGAGCCAACGGAGGGACCTAATTGACCTACAGTTCATGAGGTCCAATGATATGAGATTGACTGATCAAACTCTTTGATCCAGTTAATCAATATTCATTAACTACAAGTCACTCCACTATAGACTTGTAGCTGCACTCTCCTCACTGTAGATTATATTGTGTCCACTGATATAATCGTTACCCATGAGTTGACCCTTCACAGGTTGTTCGTAATTACAGCTGGGTCAAATTACAATTTTACCCCTGTGATTACCTCTTTGTTCCTTAAGCACCACTGATCCTCTAATGAACAACAAGTCTAAGGTCCTACCTTAGACTCATACCCTCATAGAGGGTGGGGCCCCGTTGTTCAAGACCTGGAGTCAGTTCTTAAGGGAACAACCTATCTAATTTCGTAGTGTAGGAATGAGTGAATTCCATCTTACACAGTTAAGTTCCCAACTACCTACGAGGTTCTGTCCCTGAGAAGGTAGGCTTATTGTGTCGACTACAGGCCACTCTCACCCATACTAGTCTAAGGACAAACCCCTATAAGCAGGAGTTCTTAACTTGCTCAGGATTCAGGTCGAGTCACTAATGTCATCTATAAATTACTAGTCTTATCACGATTACGGTGTTACCTTTGGTTAGACTAATAATTTCTTGATCCGGTCTTGTATGAACTTTTCATACAGGATGCCCCCACTCGCATGTCAACTACATGAATGAGGTGGATTACGTCATTTGTACTAATTACAAAGTGGGTGGCATCCATGGTGTTACCAGAATAAGGTTTCCAACCTTATTCTTATACCACAAACCATTTAGGTTATATTCTACACTATTGTTCAAGATATATGTTATAACCTTGGAGCTTAGTTTATTGGATTTAATAAAGCAAGACTGTAATTCTATAAAAAAAATTAACCCTTTATTTAATTGATCAAAATTGCATAAGTTTAGGGCATAAATCCCAACAATCTCCCATTTGACCTAAAGCTTGTGGAGTACTAAAACATTACAGTAATGTAAATACAATAAACTAGGGCATTTAAACCCCATTGTACAAAATACTCCAACTTGCCTAGTTGGGGAAAACTTGTAAACCTAGACCTTCTAGGTGACTCTAAAAAACTTTAGCCGTGAGAGCCTTTGTAAAAGGATCAACAATGTTGTGCTCTCTGAGGCTATCTTCGTGACAATCACGTCTCCACTATGCACGATCTCCCGAATGAGATGATATTTCTGCTCAATGTGCTTTCCCCTTTTTTGACTTTGGGGTTCCCTCGATTTGCCACTACATCACTATTATCGCAATACAACGTGATGGGCAAAGTCATTTTTGGAACAACTTCAAAATTTAGCATGAATTTCCTTAACCAAGCGACCTCTTTAGGCCGCTTCACAAGTCTGCTACATATTCGACCTCCATGGTGGAATCGTGATGCATCCTTCCTTGACGCTTAGCCATACTACGACTCCTCAGTTAAGAGTGAATATTGACCGATGTAGATTTCCGAGAATCTTTATCAGTCTGAAAGTCAGAATTCGTGTATCGTGTAAGGATCAGATCCTTAGCCCCATAGACGAGCATGTAGTTCCTTGTTCTCCGATAATTAAGGATTGTCTTAATGATAACTCACCATAAGAGAGTTATTTTACTGGAATTTTAGTATTTAATCCACTTGAATTGCATTTAAGTTAGTGATCCTCATGTTATTTTATCCCTAAATTATGTGTGTTAGCTTTAAAATCTTGAATTTAAGCATTAGGTGCAAAAAGAATTAATTTTGATGTTTTTGTGCTTTAATTTAAGAAATTTAGGAAAATAAGCTAACGGTTAATTAAAAACCGAAATTTAAGATTTTTTTTACCTCCAAAAATCCTTGCGTATTTAGTTTGATTTATAATTGACTTCATAAATTTATTTGGAATTTTTCATTGTGTAGGAGATGTTTAAAAATTACAATAGTCCTGAGGGCATTTTAGACATTTTACCCGGAAGAGTAATATAGTCTTTTACCCTTAAGGGTATTTTTGTAATTTGTGGAGTTAGGGTTGTTGGGATGTATGTCCTCATCTCGTGAAGTTTGTAATATTCCAAGTTGTAAATGAATAAGAGTTATTTATTTCAACATTGTGTAATAAATAAGAGTTATTTATTTAAACATTGTGTCTCGCATTTTTCATAAACCTAATCCAATAAACTAAGCTCCAGGGTCATTGCATTATGAGAGAACTAAGAACTTGAACGGTGTGTAGTGGACACACAAGGAGGATCACGTTCGAGTTAATGACCCGAACGGTCTCTGATATATGGATAGGGTTGGAGACCTAATCACGGATACACCGTGGATCAGGCCGCTTTTGTATTAGATACGCAGGGCGAGGTGATCGGCTCGTTCATGTGGTTGACATGCGAGTGGGGGCATCTGTGCAATGAGATTGTAGAAGACCGGACCGTGAATTATTAGACTTCCTGATGTAACACCGTTAACAGTATAGAGCTAATAAATTTGTAGATGACCATTAGTGACTCGACCTTAATCCTGAGCGTCACGGACTCCTGTCTGCGGGAGTTTGTCCTTTGACTAGTGCGGGTGAGGGTGGCCACTATTGCTGCGCCCAATATGCCTATCTTCGGGCGAGGACCACGTGGGGAGGCGAGAACTTGACTACACAAGAAGGAATTCACTGCGTTCCTAATTTAGGTAAACTAGAGGGTTATTCCCTTAGTGCTATCTCCGGGGCTTGAACAACGGGGCCCCACTCTCTCATTGGCCTGAGAGAGGTTGTTGTTTATGGTTGGACCATGCAACGTAGTTGGTCATTAGAGGAGCGGTGGGACTTAAGGAGCAAGAGGTAGACACGAGGGTAAAGCGGTAATTTGACCAGTTTGTGACTATGAACAACTTTGTGAAGGGTCGACTCATGGGTATTGGTTATATCGATGGACACAACTTGTCCTATAGTGATGAGAGTGCGACTCACAGGGCTTTAGTGGAGTGTTACAGTAGCTAATGAATGTTAAATAACCTAAGTCGAAAGAGTTTGACAGTTAGTCTCGGATCATTGGAGCTCGTCACGTGTAGGTCCATTAGATCCCTCGGTTGGCTCAAATTTTACAAATTGAGGGTTTAAAGTTTGGTGTGAATTTGAAGTGTTCAAATTCATTATTTGGGTATTTATGTCATTTATATGAGATATAGATGACATAATATATAGTTTGATGTGAATGAGATTCATAATAAACTATAGTATAGCCTAATTGTTTATTTAGTGCTATTTGGAGAAATTGAATTGAGAGAAATTAAATTGAATGTCATTCAATTTATAATTCCACATTTATGCAAATGAGATTTATATAATAAGGTATGAGATACCTTATATTATATAATATGCAAATGTGATTTGTATATTATATGGTTGTGGTAAAATTGTGATTTGGTTGAGGTTTTAACTCCATCACACAATAGTATTTAAAGGCTTTGCAAGAAGCCTTTGGTGTGCCATTTTGCCATTTTTTGGATTTTCATCCAAAGAGAGCAAAAAGACTTTCTCTCATTCTCTCTTAATTCTCTCCAAGACTTATCCTCACCGAAAACCAAATGGAGTCCCACCTACTCTCCCTCAACCTCCCCAGAACAACCGAGAAGACCCTTTGGAGGTGTCTCCGTGTTCGGATCGAGGTTCGTGTTCGAGGAGTTCGTTGGTAAGAGAGTGATCGTGACCGGAGAAGGAGAAAACGTTGAAGAAGTGTTCTTCAAGAGGTTAGTATCCATTATACTTACTGTTTTCTCTATTATTTTGCATGTTTAACCTAGGATCTATGAGATAGATTCAATTTTAAGATAGGAATTACACAACGGATCAACGATGTTTCACAACGTCTTCCGCTGCGGGAATTCAAAATCCCTTCAATTGGTATCAGAGCCAATCGTTGCTCTTCGTTGTGTATTCTGTGGATTCTTAAAATTAATTGGGTAGCATTAATTTTCATGAGATGAATGTTAATGGTTTGCAATTTTGGATATTTTCGGTTTTTGGCACTAGTTTATATTTACATTAAAGTTGATGAGATCAATGTAAGGGTCAGTTGTTTTGGGCATTTTTAATGTAAATCGAGTGCAGTAAGTCCGTAATGGATTCGTAGCAAGAGTTGTCGTGAAGAAAATGGAGCAAAACGGGTAATTTCGGTGAAAAACGACAAAAGTTGTTTCTGGAAGTTCATCAGCGTTGCGACGCTGTTCATCAACGTTGCGACGCCATCCTTGCTCCTGGAGGCTGCTGCAGTGCAGCGTTGCAACGCCACAACGTTGAGAACGCTGCGCGCGACGCTATACATTACAGCGTTGCAATTCAATAACAACGTTGCAACGCTGTGGCGTAGTGGTGCGTGGAGTGCGAGAAGTTTGGAGACGTTCTACGTGGTCGGCAGTTCAAGGCAGTTTTGTGCAACTTCCTTTTTTATTATTATTTATTTATTTATTTGTAAAATTTGATTTTATAAATGTATTTTATTTAATTATTTTAATTAATATTAATATAAATGTTATATTCATGTTAATTAATTTAATTTTATGTCCCTAGGGTGCCAAAAATCGGTCCAATATTGCTATTTAATTATTTTATGCATGAGATGTATGATTTAATTATTTCTATATGCATAGTGTATGCCATATAGATTTAAAATCCCACCTTAGGTTAAACATTTCATGCATCATATTTATATTATAAGAGTTATAATATATAGTATGCATGATAGGATTATATTATAAGAGTTATAATATAATGTTTGAATGATTTAATTTATTTAATATAAGTGTTATATTTTTAAATTAAAAGCATGCTCATGCATTTAATTCATGTGATGAATGTATGTTATAGTATAGTATTATTCATGTGATGAATGATCAAGCACTATAACATAGAAATGCATGTAACCTAAGTTAATTATTAGTTTTAAATGGTTTAGAACTTGAATAATTAGACTTAGGTTTTCTAGTTCTAATAAGATTAGAATTAGCAAATCAAATATGACCTTTGAATGGAGACTGATAAGTAACTCTGTCTAAGGAAGGTTTTGTCTAAGGCTGGGGTATTTAAGTTGACGCTTGCGGAACACCCCTACATGGAAACCGACCTGGGAGTGAATTCGGTTCGGAGATTCTTAGGTTATATTCTCGTGAGTGCCGTTAATTAAGAGTTAATTAATTTACTCTTATAGACCTAAGTTAATAATGTGATTATAGACTTAGGCTAATCCAATATAGGAATTATATTGGTAGACTTAGGTAAATTTTAGCCGGTTTATCTAGGTCAATCCCGATTATTTTAAAGTGTTGAGTGGGAGGAAATAAAGTGTATGAGATACATTTAATTTTCCACCCACAAATCTCCGTTAAGTTCGCACCGTGAGATCCATGCTCGTCCTCGTGGCGCAAATGGGAGCGTCCCCCTACGGGTGGCATTTGTATTGATCAATATCAACATGAATGGAGAGAGTACTTATAGTGAGTGGGAGCGGGATCTGTGAAAACGAGACCCACGATCTCTTCTTTCGATTCACATCGTGAGACGCCTATGATCCGCTTCTTTAGTTTGGCTGGACCGGACAATCCCTACGGAGGGCCTTGATCATGGGAGTCGAAACACCGTGAATTCTCGAAAGGGATACGATTTCCTTGTTGGTTTTCCTTCTTAGTCCTCCCTACGACGGCTATTGTTTGGACGGATACTTGGAAATTTAAAGATTAAGGGTGACACTCACAGGATTCATTAAGAGTTAATGGATTCAGACCGAAAAATGGTAACTGGATGCCTAATGGAATAAGAGTTATTCTAGTATTAGGGTTTGGTTGAGAAAGTCTCGTCCTCTGGGTTTGTCTACCCTACGGTGGCGGTCATTCTAAACCTTTAGGGTATCATTGCAAATTTTGAATGACCTAGAGATCATAGGATAAAAATTTGCTAAAACCCGATTGGATTTTCAAAAGTTTTTGCGAGACTAATACAAAGTTTTTCATTTTATTTCAGCAACAAATTGTCAAACGCTTTTAACGCCCCTTTAGCTTGCATTAAGTTAGTTGACGATAGTATTTCTAGGAAAAACAATATAGACATGATTTTGGTAAATGACGACCAAGAGTTCGCACTCACTGAGGAGGATCCTCAGGTGCACGGTTCAACAGTCCTATTCAACGATCTACAAACCTTCCAAATCCTTGGTGCAAACTAGGAGGCGAGGAAGAGGCAAGTGTTGCCTTAACACCTTTCACACGGTATGACCTGCAGGATAAAGTTTGTAGACTCTTCAGCCCTAAGGGAAGAAGGAGAAGTTGAAGGATGTTAAGGTGACTGACATGCACGCCGCTCTAAAAGGCAAAGAAATCAAAGATGTTGTCGAGAAAGTGTTTCTCATGCAGCGTGGACGGACACACGAAAAGGAGTTGTCCCAAATTCCTTGAGCAAAAGAAGATGACAGGTAAATGAGATTTACTTGTCACAGACATTTGTTTAGTAGAGAGTAATGACTCTGCTTGGATATTGGATTCAGGCGCCACTAACCACGTTTGCTCTTCTTTTCAAGGATTAAGTTCTGGCGCAATTTGCAAGAGGGTGAGATAACACTCGAGGTTGGATCCTAGAAGTTGTCTCACTGCAAGCGACAATAGGCACACGTATGAAGTTTGGTCTTTGGCGGGAAGTACTTATTATTGGATAATATGTACATAGTTCACTGGGTTTACTGAGAAACCTAGTTTCTATATCACGCCTATTAGAAAAAATATTTTCGTTTCTTTCAAGAGCAATAAACCGTTTATTTCTCGAAATGGAAATTTGATTTGTTCTAACTTCACTTGAGAGAAATTTATATGTTTTGAACTCTAATTCGATCAAAAGTGTTTTGAACACAAATTGTTTAAAACAAGTGAAACATGAACTAAGATATTGAAGTTTCTCCAAAAGAAAGTGTCCATCTTTGGCATCTTCGATTAGGCCACATTAATCTCAATAGGATTGAGAGACTAGTGAAGAGTGGACTTATAAGCGAGTTGGAAGAAAACTCTTTATCGGTATATGTGAGTCATGCCTTGAAGGCAAAATGACCAAACATCCTTTTAGTGGAAAAGGATATAGAGCCAAGGAGCCCTTGAGCTTATACATTCTCACCTCTGTGGTCCAATGAATGTTAAAGCACGAGGAGGTTACTGAATACTTCCATTATCTTTCATAGATGACTATTCGAGGTATGGGTACATTTACCTAATGCATAAGAAGTCCAAAACACTTGAAAAGTTCAAGGAGTTCAAGATCGAGGTGAGAACTCAATTAGGTAAATCGATTAAAACACTTGATCGGATCGAGGTGGAAAGTATATGGACACCGAATTCGTGGACTATATGATAGAACATGGAATTACGTCCCAACTCTCAGCACCTGGTATGCCACAGCAGAATGGTGTATCGGAGAGGAGAAACAAAACCTTGTTGGACATGGTTCGGTCGATGATGAGCTATGTTTGTCTCCCTGATTCTTTTTGGGGTTACGCATTGGAGACTGCGGTATACATTTTGAACACAGTTCCGTCGAAAAGTGTTTGTGAAACACCTTTTCGAACTCTAGCATGGTCATAAAACCAGTTTACGTCATTTCAGAATTTGGAATCCCCGACCCGTGTGTTGGTGTCAAAGCCGAAGAAGTTGGAATCCCGTTCAAAGTTGTGCCTCTTTGTAGGTTACCCAAAAGAGACTAGAGGTGGTTACTTTTACGATCTTAAGGATAATAGGGTGCTTGTGTCGACAAACGCCACTTTCCTTGAGGAATACCACATCAGGGATCACTAACAAAGGAGTAAAATTGTGTTGAATGAAATGGACAATTTATCGGCCAAGAGTTCTTGATGGTGCTAGTGTCACACCCCCACCCGAACCACACCTAACTAACTTAGCCCTGAAAGAGGCATGAAGCCAACAAACATTGCTCACCTCTAACAATACATGACCCTGTTCTACCCGATAAACATACTATGCTCGTATATGGTAAACTTTAACATAACACAGCGAAAACTTGATAACTACTAAACATACATAGGGAGAAACATTTCTTAAGTCTCTCATTTGAAAATTTAAACGAGCAATAGGATCACAACCCAGAACATGCCAACCCACTGTTTATACAACCTCTTACCTCTTCTTTTGGAGCTCGAGATGAACAGAAAACAAGAACAGGGTTTAGTTGATCACCTTGCTGCTATACAATTAAGCTTTGAGTTCTCCTCCTTTCTTCTGCAACTCCAGCTCCAAAATCACGAAAATGGCTTTCTTTTTCTTCCTTTCTCCTTCTCCCAGAAAGCTTCAGCTTTGGTTTTGGTAAATGAAGAAGAAAATTGAGAAGATAAAGCTTTTCTAAAAAGTAAATGATGGAGGAAAAGACAAATTTGTCTTTTTCCCCTTTTACTTTTTCTTTTTCCTTTCCTTTATCCCTTTCTTTCTTTTCTTTTCTTTTCTTTTCTTAACAAAACAAAACATAATATATTAAACATTTGTTTCATTTCCTTTTCTTCTTTTGTCTTTAAAGCAATCCAAACCAAAATGGTTTAAACTTTCCTTCCTTGTTTTCCTTTTGTCTTTCACTTCATTTCTTTTCTTTTTAAAACATGGAAAACCAAGTTTTAAACATTCATTTCTTCTTTCTTTTTGTTGTTTGTTAATAAAGAAATTCCAAAGAGATTGGGTTTACAACTTACCTCCCCTTAAGAAATTCCGTCCTCGAAATTGAGTAGTCTTTAAGTGAAAATCATCAAGTACTTCCTCCTCATTAGGTCCTCTAACTCCCAGGTAGCCTCCTCCACTCCGTGATGTCTCCAACGAACTTTCACGAGTGAGGTCGTCTTGTTTTTCAAAACTTGTTCTTTCCTGTCGAGGATTTGAACTGCATCCTCTATGTAACTCATGTCTTCTTTCAACTCAACTGGTTGTGCTTGCAACACATGTGTTGGATCTGGAATATACTTCCTCAACATGGACACATGAAAAACATCATGTCTCGGAGATAGTTTTGCTTTGGCAACTCCAATCAGAGTAGGCTCATTGGCCCAACTCATCCTGCCATTCTTTGGATAAGGACCAATATATCTAGGGCTTAGTTTACCTTTCTTTCCAAAACGAAGGACACCTCTCTACGGAGATAACTTCAAGAAAACATGATCTCCGACCTGGAATTCTAAGTTCTTTCGTCGCTTATCTCTATAACTTTTCTGACGGTCTTGTACTACCTTCCGATTCTCTCTGATTACCTTAATATTGTCTGTCGTAATTTGTACCAACTCAGAACCGATTAGCTTCCGCTCTCCTACTTCATTCTAACATACGGGCGTTCTACACGACCTTCCATACTTTGCCTCAAATGGTGCCATGCCAATACTTGACTGATAGCTATTATTATAAGCGAATTCCATAAGTGATAGGTGTGCATCCCAACTTCCCTTAAATTGAAGAACACATGCTCTCAACATGTCCTCTAGGGTCTGAATGGTCCTCTCTGACTACCCATCTGTCTGAGGATGGAATGTTGTACTAAAATTCAACTTTGTCCTCATAGCTTTCTGTAAACTAGGCCAAAACTTAGAAGTAAATCTTGGATCTCTATCTGATACTATGGACACCGCACTCGTGTTGACTCACAATTACAATGACGTATAGCTTAGCTAGTGATCAAGCGTAGACATCGCTTTAATCGGTATAAACCGTGATGTCTTAGTGAGTCTATCCACTATTACCTAAATACCATCATGTCCAAAGTGAGAAGTGCGTGGTAATCCAAATAGAAAATCCATAGTGATATGCTCCTATTTCCATTCTGGCACTGGCAATGGATTAAAGAGTCCTCCTGGTCTCTGTCTAACTGGTTTAACCTGTTGGCAGATCAAACATTATAAACATATTCAGCTACCTCCCACTTCATCCCAGGCCACCAATACGCTCCCTTTCAATGTCTTATACATCTTGGTGCTTCCTGGATGCATAGCGTAAGCTGAACTGTGAGCTTCTTCTAAAATAGTATCTTTAAGCTCACTAACACTCGGAACACATAGTCTTCCTTGCCTCTCTTTGGCTCCATCTGATCTCATTTTAAATTCCGCCTCTGGGCCCTGTTTGGACTTTCCAAACATTTTCTGCAAGTTACTATCATCTGGTTGTCTTCTTACAATCTCTACTACGAGCGAAGACTTGACTTGGAATTGAGCTAAAAGACTCCCTGAATTTTCTCCAATCACAACTGCCTTAGAATCCCTTAGAGTACTTAAAAATGTCGCTCGAATACCACACAAGGCGTCCTTAGGAAGTCTTGACTTCCTACTCAATGCATCTGCTACCACATTCGCCTAACTTGGATGGTATTCTATGGTACAATCATAATCTTTAATCAGTTTTAACCATCTTCTCCGTATCATATTCAATTCCTTCTGATCAAAGATATATTTCATACTCTTATGATCTGTGTAAATGTGATACCTTCCACCAAACAAGTAATGTCTCCAGATCTTTAGTGCTAAAACAACTGCTCCTAGCTCGAGATCATGGGTAGGATAATTACATTCGTGCTTTTTCAATTGTCTTGACGTATAAGCTATTACGTTTCCTTCTTGCATCAGAACACACCCTAAACCTTGTCTCGAGGCATCACAGTAAATCACATACTCTTTTTCAGCTCCTAAAAACTCTGTTCACACTTATCTGACCATTCAAACATAGCATTCTTTCTTGTTAAAGCTGTTAAGGGTAATGCTAATCGTGAGAAATCCTCAACAAATCGTATGTAGTATCCTACCAAGCCTAGGAAACTACGTACCTCTGTCACGCTAACTAGTCTCTCCAAGTTGACCACAACTTTCACTTTATTTGGATCCATATTAACACCATTTGTTGATACAACATGCCCCAAAAAATACTACGTGATTCAACCAAAACTCACATTTGGTGAATTTAGCATACAACTGTTTATCTCGTAGTGTTTTGCAGTATAATCCTCAAATGTTCCTCATGAGCTTTTCTATCAATTGAGTAAACTAGTATATCATCAATAAATACTATCACGAACTGATCCAAATACTGGTGGAATATCATGTTCATGAGGTCCATGAAAACTGCTGGTGCATTTGTCAAACCGAACGACATTACTAAAAACTCATAATGCCCGTACCTGGTTCTAAATGCTGTCTTAGGAATATCTGATTCCCTAACCTTTAACTGATGGTATCCTGATCTCAAATCAATCTTAGAAAACACTGATGCTCCTTGTAACTGGTCAAACAAGTCATTCATATGGGGTAAAGGATACTTATTACGTATCGTGACTTGTTTGACTGTCTATAATCAATGCATAATCTAAGGGTACCATCTTTCTTCTTTACAAATAACACTGGAGCTCCCCAGGGTGATACACTAGGTTTGATGTATCCTTTATCAACTAGTTCTTGTAACTGCATCTTCAACTCCTTGAACTCACTTGGAGCCATTCTATACGGCGCTTAAGAAATAGGTGTTGTCCCTGGTAGCAATTCAATAGTGAACTCTACTTCCCTATCAGGTGGCAACCCTGACAGATCGGTTGGAAAAACATCAAGAAACTCGTTCACCACAAGAACATCTTCTGGTTTTAGCTTTTCTTCCTGCACCTCCACGACGTGTGTAAGAAATACCATGCAACCTTTCCCCAAAAACTTTTCAGCTTTTAATGCTGAAATCAAGCTCGTAGGGTAATCTTCCTTTTACCCCTGAAAACCACTTCAGCTAATCCTGGTTTCTTGAAAACAACTTCCTTTCTATTTAGCACCACTGGTGCCCTCTCTCTGCACTAAGTGGAACTCTTGGTCGCTTCAACTGCCTGGGACCCAACTCCCGGTCCCTCTGTGGTGGTCAGCTTTCTAAGCGTGGGCAATCCTCTTAAAATGTTCTGGTTGCCTACATTGGTAACACACATTGACACCAACCAGACATTGGCCTCGGTGATTCTTACCACAATTTGTACATGGAGTTCTCCTTGTTGCACTTGCAACAGTCTCCTGTATTGTCGGTGGTCTTACTGTGGATCGGGTAGTTTGGCTAGGTGGTCTTTAGCTCTGTCTCTTATAGGCACCACTAACATGCGTTTGCCTCGATGTCTGGCCGCCAGCTCGACTTTTAAAGTCCTGACGACTCAAAACATTCACTCCAGGTGTGAATCGTCGCTGCTCATGACCATGGAAACTGATCGTCGTTGAAGGCCCTCGAGTAGGCTTCACCACTGTTTGTGCCTCTGTTATACTCTGCTCAACACGTAGAGCACTCTCTACAAGAAGGGAAAAGTCAGCCCACTTTTCAATGCCTGTGTCTGGGGTTCGTATCTCAAGACGTAATCCCCTTTCAAATCGTCGACACCTGTCACTCTCAGATGCCACTATAACATCAACATACCGTGATAGCTCGGTATACCTTCTCTCGTACTCAGCCACTGATAGTGACCCTTGCTTCAATTCTAAAAATTCATTCCTCGTCGCCTCGCGGTATGTGCCAGGGTAATACTTATCTTCAAATATGCCTCTGAAAGTTTGCCAATCTAAAGTGTGTGCATCACTGCGCCTAGCTCGTATTGACTTCCACCATCCCTCTCCTTCTTTCTCTAGTAGGAATGTGGCTAGCTTGACTTTGCTCCTCAGGGCAACTCATTACATCAAAACATTTTTCTAGCATATTCAACCAAATCTCAGCATCAGCTGGATCTATGGAACCATCAAACATTGTGGCTCCTAGTTTCTTTAGACGTTCTATTCTATACGCTCTTTTTTTTTTGGATCACTTGGCCCTGCTCTCTCTTGCCTGCCTGCCTCCTGTGAGAAACTAACATGTTGCTCATCTCTAGCCTCAGTTTGGACTCTCGGGGCACTAGATCCCCTCTCAGATTGACCTTGGGTAGGATCCTGCGTCCTGCCCTAATCCTGCCTGCGTCGTCTGCTAGTACGTGGTGGCATGACTCCCATAACATATCAATATACTAGACATACTATGGATATCTAACTCCAATACACAGTACTAAACTACTATTCACATTTTAGCCCTAACTGGACTTACTCTTATCCTTATTTGGACCATACTCTACTAGTTCGTTTTGAACTAACTCAATAACTTGTTATGACTTTTACTTTATTCTCAGAGCTAACTTGCCATGTCTCATTCCCATGAAGCTAACTGCTCTGATACCAAGTTGTAACACCCCCTCCCGAACCACCTGCTAACTTAGCCCGAATAGAGGCATGAAGTCAACAGACGTTGTTCACCTCTTAACAATACCTGATGACCCTGTTCTACCTGATAAACATACTATGCTCGTATATGGTAAACTTTAACATAATACAACGGAAACTTGATAACTACTAAACATACATAGGGAGAAACATTTCTTAAGTCTCTCATTTGAAAATTTAAACGAGCAATAGCATCACAACCCATAACATGCCAACCCACTGTTTATACAACCTCTTACGTCTTCTTTTGGAGCTCGAGATGAACAGAAAACCAGAACAGGGTTGAGTTGATCACCTTGCTGCTATACAATTAAGCTTTGAGTTCTCCTCCTTTCTTCTGCAACTCCAGCTCCAAAATCACGAAAATGGCTTTCTTTTTCTTCCTTTCTCCTTCTCCCACGAAGCTTCAGCTTTGGTTTTGGTAAATGAAGAAGAAAATTGAGAAGATAAAGCTTTTCTAAAAAGCAAACGGTGGAGGAAAAGATAAATTTGTCTTTTCCCTTTTGCTTTCTTTTTCTTTTTCCTTTATCCATTTCTTTCTTTTCTTTTCTTTTCTTTTCTTTTCTTAACAAAACAAAACTTGATATATTAAACATTTGTTTCATTTCCTTTTCTTCTTTTGTCTTTAAAGCAATTCAACCAAAATGGTTTAAACTTTCCTTCCTTGTTTTTCTTTTGTCTTTCACTTCATTTCTTTTCCTTTTAAAACATGGAAAACCAAGTTTTAAACATTCATTTCTTCTTTCTTTTTGTTGTTTGTTAATAAAGAAATTCCAAAGAGATTGGGTTTACAGCTAGTGCATCAACAAGTATTGTTGATCTTAGCTCGTCTCGTCAAGTCTGTTCCCAAGAGTTGGGAATGCCTCGACGTAGTGGGAGAGTTGTGAGACAGCCTGAACGTTACATGGGTTTAGCTGAAACCCAGATCGTCACTCCTGATGATGACTGTGAGGATCCATTGACCTATGATCAGGCAATGGCTGACGTTGACAAAGACGAATGGATTAAAACTATGGACCAGGAAATGGAGTCGATGTACTTCAATTCCGTCTGGGAGCTTGTGGACAAACCGGATGGGGTTAAACCTATTGGTTGCAAGTGAATCTACAAGCGTCAACGTGGCGTAGATGGGAAAGTGCAGACCTTCAAAGCTCGACTAGTGGCAAAGGATTTTACCTAGGTGGAAGGGGTTGACTATGAGGAAACCTTTTCACTTGTTGCCATGGTAAAGTCAATTAGAATCCTTTTGGCCATTATCGCATATTATGATTATGAGGTATGGCAGATGGATGTCAAGACCGCCTTTCTGAATGGCAACCTTGACGAGACCATCTACATGGACCAGCCCAAGGGGTACATTGCCCAAGGCCAAGAGCAAAAGGTTTGCCGACTTCAAAGGTCTATTTATGGACTGAAACAAGCCTCGATGTCTTGGAATATAAGGTTTGATGAGACAATCAAATCTTATGGCTTTGATTAAAATGTCGACGAGCCTTGTGTTTACAAGAAAATCGTTAACAGTACTATCGCGTTTCTTATATTGTATGTGGATGATATCCTTCTCATTGGGAATGAGGTAGGATTTCTTACTGACATTAAGGAATGGTTGGCTTCGCAATTCTAAATGAAAGATTTGGGAGAGGCACAGTATGTTCAAGGTATCCAGATTGTCCGGGACCGGAAGAACAACACGCTAGCCATGTCTCAAGCGTCTTATATTGACAAGATGTTGCCTAGATATAAGATGCAGAACTCCAAGAAGGGCTTGCTGCCTTTTAGGCATGGGGTTCAACTGTCTAAGGATCAATGTCCTAAGACGCCTCAAGAGGTTGAGGATATGAGACGAATCCCCTATGCTTCAGCTATAGGGAGTCTGATGTATGCCATGTGATGCGAAAATATCGAGTGCCCTAAACTAATGTAAATTAGAATAAGACTCCGACACTTCTACGACGTGCAAGTATACACGGTCGAGAGCAGCAAGTGATAAGTTAAAGTATCAATCCCACGAGGACTAGCTAAACCTAAATGAATGAGTGTCCTAGCAATTTTTCCTTATTTTAGTGCAATGTATGAGTGTGCAAATTACTATTGTAAATAAATAAATTGATGTGATAAGTGTGCAAAGACAAGACTAGACTCAAGAAAATAACTAAATTTAAATGAGGGGAGAGGAGAATGCAAACAAGAGGGGAGATACAAGAGATGAGATTTTTAATGAAAAATAGACTCGGGTTAGAGTTCTAATGTTCAATTGGAATAAATTTTAAGTGATGCCTTGAATTTACCTACACATGCATTCAAATGATTCTTTCCAAAATCATTAAGTTTTAAAACCTACAATTTCCCAATTGTGATCTAAATTATGCTCATGATTTTAGGTTCTAGGTGGGTTAATTATCCCTAATCAACTCAATAATCCTAGAATGAAATTTTAGTTTTCTAATTCATTAGCTTTCCCAAGTTTGTGAATTATAGAGAAGTTAAAAAGGCCAATTTTTAATTCTCATGCAACGTTAAATTCAATAAAATTTCATAAATTCAATCAATGGCATCAACCATAAGTTTAATCCAAAATTATATTAAAACAACCTAACCTTCGCCTAAAGAAATTTAGCTCATGATGGAAATTAAGTCATAAACTTCTAATTGATGCATACTTTTATCGTTCAAAGAATTCATAAAAACAACCCAACGATGTTCACAAATCTAGCCTAAATCAGTCACAATTCTAGCCTAAAAACCGTCACGAATTCGGCTAAAACAACGAGCAAAAATAGTCTAAAATATGTGTCCAATGGCAGAAAAATAGCATTAACAAATAGAGATTAGGAGCGGGTTACGCGAGGTAAGTGACATGTGTTTAGCTTCCGCATGAAACACCAAGAAACTCCACAAGGCGGAAATGATTGGCGTACTATCCTCGACTTTGCTTCAAAGAATTGCAAGTCAATCGTGATAGGTGATCTCCACAGATTGCTTCAAAGAAAGATGGGCGGATGTGCAGCAGTCAGTCCTTCGATTTTGCTACAAAGAATTGCCAAGCAACACCTCTCTCGTCAATTGGTCACAACAATGCACTTTGCTTCAAAGAAAGTGCCACGTGCAGACGCTTCAAAATGGGCTATCGATTGCTTCAAAGAAAGTCACTCTTGCTTCTCTATCGATTGCTTCAAAGAAAGAAAACACAATAGCTCCTACTCACGATTTTGCTTCAGCAATGCTAGGCCAATCGCATTAGGTGGGCAATCCCTATTCACAACTTTGCTTTCAAAGAAAGGTAGGTCAAACGCAATGACTCCACAGGTTTGCTCAAAGAAAGTAGCTATCGGTTTTGCAGCAGGTGGTCAGGAACTTCTCGTGAGTTTTTCTCTCCCAATTGCTTCAGCAAAGTCGATTGACTCGACCTCCTTTGTCCCGGGGCTTTTCTCTCCGATTGCTACAACAATGCACACTAAAGCTTGTCAATTTCTTCCTCACTCACCCAATTGCTACAAAGAATGTCACCTTCACGAATTTTCTCTTCAATGCACACCTTTGTCAGAGTAATTGCACAGTTTCCCTTCTCTCTCAGTCTTTTCTACTTTTTGTGGCAACTCTTCTCTCCTTTTGGCACTTGTGAACCCTAGCCTCCTTATATAAGATGGTGTTGCCCTAACTCCACAAATTACAAAAATACCATTAGGGGTAGAAAGACCATTTTACCCCTCGGATAAAATGCCTAAAATGCCCTTAGGGACTCTGTAATTTTTATACATCTCCCGCATACGTGAAAAATCTCAAATAAATTCATGAAGTCAATTATAAATCAAACTAAATATGCAAGGATTTCTGAGTTAAAAATCTCGTCTTTTGGTCTTTAATTAATCATAGCTTACTTCCCAAATTTCTTCAATTAGAGGATAAAAACATCAAAATTAATTCTTTTCGAACCTAATGCTTAAATTCAAGATTTTAAAGCTAACACACAATTTAGAGATAAAATAACATGAGACTCAATAAATTAAATGCAATTCAAGTGGATTAAACACTAAATTTCTAGTAAAATAACTCACTTATGGTGAGTTATCAAACCCCAAACTTGAACTACTCATTGTCCTCAATGAGTTCTATTCCCAAAGATTTAAAAGACCTTTAAAGACTCGGATCATTTGGGTAACTAAACAAGGATTGAATATTTATGTTCTAAGCTACAAGTCACCATTCAATCAATGCTCTCTAAGTGGCTCACCTGGGGTTTCTTAGCCACACTTATGCATCAATAACCAAGAGCAAACCAACTAGGATTCAACATCTACCCTCAAACTCAACCACTAGAATCCTAATCTTTTAAATCAAGCAACCCATAGTTAAAAATAAGTCATACTCCAAAACTCGCATGGCTACAATTTAATGATCATTCCTTTTTATTTTTATATATATATTCTTTTTTAAAAAAAGAAAAAATAGATATGTGCATTATTCCCCTCAATTTCCATAAAACTCCCTCATTAGGGCTAGGTTTTTTTCTTCTTTTTTATTTTTTTTCTTTTTACCATTTTTTTTATCTTCTTGACTCTCCTGTAGTTCTTAGAATGGCACACGTGGTTAACGCAGCACACCTAAGTAATGAGGCTCTCCCGTAGTTCTTAGAATGGCACACGTGGTTAACGCAGCTCATCTAAGAAATGGGTAAAGGCTTCTCGCTGGATACCTTCGCTCCAAGAGGCCAACATGGTTAGTGCCAAGACCCTCTGACATCGAGTACAAAGTTGCCTAAACTGACTCTAAATAACAAAAGAAGTAACACATTTTTTTTAGCCCAATGGAGTTTTAAGGAAATGAAAGGTTTGCACACTTTTTCTTTCTTTCTCTTTTTTTTTTAAAAAAAACACGGAGAATTTACCTTTTCCCCCAAACTTAGAGTACTCAATGTCCTCATTGAGTTAGGGAGGTTAGGTAACTCCCCCAAACTTGGAGTGATCTCAAATTTGGAGTTTACTAATTTAGGAGCGTTCTAAAATATGTATGAGTTACCTAACTTGTCATGGCTTCTAGTTTTCGAAATGTTTTGGTCTAGGAGTTGAATCCTAACTAGTTTGATTGGCACACTAACCATAAGTGCACTAGTGAACCCTAATGACAAGCTTAACCTCTAGAAACACGAAATAAGATAGCACACTCTTGCCTCAAACACAAACAAGAACCCTTATTTTCATTAACCTTAAGATTTGACTTTAACTTTTTATTTCCATAGAGATGCATATCAAGTTTCTACCAATGACAACACACTTTTACCATTAAAAAACATGCGAAACTTAATTTTTCAACAAGGAACAACAACCATCTTTCCAATTTTTACTTGCTTAAACATAACGAATCAACTACTACATACATCATGCATATAAAAGACCATGAAACAAACAACTAACATGGAATCTGGTAGTCAAATTAGTTCATTTTAAAGTCCTAAAGCAAGTAAATAACTTTATAAACACAAAGGCATGCAACACCTTATAAACGCTAACAACACACATCTCTCATCAATGAAAATTTTCAATCAAGCCCAAAATCGATTCGAACAACACATGTCTCCGTCATGGTTAAGGCATACATTGCCCTTAATGTAAAAAAAAATGCTCACTTAAGCATGCTTAAGGACAACTAACAAAGATGGAAGGGAGACCAATACTGCCCTGAATCGATGAGACCTCCACTAAAGCGCATATCAATCATCAAACCCTAAGGGAGCTGCAAAATAGGCAAGGTTTATTTATTTAAAAACAAAAACAACTAAAAACAAATCAAAACAAACAAAACAAAAAAATTAAAGACGAAACAAACGAAATAAATTTTGGGTTGCCTCCCAAGAAGCGCTTATTTAACGTCATTAGCTTGACGTAGTATACGTGGGCTCGTCAAGGTACGTAAAAATTCTTCCACTTCTTCGGGCCTCCCTTTCTTGAATCTACAAAACAAATTAATGCTAGCAAGAATACTAGCTTCTCATGAGAGCTCGATTCAGATATATTTTTTGATTTTTTATATAATAAAAGAAAAGGAAAAACAACAAAGTAAATATTTTTAGTTTTTATTTGATAATAGAAAAAGAAGAAAAAGAAAATAAATGACTCACAAAAATACACCGACTCAAGAGCATAGAAAGAAAAACACTCACCAATAAGAGAAAAATCAGAAGATAGAACAAACATAGGCTCAAGAGCTTCAAACTCTACCTCCTTGCCTAACTCAACATGCTCGACTTCTTCCACGCTCTCATTGACTCCATCCTGGTGTGTGCTACAAGGTTCTAGTTCTTCTACATCTAAAGCACAATCCTCTAAATGCCCATACTTCGAAAAATGTGAAGGACTAGGATCCCGAGGTCTATCAATGGTCGGTGATCAAGTGACTCACCGAAGTATCTAAGAGTGTGGGTCCTCCTTCACTATCTTCCGTAGGGTGCTCAACCTCAGATGAGTCTAAATACATTTGTTCTCTAAGGGAGACAAGTGTATCCGTTAGGCGTTGAATTGACTCCCCTATTTGAATATTCACCTCTTCTATTTGAATATTCATCTATTCTATTTGTCTATTCCTCTCTTCTGTGGTTCTCATATATTCTAATAACAATATTTTAAGGGAAGATTCGTCTTCTACCTGGGTTTCTTGAATATAGGAAGGATATGGCTCAAAACCCCTACGATATGGTTCATAGGCTCAATTGCTATGATTATTATCATACATGTGGTTCCCATGAGTCATAGATTCAATATGATAGTAATTAGGCATTTGGTAGCCATAAGCTCCATACCCCTCACTAGAAGACTCTAAATTGGCATAGAGATAATCATAAGAAAATGAACTATATTGTGGTTGCTCTTTGGGCACAGAAGACCACCCAAAGTTATCATAAGCCATAATAAAGTAATTAATCAGTTATAACAGGCTTAATAAACACAATTTGCACCAACACAACCAGAAAGAATAACCAAGACTCAACAAAGATGAAATCACAAAAACAAAGACAACAAGACACACTCAACAAGAAACAAGGATAAAATGCTAAAATCAACTCAAACACGATAAGAATCAAAACTAGTCCTCGGCAACGGCGCCAAAAACTTGATGCGAAAAAATCGAGTGCCCTAAACTAATGTAAATTAGAATAAGACTCCGACACTTCTACGACGTGCAAGTATACACGGTCGAGAGCAGCAAGTGATAAGTTAAAGTATCGATCCCACGAGGACTAGCTAAACCTAAATCAATGAGTGTCCTAGCAATTTTTCCTTATTTTAGTGCAATGTATGAGTGTGCAAATTACTATTGTAAATAAATAAATGGATGTGATAAGTGTGCAAAGACAAGACTAGACTCAAGAAAATAACTAAATTTAAATGAGGGGAGAGGAGAATGCAAACAAGAGGGGAGATACAAGAGATGAGATTTTTAATGAAAAATAGGCTCAAGGTTAGAGTTCTAATGTTCAATTGGAATAAATTTTGAGTGATGCCTTGAATTTACCTACACATGCATTCAAATGATTTTTCCAAAATCATTAAGTTTTAAAACCTACAATTTCCCAATTGTGATCTAAATTATGCTCATGATTTTAGGTTCTAGGTGGGTTAATTATCCCTACTCAACTCAATAATCCTAGAATGAAATTTTAGTTTTCTAATTCATTAGCTTTCCCAAGTTTGTGAATTATAGAGAAGTTAAAAAGGCCAATTTTTAATTCTCATGCAACGTTAAATCCAATAAAATTTCATAAATTCAATCAATGGCATCAACCATAAGTGTAATCCAAAATTATATTAAAACAACCTAACCTTCGCCTAAAGAAATTTAGCTCATGATGGAAATTAACTCATAAACTTCTAATTGATGCATACTTTTATCGTTCAAAGAATTCATAAAAACAATCCAACGATGTTCACAAATCTAGCCTAAATCACCACAATTCTAGCCTAAAAACCGTCACGAATTCGGCTAAAACAACGAGCAAAAATAGTCTAAAATATGTGTCCAATGGCGTAAAAATAGCATTAACAATTAGAGATTAGGAGCGGGTTACGCGAGGTAAGTGACATGTGTTTAGCTTCCGTGAAAAACACCAAGAAACTCCACAAGGCAAAGAAATGATTGGCGACTCTATCCCCGACTTTGCTTTTCAAAGCAATTGCAAGTCAATCCCGATAGGTGATCTCCATGCATTTCTTCAAAGAAGATGGGCGGGATGTAGCGGTCGTGTCCTTCGATTTTGCTACAAAGAATTGCCAAGCAACACCTCTGTCAATTGGTCACAGCAGCAGCACTTTGCTTCAAAGAAGAAGTGCCACAGTAAACTTCAAAGAATGGGCTGCTCGATTGCTTCAAAGAAAGTCACTCTTGCTTCCTCTATCGATTGCTTCAAAGAAAAAAACACAATAACTCCCTACTCACGATTTTGCTTCAGCAATGCTAGGCCAATCACATCGGTGGGCACCCCCTATTCACAATTTTGATTCAGCAAAGGTAGGTCAAACGCAATAGACTCCACAGTTACTTACAAAGAAAGTAGCTATCGGTTTTGCAGCAGGTGGTCGAACTTCTCGTGAGTTTTTTTCTCCCACTTGCTTCAAAGAAAGTCGATTGACTCAAACCTCCTTTGTCCCAATTTTCTCCTCCGATTGCTACAAAGAATGCACACACCAAGCTTGTCAATTTCTTCCTCACTCACCCAATTGCTACAAAGAATGTCACCTTCACGAATTTTCTCTTCAATGCACACCTTTCTTTCAGTAGCAATTGCACTGGCTTCCCTTCTCTCTGGTCTTTTCTACTTTTTGTGGCAACTCTTCTCTCCTTTTGGCACTTGTGAACCCTAGCCTCCTTATATAAGATGGTGTTGCCCTAACTCCACAAATTACAAAAATACCCTTAGGGGTAGAAAGACCATTTTACCCTTCGGATAAAATGCCTAAAATGCCCTTAGGGACTCCTGTAATTTTTATACATCTCCCGCATTAGAAAAATCTCAAATAAATTCATGAAGTCAATTATAAATGAAACTAAATATGCAAGGATTTCTGGAGTTAAAAATCTCGTCTTTTGGTCTTTAATTAATCGTTAGCTTACTTCCCAAATTTCTTCAATTAGAGCATAAAAAATATCAAAATTAATTCTTTTCGAACCTAATGCTTAAATTCAAGATTTTAAAGCTAACACACAATTTAGGGATAGAATAACATGAGACTCAATAAATTAAATGCAATTCAAGTGGATTAAACACTAAATTTCTAGTAAAATAACTCACTTATGGTGAGTTATCACCATGCTGTGTACTAGGCCCGACATCTGTTATGTAGTTGGGATTGTCAGTTGGTATCAATCCATTCCTTGATTAGATCACTGGACAACCGTAAAGGCAATCCTCAAGTATCTTAGGAGAACGAGGAACTACAGCCTTGTGTATGGGAGTGGGGATTTGATCTTTACGGGATACACAGATTTTGACTTTCAGACCGATAAGGATTCTAGGAAATCCACTTCGGGGTCAACCTTCATTCTTAATGGAGGAGCTGTAGTGTGGCGAAGCATCAATCAGGGATGCATCGCTGATTCCACGATGGAAGGAAGCTGTTTGGCTCAGGAAGTTCAGGACGGATTTGGAAGTTGTTCCAAATATGAACTTGTCAATCACGCTGTTTTGTGACAACAGTGGTGCAGTAGCCAACTAGAGAGAACCTCGGAGTCATAAAAGGGGCAAGCATATAGAGCGTAAGTATCACCTGATACGGGGAGATTGTGCACCGCGGAGACGTGACAGTCACATAGATAGCTTCGGAGCACAATGTTGCTGATCCAATTACAAAGGCCCTCACGGCTAAGGTGTTTGAGGGTCACCTAGAGAGTCTAGGTCTTCGAGTGCTTCCTGATTACGACAAGTGGGAGTATTGTAAAGGGGTATTCAATGCCCTAGTTTATTGTATTACTTTACTCTACATTTGAGAAATGTATCATGTACTCCACCAGCTTAGTCCAAGTGGGAGTTTGTTGGGATGTATGTCCTCATCTCGTGTAGTTTGTAATATTCCAAGTTGTAAATGAATAAGAGTTATTTATTTCAACATTGTGTAATAAATAAGAGTTATTTATTTAAACTTTGTGTCTCGCATTTTTCATAAACTTAATCCAATAAACTAAGCTCCAGGGTCATTGCATTATGAGAGAACTAAGAACTTGAACGGTGTGTAGTGGACCCACAGGGAGGATCACGTTCGAGTTAATGACCCGAACGGTCTATAGTATATGAATAGGGTTAGAGACCTAATCCTGGATACACTGTGGATGCGGCCCGCTTTATATTAGATACGGATTTAGGGTGATCTCGATTCGTTCATGTTGTTGACATGCGAGTGGAGGCATCCTGTGCAATGAGATTGTACAAGACCTGATGACAGAATTATTAGACTTAATGATGTAACACCGTTAAAAGTATAGAGCTAATAAATTCGTAGATGACCATTAGTGACTCAACCTTAATCTTGAGCGTGTCACGGACTCCTGTCTGCGGGAGTCTGTCCTTTGACTAGTACGGGTAAGGGTGGCCACTGTTGCTCGCCCAATATGCCTATCTTCCTAGGGGCAGGACCACGTGGGGAGGTGGAAACTTGACTACGCGAAGAAGAAATTCACTCGTTCCCGAGGCTTAGGGAAACGAGAGGGTTGTTCCCTTAAGTGTTGTCTCCGGGGCTTGAACAAACGGGGCCCCACTCTCTCATTAGCTTTGAGAGGGTTGTTGTTTATGGTTGGACCATGCAACGTAGTTGTTCATTAGAGGAGCGAAGGGGACTTAAGGAGCAAGAGGTGACACGGGGGTAAACGGTAATTTGACCCACCGTGACTACGAACAACTTTGTGAAGGGTCGACTCATGGGTATTGGTTATATCGATGGACACAACTTGTCCTACACGGTGATGAGAGTGCAAACTTACGGGCTTTAGTGGAGTGTTACCATAGCTAATGAATGTTGAATAATCGGATCAAAGAGTTTGTGAGTTAGTCTTGGATCATTGGAGCTCGTCCACGTGTAGGTCCATTAGGTTTCTCGGTTGGCTTAAATTGGACAAATTGAGGGTTTATAGTTTGGTGTGAATTTGAAGTGTTCAAATTCATTATTTGGGTATTTATGTCATTTATATGAGATATAGATGACATAATATATAGTTTGATGTGAATGAGATTCATAATAAACTATAGTATAGCCTAATTGTTTAATTAGTGCTATTTGGAGAAATTGAATTGAGAGAAATTAAATTGAATGTCATTCAATTTATAATTCCACATTTATGCAAATGAGATTTGTATAATAAGGTATGAGATACCTTATATTATATAATATGCAAATGTGATTTGTATATTATATGGTTGTGGTAAAATTGTGATTTGGTGGAGGTTTTAACTCCATCACACAATAGTATTTAAAGGCTTTGCAAGAAGCCTTTGGTGTGCCATTTTGCTATTTTTTGGATTTTCATCCAAAGAGAGCAAAAACACTTTCTCTCATTCTCTCTCAATTCTCTCTAAAACTTCTCCTCACCCAAAACCAAAATGAGTCCCACCTACTCTCCCTCAACCTCACGAGAATTACCGAGAAGACCCTTTGGAGGTGTCTCCGTGTTCGGATCGAGGTTCGTGTTCGAGGAGTTCGTTGGTACGAGAGAGATCGTGACCGAAGAAGGAGAAAACGTTGAAGAAGTGTTCTTCAAGAGGTTAGTATCCATTATATTTACTGTTTTCTCTATTATTTTGCATGTTTAACCTAGGATCTATGAGATAGATTCAATTTTAAGATAGGAATTACACAACGGATCAACGACGTTTCACAACGTCTTCCGCTGCGGGAATTCAAAATCCCTTCAAGGGCAACACCATCTTGTATAAAGAGGAGAGACCGAGGAGAGAAGGTGAACCGAGCGATTGCTACAGCAAAGGTGTGCGTTGAAGAGACAAATCATGATGGTGTCTTTGCTGTAGCAATCGTGAGGTCCATCCGTTGCTGAAGCAAAGAGCGAGAAAAGAAGAAGGGCGTTGTTGGTGTTGCTACGTGTTGTTGCTGAAGCAATCGGATGAGAGAGCACAAATCGAGAGGGTCCTTTGCTGTAGCATTTAAGAGGAAAATTCGAGAGAGTTGTCCTTGGGTCTTTGCTGGAGCATTCAAGAGAGGTGGTGAGCATTAAAATTTGCGACAACAAAAGGAGGAAAACCGAGAGGACCATCCTGCCTTTTGCTGAATCAATCGACAGGGGAAGAGTAAAGGATTGGCCGAGAGGTTTGCTGAAGCTATCGCGTGAGGTTGTTGGCGTTGGGAGTTGTCGATGTTTGCTGAAGCAATCGCGCGAGCTTACTGGCGTTGGGAGCTCTCGATGTTTGCTGAAGCAATCACGTGAGGTTGCTGGCGTCGGGAGTTGTTGAGGTTTGTTGAAGCAATCGCTTGGCTGCTGTGAAGTAGGAACCCGAGAAGGCTTTTGCTGAAGCAATTGGTTGATTTGTTTTGAGGCCAACCAAAGGGTTTTGCTGAAACAAAGTGCCCTGCTGCAGTCCATCGACAAAGGGTTGCAGCTAGGCAATTGCTGTAGCAAAACAAGGCCACTTGCTGTGTAAATTGTTCCCTTTCTTTTAGTGTTTTTGCTTATTATTTTTGCCAATTATCACCGCTTTTTATTGGGTTGTTTATACACTAATTAGAGGTTAATTTGCTCAACGTTTCTAAGCGGTTTGTGTGGTTGTTTTGTGTTGTTTTTATATATGAACTTCTTGATTAGTGAAAGCATCTTTAAATTAAAGATGTGTGATTTGATTCCTATCATGAACTAATTTGTCTTAGGCAAGGGTTAGGTTATGTTCAAATGCAAATTTTGGAATTAATTTATGGTTGATGCCATTGATTAAATTTATGAAATTTTATTGAATTCGACATTGCATGAGAATTAAAATTTGCCTTTTAACTTCTCTAGAATTCACAAACTTGAGAGAGCTAGGGAATTAGAAAACTAAAATTTCATTCCGAGATTCTTGATTGATTAGGGATAATTAACACACCTAGAACCTTAAATCATGAGCATAATTTAGACCTCAATTGAGAGATTGTAGGTTTTAAAACATAGTGATTTTGAAAGAAATCATTTGAACACATGAGTAGGTTAATTTGAGGGATTAATCACATCTTTATTCCAATTAAAGCATGAGAGTTACAACCTAACCCAAGCCTACTTTTTCATTATACAATCTCAACCTTTTCCCATTGCCTCTCGTTTGCATTTTTCTATCTTCACATTTAATTCAATTGATTACTTGCATATTGTTATAAGTACTTTACCTTTTTGAATCACTAAATGCACGTTTAAATTATTTTTCAATCGCATACATTGCGCCAAAATTATAAAGGATAATTTCTAGGACACTCACTTACTTAGATTCTGTTAGTTCTCGTGGGATCGATACTCTTATCTTATCACTTGTTGCACTCGACCATGTATACTTGCACGTCGTAGATGTGTCAGAGCCTCATTCTAATTTGCATTAGTTTAGGACACTGATATTTTTGCATCACTTAACCGATGTCCAGTGTTCAAGTCCTGGATTGGATTGATACCTACTGACCATCCCAACTGCAAAATAGATGTCAGGCCTAGTACACAACATGACGTACATCAGGCTCCCAACAACCGATGCATAAGGAATCCATCTCATAACCTCAACTCCTTGAGGTGTCTTAGGACACTGTTCATTAGACAAATGGATTCCATGTCTAAAAGGCAACAAGCCCTTTTTGGAATCTTGCATCTTAAACCTTGACAACACTTTGTTTATGTAAGATGCTTGAGACAAGACTAGTGTTTTATTCCTACGGTTTCGGACAATCTGGATCCAAAGAACAAACTGTGCATCACCCAAATCTTTCATTTGGAACTGCGTAGCTAGCCATTCCTTGATGTCAGTAAGATAACCTACATCATTCCCAACGAGGAGGATATCATCCACATAGAGAATTAGGAATGCGACAGAACTATTGATGATTTTCTTGTACACACAAGGTTCATCACCATTCTGGTCAAAACCACAAGATTTGATTGTTTCATCAAATCTTATATTCCAGGACCTAGAGGCTTGTTTCAGTCCATAAATCGACCTTTTAAGCCTGCAAACCTTTTGCTCCTCTCCTGGTTCAATGAACCCTTTGGGTTGGTCCATGTAGATGTTTTCCTCAAGATTGCCATTCAAAAGGCTTTCTTTACATCCATTTGTCATACCTAATAGTCATAATATACGACAGCAGCAAGCGGGATCTGAGATAGACTTTACCATAGCAACAGGTGAAAAGGTCTCGTCATAGTCAACCCCTTCAACCTTGGTATAACCCTTTGCTACTAGTCTAGCTTTAATGGTTTGCACCTTTCCATCTACACCACGCTTTCTCTTGTAGATCCACTTACAACCTATAGGTTTTACCCCATCAGGTTTATCTACAAGATCCCAAAAAGAATTGAAGTACATAGACTCTACTTATTGGTCCATGGCTATGACCCATTTGTCTTTTTCTTTGTCACCCATTGCTTGATTATAAGTCAATGGATCCTCAGAGTTGTCATCTGGTATAACAACTTGGGTTTCAGATAAACCCATGTAACGGTCAGGTTGTATTATAACCCTCCCACTACGTCGAGGCATACTAAACTCTTGAGATGGACTCTCTTGACTAGACAAACCAGTATCAACAACTCTTGTTGACGTACTAGTTTTATTTGCAACCGTTGCTATTGTTCCGTCTAACTCACTCAACACAACTTTACTTTTTGGTTTGTGGTCCCTTATGTGGTCATCCTCTAAGAAAATAACATTTGTCGACACAAAAACCCTATCTTCCTTAGGATCATAGAATAAACCACCTCTTGTTTCTTTTGGGTATCCTACGAATAGGCACAACTTTGAACGTGAATCCAACTTCTTTGGGTTTGTTACAAGCACATGTGCTGGACAACCCCATATCCTGAAGTGACATTAACTATCTTTACGTCATTTCCAGAGTTCAAAAGGTGTTTCAGAAACACTTTTTGTGGGCACATTATTCAAAATGTATACTGCAGTCTCCACTGCGTAACCCCAAAAGGAACTAGGGAGATGAGCTTAACTCATCATTGATCGAACCATGTCCAACAAGGTTCTATTTCTCCTTTTCGATACACCGTTTTGCTATGGCGTGCCGGGAGCTGAGAGTTGGGATGTAATTCCATGTTCTATCATAGAGTTCTGAAATTTTAATTCCATGTACTCTCCACCTCGATCTGATCGAAGTGTTTTAACAGTTTTACCTAATTGATTTTCAACCTCCGTCTTGAATTCCTTGAACTTTTCAAGTGCTTCAGACTTGTGGTGCATTAGGTAAATATGCCCAACTCTAGAAGAATCATCTATAAAAGAGATGAAATATTCATATTCTCCCCTGGCTTTAACATTCATCGGACCACAAATGTATGAATGTATAAGCTCTAGAGGGTATTTGGCTCTATAACCTTTTCCACTAAAAGGTCTTTTAGTCATTTTGCTTTCTATGAAGGATTCACATACCGACAAAGAGTTTTCTTCTAACTCGTTTAGAAGTCCGTTCTTTACCAATCTCTCAATCCTATTGAGATTAATGTGACCCAACCTAAGATGCCAAAGGTGAGCATTTTCTTTAGGAGAATTTTTACGTTTCTTAGTTTATGCGTTTGCAGTTTTAAATAATTAAGTGTTCAAAACCATTTTGACTTAATTAGGCCTTAAATCATACAATCCATTTTCTAATGACGCTGAACATATTTCTATACCTTTATTCAAAATAAACACTTTATTCATTGAGAAGGAAACAAAATTACACTATTCTATGAGGCCAGAAATGGAAATAAGGTTTCTAGTAAACCCTGGTATCACTAATATATTGTCCAACAATACATATTTCTTGTGAAAATAAAGCTTCATTGTGCCTACTGCTACAGCTGAGACGACTTCTCCATTTCCAAACCGGAGCGTTATCTCTCCTTTCTATAGCTGCTGCCAGGAATCAATTCCCTAAAAAGAAGAGCAAACATGATTAGTGGCGCCTGAATAAAGTATCGAAGCAGTTTTATCATTATCCACTAAACAAGCTTCTAGGCAAAGTAAATCATATTTTCCTTCCTTCTTCTTTTCTGCAATGTACTTCGGACAGTCCCGTTTCCAATGCCCGTCTTCGTTGTATTGGAAACACTTTCCTTTGTCAGTAATTTCTTTGACTTTCTTGCCCTTTTGGGCGGCAACTTTGTCAGCCTGTTTCCCTTTACCAACCTTCTTCATGTTCTTCTTCTTCCATTTCAGGTTAGAAGAAGATGAAGCCACTGTTTTTGTTCCAGAGGTCGAACCTCTGTGATAACTCCTACTGGCAACATTTGCCTCACCTTTCGATCCTTGAATTCTTATCAAGGATTGAAAGTTCTGGAGTTCATTCAGAAGAGAGGTAAGGTTAAAAGTAAGCTTGTTCATAACAACATTACCTCTAAACTGCAGGAAACTATCTGGAAGGGTTTCCAGAATGAAGCTGACCTAGCTCGATTGATCAATGGAAGCATCATTCGACTCTACGATGTTGAAGTGCACCATCATATCCAGGACATGATCCAGAACAGATGTACCCTCTGGCATCCTTGAGTTGGATATGTACTTTACGGCATTGTGTCGGGCCTGTGTGGACTGTTGTCCAAACATACCCTGCACATAATCCATGATTTCCTTGGCAGTAATCATGCCCTCATGCTTCTTGGCTAATATGTCAGACATACTTGCAAACATGTAGACCTTGGCCTTATCATTGGCCTTGATCCATCGATCATATGCATCACGAACATTTCGTGACGCATTCGAGCCTGGCACCTGAGGACGCTCCTCAGTTAGCACAAACTTCAGATCATCCACTACCAATATAGTGGTGAGTTTGTTTTTCCATGTCATCATGTTCTCTCCGGTTAACTTTTCTGCACCCAATAAGGAAATTATAGAGCTAGACATTTTTGCTGAAAATTTACAAACAAACTTGTATGAGTTTCATGCTATAACTCTAATCCAATCATGTTTTAGCTAATTATCAAAATGATTCCTAGGTCATTGATAATTTGCAATGATACTCCAAAGGTTTAGAATGTATGACAATCAAGGGTAATCAAATAACACTCCTCCTCCTCTGATCAAGACACTCTTGACCAAAACCCAATACAAGAATAACTCTTATTCCTATAGGTTTTAGTTACCATTTTTCTGGTTAGGATACATACACGACTTATGTACCCCGTGAGTGTAACCTCTCATCTTTAGATCCCAGTCTCTCCATCCAATAAAATCCACTGAAGGGAGGACTAGATTGTAAAATAGTCTAAGGAAATCTTTATCCCTTTCTAGTGTCTACATGTTCGATCCCCTATGATCAAGCCCTCTCAGAAGGGATTATGCGGTCCAGCCAAACTAGCGGGTTGACCATAGTGGTCTAACGGCGTAAACCGACAAAAGAGACCGTAGGTTTTGTTTTCACTAAACCTGCTCCAACTCACTATAAGTACCCTCTCCATTCACATTGATATTGACTCATACAAACACCATCCGAAGAGGACACTCCCGTTTGCGCCACGAGGCCAAATATGTAACTCATACACTTTTTCTCCCACTTTGAATACTTTTAAGTTATAGGAATATTACATAGGCTAAAACTCGGGTAATAGTTTTAGCTAACTCTATCAATATAACTCTTATATCGATAATCAATATAACTCTTATATTCATTTTATCCTAAGTTTATTAATATAACTCTTTATATTAAACCTAGGATTTCTAGCTTATTAACCCCTTAATAAACTCACGACGCCTATCATTATTTATAAACTCTCTGATTAAATTTCACTCCCAGTGTCGGTTCCTGGTGGAGTGTTCCATTTCAGTCGACTTAAATACCTCAAATACTAAGATGAGAACTTTCCTTAGACAAAGTTCCTCTTTTAATCATAGCTTATAAATTACTTGGTTCCTAATTCTAATCTAATTAGAACTAGATAACCTAAGGTCTATTATTTCCATGTTCTAAATATTTTAAAATTAATAATTAAGCTTAGGTGACATGCATACTATGTTATAGTGCTTGATCATTCACCACATGAATAATAAGACATTCATAGCATAATCATCTCATGATATATAATGCATGTCAATGTTGTCCAAAAATTAATATAACAACTTTATATTAATTAATCATGCAAACTATATAATATAACTCTTTATATTATAAATGATGCATGAAAATGCTTAACGTAAGGTGAGATTTCTAAAATAAAAGCATACATTATGCATGTATATAATTACACAACAATTGCATAATTTAAATATCAAAATTAGACAAATTTTGGCACCCTAAATTTAATTTTAATTAATATAATCTAATTATATTAATTAAAATCAAATAAATTAAATATATTAAATATAAAACATTTTTATAATTAATATATATAATAAAACTGATTTTTCCCCCGTTGCTCCTTCGCGTGAAACGCATGTGGCGCTGGTAACGCTGATGATGGCGGCGTTGCAATCTTTGCGCCTTGTCGGTTCGCGCGTTGGAGCACGTTGTGAAACGCCTTGCGTTCCAACGCCTTCTCGATGCGCGCATCCTTCCGCAAGCGCGGCTGCTACAACGCCAATGAACAACGTTGCAACGGCGCACCTGCATAACACATGGAATCTGCTATTCCTTGCTCGTTTTCGCTCCGATCTTCCCAGCAACCACTTTTCCTCGATCGACACGGACTTACAGACTCGATTTACAATTAAAATTGTCCAAAACACCGGGCCCTTACATTGAACGATTTAATGGAAATTGTAAATCTAAGTGCCAAAATTGAAACCATCTAATTTACAAAACCGTTCATACATCTCATGCAAAAACAGTAAATCCCACCTCGTTCTTGAAAAGTCCAGAACGTAAATCAAGAACGCTATTGGGCTCTTATACCAATTGAAGGGAATCGAATCCCGCAGCGGAAGCAATTGTGAATCACGCGCTCTTGATTTAGTTAAAACGATTTCATTCAAGCACGAAAACAACTAGATTAAGCATATAAAACTAGATGGACAACAAGATGTTGGGATTTGTGCCCTAAAACTCGTAGTTTGAAATTATGTTCTAATTAATGTAATAAAGTGTTATTATTTCAATAAAGTGTTATTGTTCGTTTTCTATGAGTTTGCCGTTATTTAAATAAATCTTTAACTAAATGTAAAGTACATAAAAAGGATCTCGGTTTGAGATACAACCTAAAAGGTCTATAGTTAGGGGATAAGATTTGGGTACCTTACCCTTGTTAAACTATGGATGTGGCCTACTTTGTATTTGATACAATCACTGTGATCCTAACTTGTTCGTGTAGATGACATGTGAGTGGGGATATCCTATGTAATGAGAATACATAAGATCGGACCACGAAATAGTAACCTCTAGTCAGAACTCAGTTGACTAGTTAGGTTTCTATTTCACTAGGATGACATAGGCAACTTGATCTCAATCTCGAGCGAGTTCACGAACTCCTGCTTATGCGAGGATTGTCCTTTGACTAGTATGGGTGAGAGTGGCCAGATTCGGCTGACACAATATGCCTACCTTTTTTGGGGACAAGACCGAGTGGCTACCGGGAACTTAACTTAGCAAGATGGAATTCACTCTTTCCCGCCTACTAGGGTAAGTAGAGGAATGCTCCCTTAAGTGGTGTCTCGGAACTTGAACAAAGGTCCCGCCCTCTCATTGGCCCGAGAGGGACTCTATTTGTTGGTAGGACCACAAACAAATTGTTCATTAGAGGAGCACCGCTTTGTTATTACGGACATTCGTAAAGGATTGACTTGCTGTTATTGGTCAATATCCATGGACACAGAAATATATCTGCGGTGAGAAGAGTGCGGTGTGGGACTTTAGAGGAGTGTTCCATGATTAACGAATGTTGATTGGGAGGTTAATGAGATTAACCGAGCAATCTCGTATCGTTGAGCTTACGATCCAGAGGGTCCATTAGGTCCACCTTCTAGCTCGTAAAGGGTTCTTAGATCATTTGAATTTGAAATGTTCAAATTCATTAGGAAATATATTTTATGTATTATATACGATATAATATATAGTTTTGGAACTATATATTATAAATTTAACGTGAATATGTTTCATATTAAATTATGTGAGAGAATTAAATATTTGAAAGAGTTCAAATATTAAATTTAAATGTGAATGTGATTCATACTTAAAAACTATAGGTTAAATTTAATGTACATTAGATGTGCATTAAAACTATAGGATAGAGGGATAATTCATTAAATGTGTTTTAATATAAATTAAATATAAGATATTTAATTCATTTGATTATTTAATTAATGTGATTAATTAAATAAATAAGGAACGTGGTAGGAGGACACGTTCCCCCTCTCTCTCCCAACTTCCTGTTCGATAGGAAGTGGGAGATGCCTGGTACTGGGTTTAACTTCTCTTGGAGAGAAGTGAAGTGGATCCATTGATCAATTCCATGTTTTAGAGAATTGCTGGAAAAATTTCTCTCTCACTCTCAAATTTCCTTCACATTCCAAAAGTTTGAATCCTTCCCACCAAGGAGGATCTAAGTATTCAGAGACATAGGAGGTGATCCAAGTGGTGGTGTTGTTGCACAGAGAAAAACAGAGAAGTTCCTTTGTTGTTGTACTGCTTGGAACAAGGAGTTGCTGTTGGAGAAAGTCTACAAAGGTAATTCTTCATTCTCTCCTTTAGTTTAAACGTTAAACTTGTAGCATGTTTGTATGCATTTAATCCATGCCTAATAGGATTAGAATATATGCTTGTTCTATATTTTTGGGTCAATGTACTGGTTTTTTTTTTAGCAAAACAATCAAGCAAATTAACGATCCCAATCATGTTTCCGCTGCTCAAGGAGATCAGATCTCCATCACAAGAAATATTACCTTTGAAGAACCTTTCTTCAAGTGCTCCTCCTCTCTCACAATCAGGATCTCAGCAACACGAACCACGAACGGACTAAGACACGACCACTGGATCTTCTCCGTTGTTCTCTAAGTGAGGGAGGAATGTGGGTTCCCCTTAGGTAAGATGAGATGTTGTGAAAGAGAGAGATTTTGTTTTGGAACCTTTCCAACAACACAACAAAGCCTTAGGTTAACTTGGCCTAGTTGCATCTTATGCAACTATATATATGGAGATAGGGATGGAAATTACCATCATATCCCTCTTTCATTCTCTCTTTAATATATAGTTAATATGTGAATCAAATTCACATTAAAACTATATATTATATCAATTATATCACATATAATTGATATGACATCTCATATACGAAATTGAACACTTCAATTTCATTCCTAACTTTATACCCTCAATATTACCATGTTGAGCCAACGGAGGGACCTAATGGACCTACAGTTCATGAGCTCCAATGATATGAGATTGACTGATCAAACTCTTTGATCGAGTTAATCAATATTCATTAACTACAAGTCACTCCATCATAGACTTGTAGTCGCACTATCCTCACTTTGTAGATTATATTGTGTCCACTGATATAATTGTACCCATGAGTCGACCCTTCACTAGTTGTTGTAATTACAAACAAGTCAAAATTACCGCTTTTACCCCGTGATTACCTCATTGTTCCTTAAGCACCACCGATCCTCTAATGAACAACAAGTCTAAGGTCCTACCTTGAGCTCATACCCTCATAGAGGCGTGGCCCCGTTGTTCAAGACACGAGTCGGTTCTTAAGGGAACAACCTATCTAATTCCTTAGTGTAGGAATGAGTGAATTCCATCTTACACAGTTAAGTTCCCAGCTACCTACGAGGTTCTATCCCTGAGAAGGTAGGCTTATTGAGTCGACTCACAGGTGCCACTCTCACCCATACTAGTCAAAGGGCAAACCCCTATAAGGTGGGAGTTCTTAACTTGCTCATGATTGGTCGAGTCACTAATGATCATCAATAAATTACTAGTCTTATCCTCGCTTATTACGGTGTTACATCGGTTAGACTAATAATTTCTTGATCCGGTCTTGTATGAACTCTTCATACAGGATGCCCCACTCGCATGTCAACTACATGAATGAGTTGGATTACCTCATTTGTACTAATTACAAAGTGGGTCGCATCCATGTTGTTACCAGAATGAGGTTTCCATCCTTATTCTTATACCATAGACCATTTAGGTTATATTCTTGAACTCAACCCAAATAGTGTCCACTACACTGATGTTCAAGATATATGTTATAACCTTGGAGCTTAGTTTATTGGATTTATAAAGCAAGATTGTAATTCTATCAAAACAAATAACCCTTTATTTAATTGATCAAAATTACACAAGTTTAGGCATAAATCCCAACAGGTAATCATATAGGCACTGGGAACCAAATTTTCTCGTACCCTGGCCAACCTATAGAAAACTCTTCTCTTGTAGATTTATTAATGGAATACACGTTAGAATTGAGAATTAAAAGATTTGGTTCATGATGAATTAGAAAGGTTGGATAGGTTAGAAGCTAAAGTGGTAGAACTTTGGAAAATGATACATGATAAAACTCATTATCTCGATCAACTGGTAAAATCCCTTAAGGCCTTACAGGAACAATTTCTTATTCTTGCCACTAAGGAGGAGCAACCTAGGAGGACTTATTCATATGATAGTGAGGTTAGGTTGGAGGAGACTGAAACACACCAGAAATAAGTCTGTGAGGTAGATAATGGTAATACAATCACTTCCACAGAGGAATTTCAGGTGATAGAGTTCGAGGATGAAAAGTCTTTTCCCCCTCTATCTCCATAAATTTTTGTTAATCATGATAACTATTGGTCCTATACTCACGCGTCTTGCTTTTATTTTTGTTATTGTATTTAAATACAAAAAAATACCAAAAATAATTATCTTTCAGGTGCCCAAGAAAAATAGGATAGCCTTTTAGACTTAGAAGGCTATATCGATTCAAGCAAGAAGGGCCCGGAGAAATACGAGCAACTTTTTGTACCCTGATGCCAACCAAGGGCTTGATAGTCTGGCTAAAGACTTTAAAGAAAGCGCTTCTTGGGAGGTAACCCAAGCTTTACATTTCTGTTATTTATGTTTTATGTTTTTCGTTTGTTCTGTTTGTTTGTTCTTAGTTTAGTGTGTTTGTTTTGGTAGGTTCTTGTTGATGCCCCCCTCGTTGAAACCCATGCTCACGTTCTCTGGAACATCAACTCACATACCTTGACTATCCAAGGAATTTAAAAAATAATGAAGACCTCCATGACTCAGGACAGTATTGTTCACTCTTACCTTTATACTTGCTTTGAGCTTATTTTGCAAACATTGGGGACAATGTTTAGTTTAAGTTTAGGGGTGGGATACTGTTTATTTGTTGTGACTGTCCTGAGTATATGCTCAATTGTTGATTGATCTTTTGCATAAGTATGATCATGATAGCCTAGGATGAGAATTAATTGACACTCTTTGTGATTCTGTTGAAACTTGAGAGCATGATATGAATTTGAGTTAATTTATAGTTTTTCTTGAGTTTTTCCTGCACTATTATGCACATAGCCTATGTTCTTGTAGTTTTGAAATGCTTAGAACAAATTTATTAGGTTTAGAAGTTTGATGTCACCTCGATACGTCTAAGAACTGATTTGAGAGTTAAACTACAGGATAGGGTGAATGACAATATGAAGTGCATGATCTATATAGTATCTGCATTATGTGAAAAACTTTATTTATTTTTTGTTTGTTTAATAAAAAAAATCGTGCAGAACAAAAATAGTTACGTTCACTGTGATCAGTTAGGGCACTCATTGAGTGAGTGCTCTGGGTAAGGGTTCTTGCAGTGGATGTATGAAAGCTAGTGTCCTTGCACAAAAAAAGAAGAAAATAGAAAAAGTGACATTCAAAAAAGTGATTAAGTACTGAGTAAAGTTGTTTATTTCTTGAATGTGGGGAGACTCAAGGATTAGAAACTATGACAAGTGTAGGGGGAAGTTGAATTCAGAACATAATAAAGTTGTTCTGGGCTTAGTAGAGATTAAAGGAACGAAGGTTAATCAAACACACATGTAGGAATACTTAGGAAAAGTTTGAAATTGCTCGTTGAAGTATCATGTTTGATTGTTACCCGTGATTACTGAAATTTCCTTTTAAATCTCCGAGGCTTGGGTCCGATATATGCATAAGAAAGATCTTATAGTTTAATTTTGTTTTGCTCGGGTCTAGCAAAAGCTTAAGTGTGGGGGTATTTGATAGCATGCAAATATGCTATCTTATTTCTATATTTTTTACCTAGTTTTTATACTTGAAACATAAGCTTTCATGGCATTTTATGGTTAATTTCAGGAAACTGAGCTTGATAAGCAAGAATTGAGTGTTTTGAGACTATTTTGGTACAATTTGGAATTTGTGTATGCTTAATTGAAGTCCCAAGAAAACTCTAGATTTATTTTGAGTATAAAAAATATACTTAGAGATTCTACATCACGATTCCAACGCATCAAATTGGAGGTCATTTGGACACCTGAGTGAAAAGATATGAGAAAAATGGTCGCAGTGGGTTGGTGGCAAAGGCGACACGCTGCTGTTACGCGCCATGCCCAGCGTTGCAACGCCGTACCGAAAATCCCAAGTCGTCATTCCTAATGATGATTGTGAGGATCCATTGACCTATGATCAAACAATTGATGATGTAGACAAAGACGAATTGATTAAAGCCATTGACAAAGAAATGAAGTCTATGTACTTCAATTCTATTTGGGAGGTTGTGGACAAACCTTATGGGGTAAAACCTATAGGATGCAAGTGGATCTACAAACGTAAACGTGGTGTAGATGGGAAAATGCATACCTTCAAAGCCAGACTAGTGGACAAGGGGTTTACCCAGCGAGAATGGGTTGACTATGAGGAAACGTTTTCTCTTCTTGCCATGGTAAAGTCTATCAGAATCCTTCTTGCTATTGTCGCATATTATGACTATGAGGTACGACAGATGGATGTGAAGTTAACCTTCCATAATGGAAATCTTGACAAGAACACCTACAGAGACCAACCCAAAGGGTTCATTTTTCAAGGTAAGGAGCAAAAGGTTTGCAGACTTCAACGATCTATTTATGGACTGAAATAAGGCTTGCGGTCTTGGAATATAAAGTTTGATGAGGCTATCAAATCTTATTGCTTTAGTCAAAATGGTGATGAGCCTTGTGTCTACAAGAAGATCATCAACAGTACTGTCACATTTGTGATATTGTATGTGGATAATATCCTACTCATTGCGAATGATGTAGGGTTCCTTACTGAAGTTAAGGAATGGTGAGCTACGCAATTCGAAATGAAAGATTTGGGAGAAGCGATGTATGTTCTAGGTATCCAGATTGTCTGGAACCGGAAGAACAAAACGGTAGCCATGTCTCAGGCGTCTTATATCGACAAGATCATGTTACGGTATAAGATGCAGAACTCTAAGTAGGGTTTGTTGCCTTTTAGGCATGGGGTTAACCTGTCTAAGGAATAGTTGTTGGGTTTTATGCCCTAAAACTCAGTTTGAAATAATGTTCTAATTAAATTAATAAAGCGTTATTATTATGAATAAAGTGTTATTGTTTAATCCATTATTTTCAGTATTGTCTTAAGTTAACCCTAAATCTAATAAACTAACATCTGAGGTTGTTGTATGTTTCTTGAACTGAATATAGTGGACATACAAGGATCTAAGTTTGAGATACAACCTAAAGGGTTTATAGTAAGGGAATAAGGTTCGTGTACCTCATCCTGGTAATGCTATGGATATGACCCATTTTGTATTTGATACAAACACAGTGATCCTACGTGTTCGTGTATATGACATGTGAGTGGAGATATCCTATGTGATGAGATCACATAAAATCGGACCACGAAATAGTAATCACTAGATGTAACTTTGTTGACTAGTTAGATTTCTATTTCAATAGGATGACCTAGGCAACTTGATCTCAATCCTGAAAGATTACAAACTCCTGTTTGCGAAGGATCGTCCTTTGACTAGTATGGGTGAGAGTGGCTCGTGACACTGAATAAATAAGACTACCTTCTTGGGGACAAGACCGAGCAGACGGTTGGGGACTTAACCTAGCAAGAAGGAATTCACTCTTTCCCGCCTTTAGGGTAAGTAGATGAAGGTTCCCTTATGTGGTGTCTCCAATACTTAAACAAAGGGCTCGACCCTCTCGTTGGCCAGAGACGGAATTCTGTTTATTTGTAGGGACATAAACACGTTGTTCATTAGAGGAGCACTATGACTTAAAGTAAAAGATGTAACTCAGGGGTAATACGGTAATTTGACCTAGCTGGTGTTACAAAGATTCGTGAAGGATTAACTTGCTGTTATTGGTCGATATCCTTTGACACTGAAATATATCTGCAGTGAGAAGAGTGCAATTGCAGGACTTTAGTGGAGTGTTCCCGCAGTTATCAAATGTTGTTAGGAGGTTAATGAGATTAACTGAATAATCTTGTATCGTTGGAACTTCGAATTTAAGGAAATGAAACTCCCGCAGTGGAAAATACTTTGAATCGTCGTGGTGTTCGTTGTGAAAAACGTTTTCTTAAAACTGAATTTATCACATAAATCCTGGGCTAAACATGCTTAAAACAAAGGAAAAATAGTGAGCAACGATTACTTATTTGTTAAAGAACTCTTCTTTGGGATTTCCTTCTCCGATCACGAACTCTTTCTGCCCTCGATCTCTACGATCATGATCTCTCGAATCGAACGGATTGGACACCTTCAATTCATCTTCTCGGTTGTTCTTGGTCGGTAGAGGGAGAGTAGTGGGACTCCTTCGGTTTGGGGTAGAGAGAACTTTAGAGAGATTGAGAGAGTTTTGAGAGAAGCTTTTGGTGAGAATCCAAAAAATGAGCAATTAGCCTTACAAAGCCTTCTCACAAAGGCCTTATATAATGGTGATAGGTGGAGTTGAAATCTCCACCTATTTACCATTTTACCACAACATTAGGTTATGCAAGTCATATTTGCATAACACATATGATAAGATATCTCATATCTTATTATACAAAACACATTTGTATAATAGTGGATTTTAAATTAAATCACATTCAATTTAATTTCTCTCGATCCAATTTCTCTAAATTAGCACTAATAATCAATTAGGCTAACATATAGTTTATTATGAATATCATTCACATTATACTATATATTATCTCAATTATATCTCATATAAATATATCCAGTTTGAGGCAACCGAGGGACCTACAGCTGACGAGCTCCAATCATCCGAGACTAAACTGTCAAAATCTTTGATCCGGTTATTCAACATTCATTAGCTACGGTAACATTCCACTAAAGCCCGTAGCTGCACTGTCATCACAGTAGGATAAGTTGTGTCCATTGATATAACCAATGCCCGTGAGTCGACCCTTCACAGTTTTTTCGTAGACACTGCTGGGTCAAATTACCGTTTTACCCATAAGTCTACCTCTTGTTCCTTAAGTCCCACTGCTCCTCTAATGAACAACAACGTTGTATGGTCCAACCATAAACAACACCCGTCTCTGGCCAGTGAGAGGGTGGGCTCCCATTGTCCAAGCCTTGGAGACAACACTTAAGGGAACAACCCCTTTAATTTCCCTAAGTTGGGAACGAAGTGAATTCCATCTCGCGTAGTCAAGTTTCCAGCTCCCCACGTGGTCTTGTCTTTGAGAAGATAGACATATTGGGCCAGTAACAGTGACCACCCTCACCCATACTAGTAAAAGGACAAACCCCTGGTCGGGTTGTCGAAGCCCTTCAAAATATTTACTGGTTTTCTAGATCTAACTTGTAGAAATAGTGGACCAGGTCGAATCCCAAGGGAACCAATCGAATTAATTTCTCAAAGTTAAAAATATTAATGATAAAAAAAAATAAAGGGGGGTTGAATTGTCGAAAAAAAATGAAATAAAAAAAAGTAAAAAAAAAAAAAAAAAAGATAATTTTATGCGACTTCCAATTCAAGGATGTAAATTTCATCCAATTGTAATCTTGATCATAGGCTTCAAAAGGAAAAAAAATAAATCAATTTTAATTTTGCTAATTCAATAACTCACAATTTACTCAGGAAAAAGCCGAAATAAACATAAACTCTCCTAATTTAATTGATCTTAACCAAGCATCAAAATCAAAACTTATAATTTAATCCATTGGGTACGATAGCGTTCCATATTGATTAAATAATAGCATTAAAAGCAATGAGAGGACTAAACCAAAATTAACTAATTGAGATAACTACAAATTAATTAATTTTGTTTCTTTGTTTCCCTAGAGTCTATTATGCAAGCTATGTAAAATGGAAAAGCCATTAATTACACACACATAAGCCAACCCCTTGCTACATTTTTTCAATCATCTGTGACAATTACGGATCACAAAATCATGGATAGCAATAAATTGATTGAAACTAAATTAAGGCGTTAATTTAATTAGTAACGACCAATCATAAAAATAAAACAAGAAACAAAGAATTCTTAAATTAGAAACAAAATTCCAATTAGGTCTAAAGCCTCACAAAATTACAATTGGAAATGAAATGACCCTTGAATCAGAAATTAAAGTTTAGCCACACATGGTGAAAAAGCAAGAATAACTGTAAAGGAGAGAAAACATAAAATAAAAATTATAAAAACAAAGAACTAGAACACTCTCTAAACTTTTGTTTTTCTAGAGAACACTCAAACTCTGCACTCCCTTTGCTCAATGCATTGCCCTCCTTTTATACTTGAAAATGACCAAAAATAGGTCCCTTAAATGTGTCATTTTTTGCTCCACAATGTGTGCCAACCACAAAATAATTTCTCCCTTGCATTTCTCAAGGAAGACTCCATGCATGTATGCCACCTACACAAGGAAGAAAAAATAAAAACAAAAGAAAATATTAGATAATAAGCTTTTCTTTTTTTTTTTCCTTTTCATATTTTTTTTTCTAATTTCTTTAATTCCTTTTTTTATTTTCAATTGTCTCATTCTTTTGTTTTCTAATTTTTCAATTCTTATTCCAATTTACGGATTTAAACTAAAATGTGCTTTTTAGACTGGTTTCACTAAATAATGATAATTTATCACCTAAACTAAATTGGACACAATTTCAACAATTAAACATTTTATTCACATAGAATGTAAGGAAATTAGATATCATAAGTATAATTAATTTCTACTCATCAAATTCCCCCACACCTAATCCATGCTTGTCCTCAAGCATGCCTTAACTCAACATATGAACCTCCTCTTTACTCCCTTTTCATATTTCTCAATATCCAAAAATACCAATAAAGCCAATTACACATCAATGTTGAATTGTAGTGACAATCAAGAGAATGAGCACTCATAGGAAACATTTTATAAAAAACTCAAGCATCTCATCAATTCACCAAAATCACATGCAACAAGACTTAACACCCTCACGCGGTTTCACTCAATACACTCAAAGTATTTAGGGTGTTTTTACTCTCAAAATCAAAACCTAGCATGTTATTACCATAGGCTTGCAAATGAATCAAATCTCTACCACTTAGATGAATTGAATGCAAAAATCAAAGGGACTTAATAAGGGTTGTAATGGGGCTTAGGTAAAGGTATGATAGGAGGAAAATTTGAGGTGTTTCACAATGAAGACCAAGAGTTGTACACCCCCTTTTTTTTTTTCATGATATCTATGTCACATAACATTCACACATTACCCAAGACATTGAACCTTATTCCTACATCTCATTTCAAGCACTAAGAATGTTGGAGAAGTAACATTTTAATAATTCAAATGTTTTTGACAAATTTTTCTCCAAAAATTTTTCTTTTTCTTTTTCTTTTTCTTTTTCTTTTTCTCTTCTCTTCTTCTTCTTTTTTTTTTTTCACAAATTTTCTCTCTCTCTCTCTTTTTTTTTTTCATTATTATTTTTTTTTTTTTTCTTCACTCAAACATTAACTACCATGCAATATTTTCTCTTGTCTTTACAAAAGATACAAATGTTGAGGCTTACAAACAAAATGGTCTTAGGTTTAATATAATGTGTTTGAATCATGAAAAAAAATGGAAATAGGCTCAAAATGGCTAACTAGAGGGAAAAACATAAAGGTGGATATTTTGAGAGGTCCAAAAACCGGTTAATCCTAATTTGCCCTTATCATATTAAAGCATCAATCCAAAAAATGTAGTCTCAAAATGCGTTCACAAGCAAGTTCTAGAATAAGCATACTAAGTTTGATAACACTCAACGAGAAATAAATTGAGCAAAATATAATGAAATGCTCATGGGCTCAAAAACTCACTTGGGTGTGTAATTTGTATCAAGTCTTGTACACTTTTCAATCAATAAATCAATGAGACACTATCATATAATTTTTAAAGAAAAACACTATTCATGCTCATCTCTCTCATGTATTGAAAATTCAAACTAAAAATGCATCCTTAACTTACAAAGCATTAAAAGATATTAATAAACATTCAAGGTTTCAAAAGAAAAATTAACATGTACAATTAGGACATGCTAAATTCAAAGTAAAACCTATTTTTTTAGATACGAAATTGTATAACAAAATCCTCCCCACACCTAAACTATACATTGTCCTCAATGTATAAATAGAATATTGCTCACAAAAGAAAAGAAAGAAAATTAAACTCCCCTGATTTGTGAACAACTTGAATTGGTATAGTTTAGGGTGTTGAAAGAATGGGTGATCATGCCTTATTAAAAATTAATGCCCCGCAAAAGAAAAATAGAATTAGGAAAAATTGAAAGAAGAAAGAAAGAAAGAAAAACTAAAAATAAAGAGAAGAAAAAGTAAAGAAAACATTGGGTTGCCTCCCAATAGCGCAATTATTTAACGTCGTTTTGCCCGACAATATTCTTGTGCATGTCGGGCACATAAAATTCTTCAATTTTCTTTGGTCCCTTCTTGCTCGAATCAATATAGCCTTCAAGTCTAAAAGGCTCATTTGTTTTTCTAGGGTACCACGAAAGATCATTATTTTTAGATTTTTATATAAGGAATGAAGGACATAAAATAAGACTCAACCGACTTGAAAGAAATAAGAGACTCTACAAACTCATGAGAATAAAGGAAGGAATATTTAGAATCAAGAAAAATGCAAGGGAATAGAATAGAAGAAGGTTTTTTAGCCTCAAACTCTATCACTTGAATCTCCTTTTCGTGGTAAGGCTCATATTCTTTCTTTTTCTCACAAACTTGGACCTCACATGACACAAAATTCTCAAGCTCAATATCGCTGCGTCATCCATGTACATCGCTATTCAACCTCATTGGTCTCGATATATTGATGCTCTTGTTGACTCTCCAATCTTCTCACCGAATTAGCCACACAGGTAATTTGGTCATCCAAGCTCTGCATTCCACTTTCGAGTCTCCTCTTGAAATTGAAGAGTACTTTTAGCAAGTTCATATACTATAGCCTCTAGAGACATACCCGTCTCCAAGTTTGATGGCATGGGTTTTTCTCGCTCCACCTGTATCCACATCCATAATTGGATTGATCCCATTCGCAATAGTAGTGATCCAAAGACTCGTACTTTATTTGATGGTCATGAAATTCTCTCAAGATGCAGAGTTACTTAAATAATGTTACGCTGCGGCCGAGGGCATGCTTCGTGGGGTGTCCTCGGGCGAGCATAATTTGCATGCCTCCAATGCTTGTAGCTTCCCTACAACTACTTGAAGAATAACATGAAGTCAATTCGAGAAATTTGAGTTTTGAGCTCACTAACCTCATCAAAGAAACGATGCAAATTCTACTAAATGCATAATAATGATGAAGGTTTTCTGCCATGTAAGAATAGGTATAGGAAAAAAAAAAATAGAAAAAATTCTTTTTTTTTTATAAGAAATCTAACATTGAGAAACTAACAATGGTTCCCCTAAGAATCTAGCGCCAAATTTTGGTCGGGTTGTCGAAGCCCTTCAAAATATTTATCGGTTTTCTAGATCTAACTTGTAGAAATAGTGGACTGTGTCGAATCCCAAGGAACCAATCGAATTAATTTCTCAAAGTTAAAAATATTAATGATAAAAAAATAAAGGGGGTTGAATTGTCGAAAAAAATGAAATAAAAAAAGTAAAAAAAAAAAGATAATTTTATGCGACTTCCAATTCAAGGATGTAAATTTCATCCAATTGTAATCTTGATCATAGGCTTCAAAAGGAAAAAAATAAATCAATTTTAATTTTGCTAATTCAATAACTCACCAATTTACTCGAAAAGCCGAAATAAACATAAACTCTCCTAATTTAATTGATCTTAACCAAGCATCAAAATCAAAACTTATAATTTAATCCATTGGAGTACGATAGCGTTCCATATTGATTAAATAATAGCATTAAAAGCAATGAGAGGACTAAACCAAAATTAACTAATTGAGATAACTACAAATTAATTAATTTTGTTTCTTTGTTTCCTAGAGTCTATTATGCAAGCTATGTAAAATGGAAAAGCCATTAATTACACACACATAAGCCAACCCCTTGCTACATTTTTTCAATCATCTGTGACAATTACGGATCACAAAATCATGGATAGCAATAAATTGATTGAAACTAAATTAAGGCGTTAATTTAATTAGTAACGACCAATCATAAAAATAAAACAAGAAACAAAGAATTCTTAAATTAGAAACAAAATTCCAATTAGGTCTAAAGCCTCACAAAATTACAATTGGAAATGAAATGACCCTTGAATCGAAAATTAAAGCTTAGCCACACATGGTGAAAAAGCAAGAATAATCAGAAAAGGAGAGAAAACATAAAATAAAAATTATAAAAACAAAGAACTAGAACACTCTCTAAACTTTTGTTTTTCTAGAGAACACTCAAACTCTGCACTCCCTTTGCTCAATGCATTGCCTCCTTTTATACTTGAAAATGACCAAAAATAGGTCCCTTAAATGTGTCATTTTTGCTCCACAATGTGTGCCAACCACAAAATAATTTCTCCTTGCATTTCTCAAGGAAGACTCCATGCATGTATGCCACCTACACAAGGAAGAAAAATAAAAACAAAAGAAAATATTAGATAATAAGCTTTTCTTTTTTTTCCTTTTCATATTTTTTTCTAATTTCTTTAATTCCTTTTTTATTTTCAATTGTCTCATTCTTTTGTTTTCTAATTTTTCAATTTTTATTCCAATTTACTTGATTTAAACTAAAATGTGCTTTTTAGACTGGGTTTCACTAAATAATGATAATTTATCACCTAAACTAAATTGGACACAATTTCAACAATTAAACATTTTATTCACATAGAATGTAAGGAAATTAGATATCATAAGTATAATTAATTTCTACTCATCAACCCCTGCATATAGGAGTCCGTCACACGCTCAGGATTAAAGTCGAGTCACTATTGGTCATCTACGAAGTTATTAGTCCTATACTTATTAATCTGTTTACATCAGTGAGGTCTAATAATTCACGGTCCGGTCTTGTACAATCTCATTGTTGGGACTTATGCCCTAAACAAGTGTAGTTTTGTTTCAAATAAATAAAGATGTTATTTATTATATTCTCGCATATAAATCTAAATCCAATAAACTAAGTTCGAAGGTTATAATAATAGATCTTCAACATTTATGTAGTACACATAAGTTGGATTAACTTGTTTAAGTATAACCTAAAAGGTTGGTATATGCATATGGTTGGGAACCTTATACTAGTAACACCGTGGATGCGACCTACTTTGTATTTTGTACAAACGAGGTAATCCAATTTGTTCATGTGGTAGACATACGAGTGGGGGCATCCGTGTATAATGAGATTATACAAGACGAGCCGCAAATTATTAACCTAATAGTGTAACACCGTTATCAAGATAGGTATAATAATTCATAGATGATCATTAGTGACTTGACCTGAATCCTAAGCATGCTACGGACTCCTGCTAATGATGTTTGTCCTTAGACTAGTATGGGTGAGAGTGGCTTGACAGCGACTCAATAAGCCTACCTTCTTAGGGACATAACTTTTAAGTAGCCTGAAGCTAACTATGCAAGATAGAATTCACTCATTCCTGAATTAGGGAATCAAATAGGTTGTTTCCTTAAGAATTGAATCCGAGTCTTGAACAATGGGGCCCCGCCTTCTTACTGACCTAAGAAGAATCAAGTTTATGGTAGGACCATAGACTAATTGTTCATTAGAGGATTAGTAGAGCTTAAGGAACAAGATGTATTCACATGGGTAAAACGGTAATTTGACACAGCTGTGATTACGAACAACCTGTGAAGGGTCGACTCACAAGTATCGATTATATCAGTGGATACAACATAGTCTACAGTGAGGAGAGTGCAACTATGAGTCCATAGTGGAATGACTTATGGTTAATGAATGATGATTAATTGAATCAAAGAGTTTGATCGATTAATCTTGTATAATTGGAGATCATGATCTTTAGATCCATTAGGTACCTCTGTTGGCTCAACATGGAAATAAAAAGGGTTTATAGTTTGGAGTGAAATTGAAATGTTCAATTTCATGTTTAAAGGGTATATCAATCATATATGATATAATTGATATAACATATGGTTTAAGCCATGTGAAATATATCATAAAAGCACTATAAGGGTAGGATGGTCATTTCCATCCTATTTTCCTATAGATATGTGTGCATGAGATGCACAAATTTTTTTTAACCTAATTCAAAAAGGCAAAACCAAGTGCTTCTTTTTTATAAGTGTTTTGTTGGAAGAGTTCCAAAAACACTTGTCTTCCTCAAAATCCCTCAGACTCCAAAAGAGGTTCCACCACCTTCCCTCTCCTAGAGATACAACGGAGAAGATCTAGCGGGTGGATTAAAACTACTTCGTAGTTTGGTGAGATCGTTGAGATCGTGAGAACCCTATCCGTATCCACAACGTATCCAAGATTACGTCTCCATCCCTATCCGTATACTGTAGACCGTTCGGGTCATTAACTCGAACGTGATCCTCCCTGTTTGTCCACTACACACCGTTCAAGTTCTAGTTCTCTCATAATTCAAAGACCCTGGAGCTTAGTTTATTGGATAAAGTTTGTAAATATGCGAGACACAACGTGATGAAAAAAATAACTCTTATTTATTTCAATAAGTAATATTATAAGAATATACGAGATTAAAACATACATCCCAACCAACTCCCACTTGGAATAAGCTAGGGGAGTACAAAATACATTTCTCAAATGTACAGTAAAATACAATAAACTAGGGCATTGAATACCCTTTACAGTACTCCCATTTGCCCTGGTCAGGAAGCACTCGAAGACCTAGACTCTCTAGGTTACTCTCAAACACCTTAGCCTGAGGGCCTTTGTAAGTGGATTAGCAACGTTGTGCTCCGATGCTATTTGTGTGACTGTCACGTCTCCTCGGTGCACAATCTCCCATATCAAGTGATACTTCCGCCCAATGTGCTTTCCTCTTATGACTCCGAGGTTCTCTCGAGTTGGCTACTGCACCACTGTTGTCACAAAATAGGGTAATCGACAAGTTCATATTTGGAACAACTTTCAAATCCATCATGAACTTCCTAAGCCAAACAACTTCCTTTGTGGCTTCACAAGCCGCAACATACTCCACTTCCATCGTAGAATCAGCGATGCATCCTTGCTTGATGCTTCGCCACACTACAACTCCTCCATTAAAAATGAAGGTTGACCCTGAAGTGGATTTCCTAGAGTCCTTATCGGTTTGAAAGTTAGAGTCTGTGTATCCCATAAGGATAAAATCCCCACTCTCATACACAAGGTTGTAGTTCCTCGTTCTCCTAAGATACTTAAGGATTGCCTTTACGGCCGTCCAAAGTGATCTAATCCTGGATTGGATTGATATGTACTTACAATCCCGACTGCATAACAGATGTCGGGCCTAGTACAGAACATGGAAAACATGAGGCTCCCTACAACTGAAGCATAGGGGATTCGTTTCATATCCTCAACCTCTTGCGGTGTCTTAGGACATTGATCCTTAGACAGGTGAACCCCATGCCTGAAAGGCAACAAGCCCTTCTTGGAGTTCTGCATCTTATATCTAGACAACATATTGTCAATATAAGATGCCTGAGACATGGCTAGCGTTCTATTCTTCCGGTTCAAGAATATCTGGATGCCCACAACATACTGGGCCTCTCCCAAATCTTTCATTTGGAATTGTGAAGCCAACCATTTCTTAATGTCAGTAAGAAATCGTACCTCATTCCCAATGAGAAGGATATCATCCACATATAATATCAGAAATGCGACAGTATTGTTGACGATTTTCTTGTAGCCACAAGGCTCGTCAACATTCTAATCAAAGCCATAAGATTTGATCGGCTCATCAAAACTTATATTCCAAAACCTCGAGGCTTGTTTCAGTCCATAAATTGACCTATGAAGTCGGCAAACCTTTTGCTCTTGGCCTTGGGCAATGAACCCTTTGGGTTAGTCCATGTAGATGGTTTCATCAAGATCGCCATTTAGAAAAGTTGTCTTGACATCCATCTGCCATACCTCATAGTTATAATATGCGACAATGGCTAGATGGATCCTGATTGACTTTACCATGGCAACACGAGAAAAGGTTTCCTCATAGTCAACCCCTTCAACCTGGGTAAAACCCTTTGCCACTAGTCATATTTTGAAGGTTTGCACCTTCTCATCTACGCAACGTTTACGCTTGTAGATCCATTTACAACCAATAAGTTTTACCCACCTCGTTGATCCACAAGGTCCCAAACAGAATTGAAGTACATTGACTCCATTTCGAGGTCAATAACTTTAATCCTTTCTTCTTTGTCAACGTCTACCATTGCCTAATCATAGGTCAATGGATCCTCGCAGTCATCATCAGGGGTGAAGACTTGGGACCCATGTAACGTTTAGGCTGTCTCTGAAGGGAATAAAACTCCCGCAACGGATAATTGACTTTGAATCGTCGTGGTTTCGTTGTGAAAACATTTCCTAAAATCAATTCTATCCTATAGAAATTAGGCTAAACATGCATAAGAAGGAAAAACAGTAAGAATCTACTTACTTGTTGAAACACCTTTCTTCACGATTCCCTTCTCCGGTCACAAACTCTTCGCATTCTCGATCTCCACGTTCTCAAACTCACCGAATCTCGAACAATCAGACAGCTGTATAGGACTTTTAGGTTGTTCTCCTTAGGTTGAAGGAGAGTAGTGGAACTTCTTTGGTAAAGGGGAAGAGAGAAATTGGGAGCAGATTGAGAGAGTTTTAGAGTTGTTTTTGGTGACAAATCCAGAAAATGAAACTTCAAGTTACCAATCCTTTTTGCAAAGGAGTTTATATAATGGTGATAAGTGGAGTTGAAATCTCCACCTATTTACCATTTTACCCCAACCATAGGTTATGCAAATCATATTTGCATAACCACATATAATAAGATATCTCATACCTTATAATACAAATCACATTTGTATAATTGTGGATTCTATATTGAATCACATTCAATTTAATTTCTCTCAATCCAATTTCTATAAATTAGCCCTAATTAAGCAATTAGGCTAACCTATAGTTCATTATGAATCTCATTCACATAAACTATATAATATGTCAATCAGATCTCATATGAATGACATAAATACACCTTTAATGAATTTGAACACTTCAAATCCACACGAAACTTTAAACCCTCTATGTATCAAGTTTGAGCCAACCGAGGACCTAATGGACCTACAGATGACAAGATCCAATGATCCGAGACTAACCTGTCAAACACTTTGACCCGGTTAATCAACATTCATTACCTACGGTAACACTCCACTAAAGCCCGTAGCTGCACTCCCGTCACTGTAAGATAAGTTGTGTCCATTGATATAACAAATGTGGAGGGATTATGAATTCCCGCAGCGGAAGACGTTGTGAAATGTTGTTGATCCGTTGTGTAATTATTATCTTAAAATTGAACTAAACTACTTTAATTCTAGGTTAAACATGCGAAGAGAAAGAAAAAAACAGTAAGGTTATGTTACTTACTTGTTGAACAACCCTTCTTCAACGCTTTCCTCCTGCGGTCACGATCTCTCTTGAATGGGCGATCTCCTCGAACTCGATCCTCGAACCGAACAGTGAGACTCCTCCACAGGGTCTTCTCGGTTGTTCTCGTGAGGTTGAGGGAGAGTATGTTGGACTCCCTTTGGATTTTCGGTAAGGAGATTTTGAGAGAGAATTGAGAGAGAATGAGAGAAAGGTGAATGCTCTCTTTCGATGCAAATCCAACAAATGACAATTGCTTCCCCAAAAACTTCTTGCAAAGCCTTTAAATACTATTGTGTGATGGAGTTAAAATCTCCACCAAATCACAATTTTACCACAACCATATGATATGCAAATCATATTTGCATATCACATAATATAAGGTATCTCCTACCTTATTACACAAATCTCATTTGCATAATTGTGGAATTTTAAACAGAATCACATTCAATTTAGTTTCACTCAATTCAATTTCTCCAATTAACACTAATTAATCAATTAGGCTATACTATAGTTTATTATGAATCTCATTCACATTAAACTATATATTATGTCATATATATCTCATATAAATGACATAAATACCCAAATAATGAATTTGAACACTTCAAATTCACACCAAACTGTAAACCCTCAATTTGACCAATTTGAGCCAACCGAGGGACCTAATGGGCCTACACATGACGAGCTCCAATGATCCGAGACTAACCTATCAAACTCTTTAACCCGGTTATTCAACATTCATTAGATACTGTAACACTCCACTAAACTCGTAGTTGCACTCTCATCATTGTAGGACAAGTTATGTCCATCGATATAACCAATACCCATGAGTCGACCCTTCACAGGTTGTTCGTAGATACTACTGGGTCAAAATATCGTTTTACCCCTGTGTCCACCTCTTACTCCTTAAGGCCAGTGAGAGAGTAGCGCCCCGTTGTTCAAGCCCTAGAGACAACACTTAAGGGAACAACCCCTCTAGTTTCTCTAAGTCGGGAACGAGTGAATTCTGTCTCGCATTGTCAAGTTCTCAGCTCCCCACGTGGCCCTATCCCTAAGAAGATAGGCATATTGGGCGAGCAACGGTGGCCACACTCACCCGTACTAGTCAAAGGACAGACCCCTGCAGACTGGAGTCCGTAACACGCTTAGGATTAATGTCGAGTCACTAATTGTCATCTACGAAATTATTAGCCCTGTACTATTAATGGTGTTACATCAGTAAGTCTAATAATTCACGGTCCGGTCTTGTACAATCTCATTGCACAGGATGTCCTCACTCGCATGTCAACCACATGAACGAGTCAGATCACCTCGTTTGTATCTAATACAAAGCGGGCCGCATCCATAGTATATCCAGGATTAGGTCTCCAACCCTATCCATATACTACAGACCATTCAGGTCATTAACTCGAACGTGATCCTCCCCGTGTGTGTCAATATTTGTTATGCTAAGTTAGAAAACGACTTGTATGTACTTAAACCGAAACAAACTAAATCAATTTTGAATCATGAGATGATTAAAACTACTAATACTCAAAGTAAAAGGCAAAGAATTTCTCCGAATAAAACCTATCTTTGGCACCTTAGACTTGGTCATATAAATCTAAACTGGATTAAGAGTTTATCTAAGAATGGACTTCTAAACAAGTTAGAAGATGATTCTTTACCTCCTTGCGTAACTTGCTTTGAAGGTAAAATGACGAAGCGATCTTTTACTGGAAAAGGTTATAGAGCCATAGAGCCCTTGGATCTTATACATTCGGATCTTTGTTGTCCGGTGAATGTCAAAGCTCGTGGAGGGCACAAATATTTCATCTCTTTCATAGATGATTATCCGAGGTATGGTTATCTATACGTAATGCATCATAAGTCCGAGGCTCTTGAAAATTTCAAAGAGTATAAAGCTAAAGTAGAGAATGCATTAGGGAAAACCATTAAAACACTTTGATCCGATCGAGGTGGAGAGTATATGGATTTGAGATTCGAGGACTATTTAATAAAACATGGAATTAAATCTCAACTCTCAGCACCTAATACACCACAACAGAATGGTCTGTTAGAGAGGAGAAATAGAACCTTCTTAGACATGGTTCGGTATATGATGAGCTATGCTCAATTGCCTACCTCGTTTTAGGGTCACGGAGTAGAGACTACGGTTCAAATCTTGAACACTGTTCCATCAAAGAGTGTTTCTGAAACACCTTTTGAATTATTGAAGGGGTGTAACCTAGTTTACAACACTTAAGGATTTGGGATTGTCCGACACACGTGCTGGTGACGAACCTAAAGAAGTTGGAACCTCGTTCAAGATAATGCCAATTTGTTGGTTATCCCAAAGAAACGATAGGTGGTCTTTTCTACGACCCACAAGAAAACAAGGTGATTGTATCAACAAACACCACATTCTTGGAGGAAGATCACATGAGAAAACATAACCACGTTGTAAGTTAGTATTAAATGAAGCTACAAATTAGTCAACAAGAGTTGTTGATCAAGCTGGACCTTTGATAGCATACAAAATGTGCTATCCTTAAGCTTAATTATTGCTAGTCTTGTAATGATTTAAGAGCTTTTACGTGTCTAAATTACTCAATTTCAGGTTAAGAACTTAAACAGAACAATTGGAGACATTTTGGATCACTCGGGATCGAAACAAGGCTATTTGGAGCTTAAAATAACATCAATTGGGAGTGAAAGGACCAAACCAAGCTTGATGACCCGAGGTGATGGCGTTGCAACGCTATGCAAAGCATTGCAACGCCGAACATGCAACCATGAAGCATTGAAGAACACTGCCGATATTGTTGCAACGCTATCTCGATAAGGGAACGAGCATGAGGAACCGTGGCAAGTGCATTGCAACGCTGCCTTTTATCGTTGCAATGGCAGATCGATAAGAAGCGTGTGCGTTAGGGTAGCGGCGTTGCTACGCTGCCCTCAGCGTTGCAATGCCATCGATAATTTCCATATATGCCAGCCGCCTAGGGTACAACGTTGCAACGTTGTATCGAAGAACACTATAAATATAACTTTATGTTTTCATTACAAGGGAGCCGAATTTGGTAGACTTTTGACCCTATTTTCAAATACACTTTGTAAGAAGAGAGAAAATAGCGTTTTTGGGAGCCAAAGCATCCGTGGAGGTTCGAGATCGAAGACGGGAGCTCGGAGACGAAGGACCAACATCGACACATAAGTTTAATTTCCTTTTTCTTTCATATTCTAATACCGTTAGAAGACGTTTACTAAATGTTCAGCTTGATTTTCATGTGATTTAGAGTAGCTAAATGTTGTAGTTAGGATTTGATTTACTTGTTAAGACTCAATTGTTATGTATTGAAGCATGTTTTGTTCTTGTTTATTGCAATTCGTTCTTTAACACTTAAATTTGTTGGTTTAAGTGGATTCGAGAGATAAAACTTGAATTAGAGCAAAGTTTTCAAAACCCTTAGGAATCTGCCATGACAATGACTATGAAACTTAAAGGAAACTCATAAAGGAGTTGCTTAATGCCATGCATGTCGTAGGTTCATATGGAGACTATGGAGTTTATTCCATGTGTTAGGCTCACTAAATATCGAGAGGCTTTCTTGAGTATTTTGCTTCTTGTTTATAAATTCATCTCATTGGTTCATTCCATGTTTTATTTTAGTTCTATGTGTTGTTTTTTAGTCTTTGTCCCCTGTTTTGGTTGTGTTGATATTGTGTAAAAGTCTTGATCTGAATTACTAATTTTTCAATTATGCCTTTGCATGATTTTGATTCTCCACCATTCTATTTTCCCTCTCAGGACCCTAGGTATGTGCATCATGATTTCTCTTAATATCATGTGTCTAATTTTTACCATTCTTTACCTAAAATTGATGAAAATTCATGTCATGATAGCTATTTAGGCACTTGGAACCATAACTTTTCGTACCTTGACAAACCTAATGAAAAATCTTCTCTTGTGGACAAATTAATGGAATATACCTTAGAATTGAAAATTAAAAATTTGGTTCATAATGAATTAGAAAGGTTGAATAGGTTAGAAGCTGAGGTGGTAGGACTTTGGGAAATAGTACAGGATAGAGCTCAGTATCTTAATCAGCTAGAAATTTCCCTTAAGACCTTACAGAACAATTTCTTATCCTTACCACTGAGGAGGTGTCACCTAGGAGGATTTGTTCATACGATAGTGAGGATAGTTTAGGGGAGACTGAGATACACCATAAACAGGATAGTGAGGTAGACATTGGTGATACAATTATTTTCACATGGGAGGTTCCGACGATAGAGGTTGAGGCTAAGAAGTCATTTTCCCTTTTGTCTCCAGAAATTTCCCTTAATCTACATAACCAATTGTCTTACACTCATGAGTCTTTCTTTGATTTTTGTTATTTCATTTCATTAAACAAAAAAAAAAATAGTTATTTGTCATGTGCGTAGGAAAAACATGATAGCCTTCTAGACTTAGAGGGCTATATCGATGCAAGCAAGAAGGGTCCAAAGAAATATGAGAAGTTTTATGTGCCCTGATAAGTAACCGTCTAGCTAAAGACGTTAAAGAAAGCGCTTCTTGGGAGGAAACCCAAGTATTATGTTTTATGTTTTTTGTTTTTGTGTTTTTTTTCTTTTTATGTTTTATGTCATTTTCTAGTTTATTGTTTTTATCTAATTTCTTATCCTTTTATACCTCCAGGTGTATGCCTAAGGAGAGAGCTACAAACTTGCACCCTTTTGATCTTGAGATCGAGAGGACCTGTAGGAAACTCCTAAGGGATGGAAGAGCAGAACGTCAGGCAATGGCTGATCAGGAGCTCATCAATAACCCTAAACCCATCAGGGAGTATTTCCAACTTGTGTTTGATTCTTAGCAGGCCAGAATAGTCTATGCCCCTATAAATGCTAACAATTTTGAACTTAAGACAGGGCTTATACAGATGGTTAGGGAAGGTGCCCTTCGAGGATTTGCCACAGAAGATCCTAACTCACACTTGCAGAATTTCTTAGAAATATGTTGTACATTTAAGATGAATGGTATCTGTACTGATAATATTCGTTTACGTCTCTTTCCTTTTTCTTTGCAGGGCAGAGCTAAAGAATGGTTGGGTCACTTCCCTCAGGCAGTATCACTTATTGAGAGGAGTTGGCCCAAGCCTTCATGACCAAATTCTTTCCACCTGTGAAGGCTGCAAAGTTAAGGACAGAGATAGGAATATTGACGCAGCAGAAGGGAGAGCAACTATTTGAGGTCTGGAAAAGGTACAAAGACATGCTCAGGAGGTGCCCACAACATGGCTACCCAGATTGGCTCCAGGTACAATTGTTTTATAATGGACTGGGAGGTAAGACCAGGACCATTCTCGATGCCACTGCTGGAGGGGCTTTCATGGCGATGACTATGCCAGAAGCACGTGCCCTCCTCGAGGAAGTTTCAACTGCCAGCTACCAGTGGCCTACAGACAATGACAACTCTAAGCCAGTTGTTGGATTATATCAACAGGATGAGGTAACCTCCCTTATATCTCATATGGCATCTCTCACTCATGTCGTGAATAATTTTACGGGATCACCACAAACAGGGGTGCCCTCTCAATGCTCCCAGCCTAATGTAGAATCCACCATGGAGCAATTACACTACCTGAACAACAGAAGCAACAACTACAGAGGAAAGCAGACTCAGAATAACCTCCCAACACATTATAATCCAGGTTTAAGGCATCATGAGAATTTCTCTTATGCTAACAATAAAAATGTGTTGAATCCTTATACAGGGTATGCTTCTACATTAGAGAGGAAACAATCTCTGGATGAGACATTGCACTCCTTCATAGCTGAATCCAGAAGTCGGTCCAACCAGCTGGAGAATGCAGTCACCAGTCTATCTTGTATAGTGACTAGTCATGGAGCTGCAATACAGAATATTGAGATCCAGATTGGCGAGATGAACACATAACTCTGAGCACTGCAAGAAAGGAAATAAACACCTTGAGGGAGTACAGTCTAGCTAAAGTCGTTAAAGAAAGCGCTTCTTGGGAGGCAACCCAAGTTTAAGTTTTAGTTATTTTTTACTTCTTTTGAGTTTTTGTTTTAGTTGTTGGCTTTCTTACTAGTTTGTTTCTTTTTCTTTGTTAGGTGGCCTATGTCATCCTTCGTTGAAATCCATGCTCCCGTTCTTAGGAATTCCAACACACATGCTTTGGCTATCCAAGGAACTAAGAAAGATCTTCATAACTCAGGACAATATTGATCACTCTTACCCTTATACTTAATTTGTATTTATTTACAAAACATTGGGGACAATGTTTAGTTTAAGTTTGGTGGGGGGGGGGGGATGTTGTTTATTTTTTCCGACTGTCCTGAGCATGTGCTGGAATTGCGGATTAATATTTTCCATAAGTATGAGTATGATAACCTAGGATGAGATAAAATTGAAAATTTTTGTGATTCTGCTGAAACTTGAGAGCATGATATGGATTTGAGTTAATTTAAAAATTTTCTTGAGTTTTTCCTGCACTATTATGCACATAGCGTGTGTTCCTTTAAGTTTTGAAATGCTTAGAGCAAAGTTATTAGGCTTAGAAGTTTGATGTCACCTCGATTGGTCTAAGAACTGATTTGACAGCTAAACTATAGGATAGGGTAAATGACAATATGAAGTGTGTGACCTATATAGTATGTGAAATTGTTGATTTTCGTTGTTTGTTTGCTAAAGTAAAAAAATCGTGAGGGCAAAAAGAGCTACCTCACTATGATCAGTTAGGCCACTCATTAAGCGAGTGCTCTGGGTAAGGGTCCCTGTAGTGGATGTGTGAAAGCTAGTATCCTTGCACAAAGAATGAAGTAAATAGAAAAAGTGATAAAAAAGTGAGTAAGTGCTGAGTAGAGTTATTTAATTCTTGAATGTGGGGAGGCTCAAAGATTAGTAATTATGACCAGTGTAAGGGGAAGTTTAATGGAGAGCCTAATAAAGTTGATATGGGCTTAGTAAAAATGAAGGGAACATAGGCTAATCACACACACACGTAGGATTATTTAGGAAAAGTTTGAAATTGCTTGCTGATGTGTTATGTTTGAATGTTTCCTGTGATTACTAGATTTTCTCTTAAATCTTTGAGGCTTGAATCAATTGTATGTATAAGAACAATGTGATGTTTAATTCTGTTTTTGCTCGGGACTAGCAAAAGTTTAAGTTTGGGGATGTTTGATACCACACAAAATGTGCTATCCTTAGGCTTAATTTTTGCTATTCTTGTAATGATTTCAGAGATTTTACGTGTCTAAATTACTCAATTTCAGGTTAAGAACTAAAACAGAACAATTGTAGACATTTTGGATCACTCGGGATCGAAACGAGGCTATTTGGAGCTTAAAATAACATCAATTAGGAGTGAAAGGACCAAACCAAGTTTGAAGACCGGAGGTGATGGTGTTGCAACGTTATGCAAAGCGTTGCAACGCCGAACATGCAACCATGAAGCATTGAAGAACACTGTCGATAGCGTTGCAACGCTATCTCGATAACGGAACGAGCATGAGGAACCGTGGCGAGGGTGTTGCAATCCCAGATCGATAAGAAGCGCACGCGTTAGGGTAGCGGCGTTGTAACGCCGCCCTTAGCGTTGCAACGCCATCGGTAATTTTCATATATGCCAGCCACCTAGGGTACAACGTTTCATCGCTGTCCCTAGCGTTGCAACGTTGTACCGAAGAACACTATAAATATAACCTTATGTTTTCATTACAAGGGAGTCGAATTTGGTAGATTTTTTACCCTATTTTCGAAATACACTTTGTATGAAGAGAGAAAGAGCATTTTTGGGAGCCAAAGCATCCGTGGAGGTTCGAGATCGAAGACGGGAGCTCGGAGACGAATGACCGACATCGACACATAAGTTTAATTTCCTTTTCTTTCAGATTGTAATACTGTTAGAAGACATTTACTACATGTTTAGCTTAATTTTCATGTGATTTAGAGTAGATAAATGTTGTAGTTAGGATTTGATTTACTTGTTAAGACTCAATTGCTACGTATTGAAGCATGTTTTATTCTTATTTTTGGTAATTCATTCCTTAACTCTTAAATTTGTTGGTTTAAGTGGATTCGAGCGATAAAACTTGAATTAGAGCAAAGTTGTCAAAACCCTTAGGAATCTACGATGAGAATGACTAAGAAACTAAAGGGAAACTCATAAAGGAGTTGCTTAATGCCATGCATGTCGTAGGTTCATATGGAGACTATGGAGTATATTGCATGTGTGTGGCTCACTAAGAATCGAGAGGTTTTCTTGAGTATTTTGCTTCTTGTTTATAAATTCATCTCATTGGTTCATTGCATGTGTTAGTTAAGTCATTAACTTGTAAATTCACTTTCCTCAAATCTATCAATTCATGTCTCCATGCGTTAGTCTATTGTTTGTCTTTACTTTCAATCACCTATCCATGTTATGTTTCTTTAGCTAAAATTGAGAATTAGTATCTTAGTAATTAATTAATCTAGAAACTCATTCCCGAAGACGATACTTGGACTCTTATATCTCTATACTAAAACTTGACCCATACACTGCGGTATTGCATAATCAGAATTATACACAACAACCTTCATCAAGAGTTGATGAAGAAGCGAACACATCAAGTCAGTCTCGTCCTTCTCAATCGTTGAGAATTCCTCGACGTAGTGGGAGGGTTGTTTCCCAACCTGACCGCTACTTGGGTTTAGCTGAAACTCAAGTTTTCATACCTGATGACAATGTAGAGGATCCAATGTCCTATAAACAGGCAATGAATGACGTAGATAAGGACCAATGGATCAAAGCCATGGATCTTGAAATGGAGTCATGTACTTCAATTCAGTATGGGAACTTGTAGACCAACCTGAAGGGGTAAGACCCATATGGTGTAAATGGATCTATAAGAGAAAGAGAGATGCAGTCGGAAAGGTACAGACCTTTAAGGCTAGACTTGTAGCAAAGGGTTTTACCCAAAGGGAAGGAGTTCACTATGAGGAAACTTTTTCCCCAGTTGCTATGCATAAGTCTATTAGGATACTCATGTCCATAGCCACATTTTAAGATTATGAGATTTGGCAAATGGACGTCAAGACTGCCTTTTTGAATGGTAATCTTGACGAGAGCATCTAGTCTCAGCCCGAAGGGTTCATAACCAGAGGTCAGGAGCAAAAAGTTTGCAAGCTCAATCGATCCATTTATGGGTTGAAACAAGCTTCCAGATCATGGAACATAAGATTTGATACGACGATGAAGTCTTATGGTTTTGACAAAAATGTTGATGAGCCTTGTGTTTACAAGAGGATCATCAACGACAAAGTAGCTTTCTTAGTACTTTATGTGGATGATATCCTACTTATTGGGAATGATGTAGGATACCTAACTAACATAAAGAATTGGCTGGTGACACAATTCCAAATGAAAGATTTGGGAGAGACTCAGTATGTTCTTGGGATTCAGATTTTCAGGAATTGCAAGAATAGAATGATTCCTCTGTCTCAAGCATCTTATATCGACAAAATGTTGACCCGATATTCGATGCATAATTTCAATAGGGGCTTATTACCCTTCAGGCATGGAGTTCATCTGTCTAAGGAACAGTGTCCTAAGACACCTCAAGAAGTTGAGGATATGAGACATATTCCCTATGCCTCTACAGTAGGTAGCTTAATGTATTCTATGTTGTACACGAGGCCAGACATTTGTTATGGAGTGGAAATAGTCAGTAGGTACCAATCCAATCCAGGGTTAGACCACTCGACAACAGTTAAAAATATCTTCAAGTATCTTAGGAGAACGTATGACTATATGCTTGTGTATGGGACTAAGGATTTGATCCTTATTGGATACACTGAGTCCGATTTTTAGACCGATAAGGATTCTAGGAAATCCACATGGGGATCCGTTTTCACCCTTAACGGAGGAGCTATTGTATGGTGAAGCATGACAGAGATGCATCGTTGAGTCCATGATGGAGGTTGAGTATGACGTTGCTTGTGAAGTAGCTAAAGAGGTTGTTTGGCTAAGGAAATTCCTTACTGATTTAGAAGTTTTTCCAAATATGAAATTTCCCATCATCTTATACTGTGACAACAGTGATGCGGTAGCCAATTCAAAGGAACCTTGCAGCCATAAGCGAGGAAAGCACATCGAGAGGAAGTATCACCTGATACAAGAAATAGTGCAACGAGGAGATGTCACCGTCACGAAGATCGCTTTGGAGCACAACATTGTTGATCCGTTTACAAAGACTCTCACGGCTAAAGTGTTCGAGGGTCATCTGGAAAGTCTAGGTCTACGAGATATGTACATAGGCTGATCTAGGGCAAGTGGGAGTTATGTAATGGTATATGGATGCCCTAGTAACACTATGGATGTGGCCCACTTTGTATATGAAGGGAATTAGAGTCCCAGCGTAGCGGAAGACGATCGATTCGTTGTGGTATCATTGTGCAATTTCGATTTCGTTAAATTAACTATCAAATAGTATAGATTGAACATGCTTTTCTAGAAGGAAAACAACAAGTTAGAATGGTACTTAATTGTTGAAGACGATATTCAAGCTTTCCTTCCATTCACAAACTCTTCGTGCTCTCCTCCTTCTCAACGATCTGGTACTCTTCACACGAACAACGATCTAGACACCACCACTTGGTTTCTCGGTTGTTTTTCCTCAGGTAGAAGGAGTTTTGTGGGATCATTCTTTGGTTTTGGGAGGAGAAGGTTGAGAGAGCTTTTGAGAGAGAATGGATTGCTTCTTTTGGTGAGAAATTAAAAAATGAGCAAAAATGACCACCTTCCCCATCTTGCAAAGTGGTTTAAATAATGATGATAGGTGGAGTTGAAATCCCCACCTATTTACTATTTTACCACAACCATAGGTTATGCAAATCATATTTGCATAACCACATATAATAAGATGTCTCATATCTAATTTTACAAATCACATTTGTATTATTGTAGATTTTTAAATTAAATCACATTTAATTTATTTACTCTCAATTTAACTTATCCAAGTTAGCCCTAATTCAACAATTAGTCTAACCTATAGTTTATTATGAATCCCATTCACATTAAACTATATAATATATCATTCATATCTCATATAAATGACAAAATTACCCTTTAGTGAACTTAAACCTTCAAATTCACACCAAAATTGTAAACCTTCTATTAATCAAGTTTGAGCCAACTGAGGGACCTTATGGACCTACAGTGACAAGCTTCAATGATCCGAGATTAACCTATCAAACTCTTTGACCCTGTTAATCAAAATCATCAGCTATGGTAACACTCCACGAAAAGCCCGTGAGTCGCACTCCCGCCGTTGTAAGAAAAGATGTGTCCACTAATATAACCAATGGCCATGAGTCGACCCTACACAGGTTGTTCGTAGACACTGCTGAGTCAAATTATCGTTTTACCCCTGTGTCCACTTCTTCCTTCTTAAGTCCCCACTGATCCTCTAATGAACAACAACGTTGTAATGGTCGAACCATACACAACAACCCTGACGTGCAAGTGAGAGGGTGGGCACCCGTTGTTCAAGCCTTGGAGACAACAATTAAGGGAACAACTCCTCTAGTTTCTCTAAAGTTGGGAACGAGTGAATTCCATCTCGCGTAGTTAAGTTCCAAACTCCCTACTTGGTCCTGTTCCTGAGAAGATAGCCATATTGGGCGAGTAACTATGACCACCATCTCGTACTAGTCAAAGGACAGACCCCCGCAGACAAGAGTCTGTAACACGCTTAGGATTCCGGTCAAGTCACTAATTGTCATCTACGAAGTTATTAGTCCATACTGTTAACGGTGTTACATAAGTAGGTCTAATAATTAACGGTTCGGTCTTGTACAATCTTATTCTACAGGATGCCCCTACTCGCATGTCAACAACATGAACGAGTTAGATCATCTCGTTTGTATCTTAATACAAAGCGGGCCGCATCCACAGCGTATCCAAGATTAGGTCTCCAACTCTATGTTGGGATTTGTGCCCTAAAACTTGTAGTTTGTAATTATGTTATAATTAATGTAATAAAGTGTTATTATTTCAATAAAGTGTTATTATTTTGTTATCTACGAGTTTGCCTTTATTTAAACCCTAAATCCAATAAACTAAACATCCAAGGCTGTTAAATGAATCTTTAACTGAATGTAATGTACATAAAAAGGATCTCGGTTCGAGATACAACCTAAAGGGTCTATAGTTAGGGGATAAGGTTTGGGTACCTTACCCTGTTTAAACTATGGATGTGGCCCACTTTGTATTTGATACAAACACTGTGATCCTAACGTGTTCGTGTAGATGACATGTGAGTGGGGATATCCTTTGTAATGAGATTACATAAGACCAGACCACGAAATAGTAACCTCTAGCTGTAACTCCGTTGACTAGTTAGGTTTCTATTTCACTAGGATGACCTAGGCAACTTGATCTCAATCCTAAGCAGGTTACGAACTCTTGTTCGCAAGGGATTGGCCTTTGACTAGTATGGGTGAGAGTGGCCAGATTCGCCGACTCAATATGCCTACCTTCTTGGGGACAAGACCGAGTGAGCGGCTGGGAACTTAACTTACCAAGATGGAATTCACTCCTTCCCGCCTACTAGGGTAAGTAGAGGAATGTTCCCTTAAGTGGTGTCTCTTGGACTTGATCAAAGGGCCCAACCTCTCATTGGCCCGAGAGGAATCTGTTTGTTGGTAGGACCACAAACAAATTGTTCATTAGAGGAGCACTGGTACTTAAGGCACAAGATGTAACCTAGGGGTAAAACGGTAATTTGACCTAGCTGGTGTTACGAACATTTGTGAAGGATTGACTTGTTGTTATTGGTCAATATCCGTGGACACAAAAATATATCTCGGTGAGAGAAGAGTGCAACTGTGGGACTTTAGTGGAGTGTTCTCACAGCTTAACGAATGTTGATTGGGAGGTTAATGAGATTAACTGAGCAATCTCGTGATCGTTGAGCTTCGATCCAGAGGTCCATTAGGTCCACCTTTAGCTCGTAAAGGGTTCTTAGATCATTTGATATTGAAATGTTCAAATTCATTAGGGAATATATTTAATGTATATTGATACGATATAATATATAGTTTTCGAACTATATATTATAAATTTAATGTGAATAAGATTCATATTAAATTACTTGAGAGAATTAAATATTTGAAAGTGTTCAAATATCAAATTCAAATGTGAATGCGATTCATATTTGAAAACTATAGGTTATAATTTAATGTGCATAAGATGTACATTAAACTATAGGATAAAGGGTAAAATGATTAAATGTGATTTAATCATTTATTTAATATTATATATGAATTAAATTTGATTTAATTTAATATATTTAATTATTAATTAAATATTAATATAATATTAAATGAGAACGTGTCAAGAGGACACGTTCCCACCACTCCCCATCTCCCTCTCGATAGGGAAGTGGGGAGTTACCCACTGAATCCTTCTTCTCTGGTAGAAGAAGGCATTGATCGTGTAATGACTGAAGACTGATTTTTTTGGAGAATTGCTCTCTCTATCTCACACTCAAAAATTCTCAAAAGTTCTTCCAATTGTTGGATTACCTTCCCACCAAGGTAGATCTAAGGAGAACTCAGAGGATAGGAGGTTCTCCTATTGGTAGTGTCCCTGTTTGAAAAACAGAGGAGTTGCTGTGTTGCTGAGTTACTGGAATTTGCTTGGAGCAAGGAGTTGCTGTGAGTCTACAAAAGTAATTCTTCTTCCCTTTAGTTTAATTGTTAAACTTAACATGTTTGCATGTATGCTTTTCTCCATGTCTAATTAGATTAGAATTAGCATGCTTATTCTGTATGTTTTATTTATCAATGTACTGGTTTTTGTTTCAATTAAAACAATCAAGCAATTAACGATCCCAATCACGTTTCCCCTACTCAAGGAGATCAGATCTCCATCACCCTTTCCATAGACTGTAGACCGTTCGGATCATTAACTCGAACGTGGTCCTCCCTGTGCGTCCACTACACACCGTTCAAGTTCTAGTTCTCTCAGATATTAAATGACCCTGGAGCTTAGTTTATTGGACAAAGTTTGTAAGAATTGTGAGACACAAAATGATGTAATAAATAACCTTCATTAATTTCTAATATAAAATTTACAAATTAAACGAGATTAGGAAAAACATCCCAACAGTATATGATACAAACACTGTGATCCTAACGTGCTCGTGTAGATAACATGTGAGTGGGGATATCCTTCTTCATCTTCTTCTTCTCTTTCGGGCAAGAAAGAGCAACAGATTTAGTCCGAGAGGTCGAACCCCTGTGATATGATCTGTAGTCAACATTTGCCTCAACTTCTGGTATCCTGATCCTCATCAAGGATTTTGAAATCCAATCAAGTTTTAGCAAATTTTAATCCTATGATCTCTAGGTCATTTAAAACTTGCAATAATATCCTAAAGGTTTAGAATGACCGCCACTGAAGGGTGAACAGAAACACTCCTCCTCTAGGACGAGGCTTTCTCGACAAGACCCCAATCCCAGAATAACTCTTATTCCATTAGGCGTCCAGTTACCATTATTTGGTCGAATTCATTAACACTTAACGAATCCCGTGAGTGTCACCCTCAATCTTTAAGTTTCCAAGTATCCGTCCAACCAATAGCCACCGAAGGGAGAACCACGAAGGAAAACCAACAAGGAAACTGTATCCCATTTGGGAATTCATGGTGTTCCGACTACAATGATCAAGGCCCTCTGAAGGGATTGTTTGGTCAAGGCCAAACTAGCAGGCGGATCATAGGGGTATCACGGTGTGAATCGAAAGAAGAGACCGTGGGTCCAGTTTTCATAGGTCCCGCTCTCACTTACTATAAGTACTCTCCCCATCCACTATTATATTGACGCATACAAATACCATCCGAAGGGGGACGCTTCTATTTGCCCCACGAGGCCGAGTATGGACCTCACGGTGCGAACTTAACGGAGATTTGTGGTCGAAAAATTCAATGTATCTTATACACTTTATTTCCTTCCACTCGACAAATTATAATTGTCGGGATTAACCTAGATAAACCGGCTAAAATTTACCTAAGTCTACCAATATAACTCTTATATTCTATAAAGCCTAAGTTTATAATCACATTATTACTTAGGTCTATGTGAGTAAATTAATCAACTTTAAATTAACGACACTCACGATAAATATAACCTAAAAATCTCCTGACCGAATTCACTCCCAGGTCAGTTTCAATGTAGGGGTGTTCCGCAAGCGTCAACTTAAATGCCCCAGCCTTAGACAAAACCTTCCTTAGACAGAGTTACTAACCAGTCACCATTCAAAGATTATATTTTGTTTTCCTAATTTTAATCTTATTAGAACTAGAAAACATAAGTCTAATTATTCAAGTTCTAAACACTTTAAAACTAATAATTAACTTAGGTTACATGTATTTCTATGTTATAGTGCTTGATCATTCATCACATGAATAACTATACTATAACATAAATATTCATCACATGAAATTAAATGCATGAGCATACTTTAATCTAAAAAATATAACACTTATATCTAATTAAATTAAAACATGCATTTAATTATATTATAACACTTATAATATAACGTATCATGCAAGCTATATATTATAACACTTATAATATAAATGATGCATGAAATGTTTAACCTAAGGTGGGAATTTAAATCTATATGACATACACTATGCACATAGAAATTAATTAAATCATACAACTCATGCATAAAATAATTAAATAGCAAAAATGGACCGGTTTTGGCAGTTATGGGCATTTATTTAATTAATTAACATTAATTTAACCTTTATATTAATATTAATTAAGAAAATAAATTAAATAAATAATGAATATTACATTTTATAAAAAGAGATAAATAAAAAAATGATTTAGAAAACCACCCACAAAGCCGTGGCCCATGATCTTCGCGCGCACGTCCGCTACAACAGTCCTCAATGCACGTAGCGTTGCAATGCAGCACTGTCCAGCGTCACGCCCCGCATGCTCCACGCCTCGACGTTGCAACGCTACTCTGAAGCCAAGCCTCCACCCGTGATTACAACATTGAGACACTGATGAACAACGTCTCTACGCTGTCAACAAAACATCAAGCACCTCTTACTGTTCTTCATCATTTCTCACCTGTTTTCGCTCCGATTTCTTCACAACATCTAATGCCACGAACGAGACGGACTTACAGACTCGATTTACATTAAAAAATACTCAAAACACGGGCCCTTACATTGATCACATCAACATAAATGTAAATCTACTAAAAGTGCCAAAACCGAAAAACATCCATTATGCAAACAAAAATTCATCTCATGAATCAAAGCATAAACCCACCTAATTTTAGGAAAATTAAGTGCACAACAAGAAGAGAATGTTTGGCTCTGATACCAATTGAAAGGAATTAGAGTCCCAGTGCAACGAAAGATGATCGATTCGTCGTGGTATCATTGTGCAATTTCGATTTCGTTAAATTAACTATCAAATAGTATAGATTAAACATGCCTTTCTAGAAGGAAAACAATAAGTTAGAATGGTACTTACTTGTTGAAGACGATCTTCAAGCTTTCTTTCCGTTCACGAACTCTTTGTACTCTCCTCGTTCTCAAGGATCTCGTACTCTTCACACGAACACCAATCTAGAAACCACTATTTGGTTTCTCGATTGTTCTTCCTTAGGTAGAAGGAGGATTGTGGGATCATTTTTTGGTTTTGGGAGGAGAAGTTTGAGAGAGATTTTGAGAGAGAATTGCTTCTTTTGGTGAGAAATCCAAAAATGAGCAAAAATGATCACCTTCCCCATCTTGCAAAGGGGTTTAAATAATGGTGATAGGTGGAGTTGAAATCTCCACCTATTTACGATTTTACCACAAACATAGGTTATGCAAATCATATTTGCATAACCACATATAATAAGATATCTCATATCTAATTTACAAATCACATTTGTATTATGGTGGATTTTAAATTTAATCACATTCAATTTCATTTCTCTCAATTTAACTTATCCAAGTTAGCCCTAATTAAACAATTAGTCTAACATATAGGTTTTTATGAATCTCATTCACATTAAACTATATAATATATCATTCATATCTCATATAAATGACATAATTACCCTTTAGTGAACTTGAACACTTCAAATTCACACCAAAATTGTAAACCTTCTATTAATCCAGTTTGAGCCAACCGAGGGACTATATGGACCTACAGTGACGAGCTCCAATAATCCGAGATTAACCTATCAGACCCTTTTACCTGGTTAATCAACATTGATTAGCTACGGTAAAACTCCACTAAAGCCCGTAGCTGCACTCCCGTCAGTGTAAGACAAGATGTGTCCGTTGATATAACCGTTGCCCATGAGTTGACCCTTCATTGGTTGTTTGTAGACACTTTTGGGTCAAATTGTCGTTGTACCCATGTGTCCACTTCTTGCTCCTTAAGTCCCCATTGCTCCTCTAATGAACAACAACGTTATAATTGTCCAACCATACACAACAACCCTTTCGTGCCAGTGTTAGGGTAGGTGCCCATTTTTCAAGCCCTGGAGACAGCACTTAAGGGAACAACCCCTCTAGTTTCCCTAAAGTCGGGAACGAGTGAATTTCATATCGCGTAGTTAAGTTCCCAACTCCCTACTTTGTCTTGTCCATGAGAAAATAGGCATATTGGGCGAGTAACTGTGACCACCCTCACCAGTACTAGTCAAAGGACAGTCCCCCGTAGGCAGGAGTCCGTAACACGCTCAGGATTCGGGTCGAGTCACTAATGGTCATCTATGAAGTTATTAGTCCATACTGTTAATTGTGTTACATCAGTAGGTCTAATGATTTACGGTCCGATCTTGTACAATCTCATTGTACAGGTTGCCCCCCCACTCGCATGTCAACCACATGAACGAGTCAGATCACCTCGTTTGTATCTTAATACAAAGTGGGTCGCATCCACAGCGTATCCAGGATTAGATCTTCAACCCTATCCATATACTGTAGACCGTTCGAGTCCTTAAGTCGAACGTGATCCTCCTTTTGTGTCAACTACACACCGTTCAAGTTCTAGTTGTCTTAGATATTCAATGACCCTGGAGCTTAGTTTATTGGACAAAGTTTGTAAGAATTGCGAGGCACAAAATGATGAAATAAATAACCAATTTATTAATTATTAATGTAAAATTTACAAACTAAACGAGATTAGGGCAAACATCCCAACAGTATATGATACAAACACTGTGATACAAACACTGTGAGTGGGGATATCCTATGTAATGAGATTACATAAAACATGACCGCGAAATAGTAGCCACTAGATGTAACTCCGATGACTAGCTAGGTTTCTATTTCACTAGGATGACCTAGGCAACTTGATCTCAATCCTTAGTAGGTTACGAACTTCTGTTTGCGAGAGATTGTCCTTTGACTAGTATGGGTGAGAGTGGCCAGACTCGCCGACTCGATATGCCAAACTTCTCGGGGAAAAGACTGAGTGAGCAGATGGGGGAATAGCCTAGCAAGATGGAATTCACTCCTTCCCGACTACTAGGGTAAGTAGATGAATGTTCCCTTAAGTGGTGTCTCCAAGACTTGAACGCCTATTTGTGAGGGACTTCTTTTTGTTGGTAGGACCACAAACAAATTGTTCATTAGAGGAGGACTGGTACTTAAGGTACAAGATGTAACCCAGGGGTAAAACGGTAATTTTACCCAGCTGGTGTTACGAACATTCGTGAAGGATTGACTTGCTGTTATTGGTCAATAGCTGTGGACACAGAAAAATATCTGCAGTGAGAAGAGTGCAGCTGCGGTACTTTAGTGGAGTGTTCGCGCAGTTAATGAATGGTGATTTGAAAGTTAATGAGATTAACCGAATAATTTCATATCGTTGGAGATTCTGATCTGTAGGTCCATTAGGTCCACCTTTTAGCTCGTAAAGGGTTCTTAGATCGTTTGAATTTTAAATTTTCGAATTCATTAGGGAATAAACATTTATGTATTTCGATACGATTTAATATAATGTTTTGGAACTTTATATTACAAATTTAATGTGAATATGATTCATATTAAATTATATGAGAGAATTAAATATTTGAAAGAGTTCAAATGTTAAATTTAAATGTGAAAGTGATTCATATTTGAAAACTATAGGTTATAATTTAATGGGCATAAGATGTAGATTAATATTATAGGTTAGAGGGAAAAATATGATTAAATATGATTTAATCTTAATTAAATATAAGATATTTAATTTTATTAATTAAATATGATTTAATTAATTAGATTAATTATTTTTATTTAATTTTAATATTAAATAAATGGGAACTCCTCCACTTCCCTCCAACTCCCTATGGGGGAAGTTATCCCTTGAGATGATGCTTCTTCTCTTATGTGAGAGGGGGTTGGGAAAAATCAATCGATCAATTGAGCAATTAACGAGTTGATGTAAAATTCTCTCCTCTCTCTTTTCCCTTCATTTCCAAAAGGTTGGAACCCTTTCCCACCAAGGGAGATCTAAGTGGTACTCAGAGACATAGGAAGTTTACATAGTGATTTTGTCATGTTGAAAGAACATAGGATTTGGTGTTCTTGAGTTGTTGAATTCAATTGGAGCAAGAAGTTGCTTATTTGATCTACAAAGGTAATCATCTCTATCATATTAATTTAATTGTTAAATAGCATGTTTGCATGTTTAATTTTCATGTCTAATTAGATTAGGATTAGTATGCTTATCTCTATTTTATTGCCAATGTACTAGTATTTGTTTTCAACCAAAACAATCAAGCAATTTCGATCTTTTAACCACATTTCCGCTGCTCAAGGGGATCAGATCCCCATCACTATAGCCATGTGTTCTTCATTGGATTAGGGTTTCAAAATATACAATTCATTTTATTAAATAACACCTTTATAGGAATAAATCTCAATAACATCTTTATTACAAAATAGAATATACATTCAGTTTACAAACCCACGAGTTTTAGGACATAAAACCCAACAAAAGGGTCTATTGATTTGCAATAATGAACAAAGAAGCTTTGAGATCTTTGAGAAGTCTTTAATGCAACGCTTATAGAACCCAACATGGCCTAAGAAGGTCCTTACTCCCTTAACATTAGCTGGAGGTTTCAACCTCTTAATTGTCTTAATTTTTTCTTTATCAACTCCAATTCTTTCCTTGGACACCATTTGTACCAACACACTTCCTACCCTAACCATGAGGTGGCACTTTTTCCAGTTTAGGATAAGGTTAGTTTCTTCACAGTGTTGGAGCACTTTACCTAAATTTACTAGACAAGCTTCAAATGAGTCCCCAAAGACTGAAAAAGTCATCCATGAAGACATCCATGATGTCTTCCACCAGACCAGAGAAAATAGCCATCATATACCTTTGAAAGGTTGCAGGGACATTACATATACCAAATGACATTCTTTTAAATGCAAAGGTACTATAAGGGCAAGAAAAGGAAGTCTTTTCTTGATCTTGTTTAGATATGGTTATTTGGTTGTAACCACTGTAGCCATCCAAGAAGCAATAGAAAGCTTGACAAGTTAACTTGTCCAACATTTGAACAATGAATAGCAGATAGAAGTGATCTTTCCTTGTGGCCTTGTTTAAACTCTAATAATCCATGCACACCCTTCATCCATTGAGTATCCTTGTAGGGATTATCTCATTAGCCTCGTTGGTTATCACAGTCATCCCTCTTTTTTTGGGGACACATTGGACAAAACTAACCGAACTCCTGTCAAAGATAGGGTACATAATTCCTGCATCCAACCACTTCATGATCTCTTTTTTAACCACTTCCTTCATGGTTGAGTTTGGTCAACTTTGCTGCTCCACTTACTTGAAGCTACCTTTCTTCGAAATGATCTCATGCATGCAGTAAAAGGGCCTAATGATAAAAGGAGCTTGTGAAACTCGCTCAATGAGTGACCTAAATGATCATAGTGAAGGTAACTCTTTTTATCCCTGAATCTTTTAGGCATGCATTGATTGAAACATGCAAAAAATATTTTCTTTTCAACATGCAAAAAAATCAATAAAAGGAGTTGTAATTCATATTGTCATTTAGATACTATCATGCAAATTGACTCTTAAATCACTACTCAAGCCTATCGAAGTTACACCAAATTTTAAAACTTAATAACTTTTTTCTAAGCATTCAAACTGGAGCGAAGGCTACGTGCATAGATATTGCAAGGAAAATCAAGAAAAATTTTAAATTTACTCAATTTAAGAGCATGCTATCATATTTCATAGAGATCGCATATTTTTTTTTTTAAATTAATCTCATCCTAGGTTGTTTCCATCATGCTTATGCATAAGATCAATTAGAAAATCCAACACATACTCAAGACTATCTATAAAATTTAAGTACGGAGTACACCCACCCTCAAACTTAAACTATCCATTGTCCTCAATGTATACAATAAACAACATGCATGTGAATAAATAAAAAAGAGAAAGTGAACAAAATTTTCTTGGGTAATGGAGATCTAATCTAATCATCTTTTTAATCGACAAGGTAGAAAGATTTGAGTGCCTACGAAGCAAGAGAAGGAAACAGACTATCGACACAAAACATGCAACTCATAAGGAAAATAAACAAACTAAAAATTAAAATAAAAATATAAGAAATAGAAACTTGGTTTGCCTCCTAAGAAGCGTTTTCTTTAATGTCTTTAACTAGACTGAACTCATGGTTGGCATCAAGGCACATAAAATTGTGGAGAATGACTTGGGCCCAAGGCCCAAAACTCACATGAAGAATGTGAGTGGGGAGTGTTTGACCCACATTGGAAAGATTGTGGAAGTGAGAATGGTTTTTATACATTGGCTCACATGGAAGTTGGTAAGAAGTGGATGTAGTGGTAACAAAACATCTCCCCACACGCGCCGCTGCCGTCCGTCCGTCCGGTCTGACGGGCGGGCGGGCGGGACCGGGTTCGGGTTCGAGTTCAAATGCGCTTGCGCAACAAAAAGAAAATATTTTTTTTTAATTCCTTCCATTTTTATTTTACTTTAATTGTGATTAAAATCAAATCAATTATCTTAATTAAGGAAAAAACGTGTTAAAAACGTTTTTATTCAAGATCCAGATCTAAATCCAGATCCAGATCCAGATCTGAAAAGCTTCTTCCACTCCTTTTAGTCTCCTCCAGATCTAAAGGAGAGACAACGATTTCCGACATTCCCAAGCTTTGCTTTGTTCTTCTTCTCTTCGTCTTGATTCCAACCCTTGATTGGCGAGTGCACGCCACGATAGGGGTGTTGTGTTAACCTTGGGGAGCAACCTACCAGAGCGATTTAGCACCGTGGTCGTCGTGCGGAAATTGCTTTCAAGGCGCGTGGATTTCCACGACACAACAACAACATTCCGATCATCGTCCGAGACAACAATTTAAAAGCAATTTCCTTCACTATGTCGATGATCGACGGAAAGGTGTTGTCAGATCTCTCTAAATTAGAACCGCTTGATGGATCAAACTACCGACGATGGTCTCAGAAACTCTCGATATTCTTCGAACAGTTGGAGGTCGATTATGTTCTACTGTCCGACAAATCACAGATGCCTACTGTTACAGCAACGACAGATCCGGGAAGTTCCATCATTGCTGTTGAGGCTGATCCAATACCAGACGATTCTCGCCCAATCGAAAAAGATAATCGATGGGGATGACAAGTTCGAGAAAGACAACAAGACGGTCCGAGGCCATCTCCTAAATCACATAATCGACTCTGCTCGATCTTTGTCGCTTCGTAATCCGCAAAGGTAATATGGGATATTCGGAATCTAGATATGGTAAAGATGATGCGTGTAGAAGAAAATACGTGGTTGGAAAATGGTTGCGCTTTGGATGACGATGATAAACCAGTCATGGAGCAAGTTCATGAATATGAAAATCTGGTAGCTAATGTAATCGATCAAGGCATGCAGATGTGTGAAGTTCTTCAAGCGAATGTACTGCTCGAAAAATTCTCTCCATCCCGGAGTGACTATCGCAACCACACAAACACAAAAAGAAGGACATGACCTTGCAAGAACCGATCTGTCACATGCGCTACCAAGAGGCCAATAGGCGTAAGGATATGATGAATTCTCAATCTCTCAACTCATTAATGCTAACCTTGTTCACTCTTCTCATTTGCCTTAAAAAGACAAAGTTCAAGAACAAAGGAAAACAAATCGCCAAAGACAGAACAAAAGGGCATCGCTTAGGGCTTCCAATGGAAAAATTGAGAAGTCTAAGCTAATCTATTATGTGTGCGGAAAACCTGACACAAATCATACCAAAGGCAACAAGAGGAAAGGAAAGTCGATAAAACCATGCTCCACAGAAGCCAACCTCACGAGCAAGAAGAAATTATTGCAAATTGTGGTCGTAGAAGCCAACTTAGTTGAGAATAAGTCCGACCGATTCGTGACACTGGAGCTTCAAGGAATTTTTGCTCAAATCGAGAGTTGTTCCATGACTACCAAGATTGTGCTGATGGCGAATGTGTGTTCATGGGGAACTCTGCAAATCTGGAGTACTTGGAAAAGGGAAGGTTCTCTTAAAACTTACCTCTGGAAAAACTCTATCATTAAGTGATGTGTTGTATGTTCCTTCACTACGAGGGAACTTGGTGTCCGGAAGTCTCATGAAACAAGGTCAGGGCTTAGAATTGTGTTTGAGGCTGACAAGGTTATCATCACCAAAAATGGTGACTTTGTTGGTAAGGGATATCTAGCTGATGGTTTATTTGTTCTGAACACAGTTGTTAGTGTTGCATTGATGAATGAAAGTACCTGTCGTTTTGCTTATATCGTTGAATCTATTGACATGTGGCATGCTAGACTAGGACATATAAATGTTGCATCAGTTAAAAGGCTAAAGAATCTAAACCTTATTAATGCATCAGAATCGCATGAAATTGGAAAATGCTCTGTATGTGTAGAAGCCAAATTCATAAAGAAACCTTTTAAACCTGTCACAACTAGAAGTACAGAGTTACTTGAACTAATTCATTCTGATTTGGCTGATTTCAAAAATACTACAAGCAGAGGTGGTAAAAACTATTATATATCGTTCGTTGATGATTTTTCTAGATATACAAAAATTTATCTCTTAAAATCTAAAGATGAGGCAAGTAGTATGTTTTTAAAATTTAAAGCTGAAGTAGAAAATCAGTTGGATAAAAAGATAAAAAGTTTAAGATCCGATAGAGGTGGTGAATATGGTGATAAATATCTTAAAGAATTTTGTGAATTAAATGGAATTATACACGAAACTACTGCACCATACTCTCCTCAACAAAATGGCATAGCGGAACGTAAGAATAGAACATTGAAAGAAATGATGAATGCTATGTTATTAAGTTCTAGGTTATCTGACAATTTGTGGGGGGAAGTTGTTCTTTCTGCATGTTTCATTCTTAACAGGGTTCCTCACAAAAGGTTGGATAAGACACCATACGAACTCTGGAAGGGTTATTCGCCTAATCTAAGCTACTTGAGAGTGTGAGGATGCTTAGATAAAGTGGCGTATCCATCATTCAAGAAACCTACGGTTGGATCTAAAACTTTTGACTGTGTTTTCATTGGTTATGCTCATAATAGTGTTGCATATAGGTTTATGTGCTTAAATGATAAATCAATTTGTGAATATAGAGATGCTGAATTCTTTGAAAATATTTTTCCTATGATTAGAGTAGCTAGTGAACCTACTAATACTAAGAATGTCAACATCACAGTCAATGACCAGATAACTATGCAATTACCATCTACTTCTGAAAGTTTGCATGAGCCTAGAAGAAGTAAAAGACAAAAAATTGATAAAAATTTTGGATCTGATTTTTTAACTATTTTCTTAGTAGAAAATTCAGATAAGATAGACAATCAATTTGCTTGCATGTTCTTAATAGATGAAGAACCTAAATCATACCAAGAGGCCTTATGCTCAATAGACTCCAAGTTTTGGAAAGAAGCAATTAAAAGTGAATTAGATTCCTTGCTTATGAATCAAACATGGGACTTGGTAGATTTGCCTAAAGGTAATAAGCCTATTAAATGCAAATGAATTTTCAAAAAGAAAATTAGACCTAATGGATAAATTTAAAAATTCAAGGCTAGATTAGTGGTTGTAGGATATACACAGAAACAAGGTATAGATTACTTTGATACTTATTCTCTCCAGAACTAAAATAGCTACCATCGTAGGCAATGATTGCATTTGCGACAATTGCGTGGCTTGTTAATACATCAAATGGATGTAAAACGGCTTTCTTGAATGGTGACTTAGATGAAGAAATATATATGACACAACCCGAGGGATTTGTAGTTACTTGGTCAAGAGAACAAGGTATGCAAGCTTAGAAAATCCCTTTATGGTCTTAAACAAGCACACCAAACAATGGTATGAGAAGTTTAATAAAACTTTAGTAAATGAGGGTTTCAATGTAAATTCTTCCACACATGTGTTTATTCAAAATGTTTGGTGTTGATTGTGTGATTATATGTCTATATGTTGATGACATGTTAATTTTTGGTACAAACCTAGATGTGATTAAAAATACCAAGTCTTTCTTATCTTCTCAATTCGAGATGAAAGACCTAGGTGAAGGAGATGTGATACTTGGTGTTAAAATAAGAAAAACCGAAAATGGATTTTCATTATGTCAATCACATTATATTGAAAAATTGTTAAGGAAATTTGAATGCTTCTATGATGTTCCAGTAAGGACGCCTTATGATGCTAGTACTAATCTTAAGAAAAATAAAAGTGATGGTGTTTCTCAATCTGAATATGCAAAAATTATAGGTAGTGTAATGTTCTTGATGAATTATACTAGGCCTGATATTGCATATGCTGTTAGTAGATTGAGTAGATATACCCATAATCCTAATAACGATCATTGGGCTGCTCTTCGTCGATTGTTAAGATATCTCAAAGGTACAATAGACCTTTGTTTGAACTTCAGTAAGTTTCCTGCAGTATTAGAAGGATACTGTGATGCTAACTGGGTAACAGATAATGACGAGGTGAGCTCCACTAGCGGTTATGTTTTTCTTCTAAGAGGAGGAGCAATTTCATGGAAATCATCGAAGCAAACGTGTATAGCACGATCCACCATGGAATCAGAATTTATAGCACTGGAGCTAGCGGACAAGAGGCGTAATGGTTATGAAACCTACTTGGAGACGTACTCATTGTGGGGCGCCTGTACTCAGATCTTTACATTGTGATTCAAAAGCTGCCATAGGAATTGCAAAAAATAGTGTGTATAATGGAAAAAGAAGGCATATACGCCTAAGGCATGGAGTTGTGAAAGAAATGTTAAAAAATGGAATTATCTCCTTGGAATTCGTAAGATCTGAGAGAAATTTAGCAGATCCTCTCACCAAAGGACTGACAAGAAGAGTAATTCTAGAGTCTTCAACATGTATGGGTTTGAAAATGTTGAACTGATTCCATAGCCCAGTTATTTGGGTGGTCCATATAAGGACCTGATGGAAAAATGTAAAATTTCCATAGCCCAGTTATTTGGGTGGTCCATATAAGGACTTGATGGAGAAATGTAATGTTTCCATAGCCCAGTTATTTGGGTGGTCCAAACATGGACTTGATGGACAACTATAAAGTCTTCATAGCTCAAATGGAGTGGTTTGTCTTTGACAGACTTGATGAAGCAATTAACGTGATTGTGAAGGTGTGGTTGCCTTCTATGAAAGAGTTTAAGGGTCTCTTTCTAGAGCTTTCACGATGACCCAAGGTTCTATGTGCTTAGCCATAAAAGAGCACATGAAGTGTTAAATCATCGCGGAATCAAGACAAAACACAAGGACTAAACGTGTTGTGGGGGTATCAACCATAATAATTGAGAGTTCAAGAGGTTACTCACTCTATTTTATTAAGTTGTTGCCCTACTTCACTATGGATCAATTCAAATCGAAAGATATTGATGCTTAAGTTTACTCTCCTTTCTTAGCTTGGGAATTTCTTTTCTTTACCTATCAAACGTTTTTCTTCTCTTTTCTTTTGCAAGTCATTCGTGGGGGATTGTGGAGAATGACTTGGGCCCAAGGCCCAAAACTCACATGAAGAATGGGAGTGGGGAGTGTTTGTCCCACATTGGAAAGATTGTGGAAGTGAGAATGGTTTTTATACATTGGCTCACATGGAAGTTGGTAAAAAGTGGATGTAATGGTAACAAAACATCTCCCCACACGCGCGCCGCCGCCGCCGTCCGTCCGGTCGGACGGGCGGGTTCAAATGCGCTTGCGCAACGAAAAGAAAATGATTTTTTTTAATTCCTTCCATTTTTATTTTACTTTAATTGTGATTAAAATCAAATCAATTACCTTAATTAAGGAAAAAACGTTTTTATTCAAGATCCAGATCTAGATCCAGATCCAGATCCAGATCTGAAAAGCCTCTTCCACTCCTTTTAGTCTCCTCCAGATCTGAAGGAGAGACAACGATTTCCGACATTCCCAAGCTTTGCTTTGTTCTTCTTCTCTTCGTCTTGATTCCAACCCTTGATTGGCGAATGCACGCCACGATAGGTGTTGTGTTAACCTTGGGGAGCAACCGGCTGTAGCGGTTTAGCACCGTGGTCGTGCCGAAATTGCTTTCAAGGCAGTGGATTTCCACGACACAACAACATTCTGATCATCGTCCGAGACAACAATTGCTTATATTTCTTTGGACCCTTCTTGCTTGAGTCAATATATCCTTCTAGGTCTAGAAGGCTCTTTGCGTCTCCTAGGCACCTGACAAATAAATTTTTTTGTTGTTTTTATTTAATGAAATAAAAAAGGAAAACAAGACTTGACAGTATGGGAAAAAGGTTCATCAAGACTAAAAGAAACTTTTGGAGATAAAGGGAGGGGAGGCTTTTCAACCTCTAACTCTATTACTTGAATTTTTACGATAAGATGATTGCATTACATTTTTCAACCTCTCACAAACCTGTTCTTGGTGTGTTTCAATCTTTTCCAACTCATCCTCACTATCATATGCATAAGTCCTCCTAGGATGCTCTTCCTTAGTGGCAATGAAAAGAATTTGCTCATGTGGGGCATTAAGGGATTCAACTATTTGACTAAGGTGATGAGTCATTCCATTTAGTGTTGCTCCAATTTCTACCACTTTAGTTTCTATCCTATCCAAGTTCTCTAATTCATTATGATAAAGAAAATTTAACCCTTAACTCTAAAATGTATTCACTCAATAAGTCTTCAAGGGAAGGGTTTTCTATAGATTTGTTTGGGTAGAAAACTTTTTGGGTCTAAGTGTCTAGATAATGACCATAAAAATAATTTTCATAAATCATAGATTCAGAATGGTAAGGATTAAACATTAGATATCAAGAGAAATCATGACTCATATACCTAGGGTCATAAGGGGATAGTACACTGGGGAAGAATTAAAATTATGAAAAGCCATACTCTAAATCACATAATGTTGAATTCTACACTTTGACACAAAAATCAATACAACCAATAAAAGGAGACAAAGACTCAAAACAAAACAAAATACCCAAAATAATGAAAAATAAAGAAAATAAATAAATAGGAAAAAGGAATAAAAAATAAAACCTCTATATTAAAGCAATAAATTTCTTCACAATATTAAATGAATTAAAATGCACCAATCTTCAACAACGACACAAATTTGACAAAAAAGACTTGTCGAAGGGCCTGTCCAATAATAATATATTTACCCAGGCCTCTTAAATTTGCCGTAAAAGTGGCCAGGGTCGATCTCAGAGATTGGATTTCTTATTTCATTTAATTACTGTGATTACTTTCTCTTTACTTCGTTTGCAGATCGAATCAAGTGAAAATAGTATAAACCTAAGAATTAAACTAAAAAGTAAAAGACAATGAGAGGCAAAATTTAACAGAATTTAGGGAATCGATTTCATCGATCGACCAAAAAATTAATCGAGGTTATGCTATTGGATGAATGCACATGTTTTCATAAATCAAAAAACGAATATAACAAGCGACTCTCTTGAGACAAGTGACTTTCATGCATGAAAATAAAACTAACATCTATGCCTAGCTTTTAAAAAATATGCATGACACTAAGATTAATTCTTTTACGATTTCTAATAACACCTAATCATTCTCTTGTCAAAGTTATTATTAGTCATGCAATCTAGATCAAATCAAAACTACTTCTCTCAAGATTATGTTTAGATTTACATTAACAAATAAACCGTGATCAAGAGTTTATAAACATTACGAACACATTTGCATGAATGAAAACACGTATAATAATCTAAAAATAATCAACTTAACAAATAGTGTGACGACTAATCAATCCCTAAACAAAGTTTAGTTCCACATAATTTGAAAAACAAAACTACTAAACTTATCACTAAAATTAATTAAAACAAATACAATTGGGAAAGGGAAAGAAAAGCTGTAATAGTCGTGTCGATCTTTGTTCTCGAACCTCACCATGATCTACAACTTCAAATCACATTTCTTGCCTCCAAAATAGTCCTCTCAGCCAAATACTAAGTGTAGAAATCGTTTTTAGGTCTCCAAATTGCCTCCCCTTTCAAATGACCTCACAAAAAGGGATTTATAGGCTTCGAAACAATGCCTAGACACTAGGGACAACGTCTAGACACGAGACGTTGTCCCACCTATAAATCAACACTTTTTAAATTTTTCGTACAGTCTAAATGTTGCATGTAGCATAGAGACGCTACCCTTGAAGCCAGACAACCCACTACAACCATTTTTACCATATCTTTTCACTCGGGTGTCTGAATGACCTTTAGTTTAATGCACTAGAACTGTGATTCGATGTAAAATCTCCCATAATATTTCTTATGCTCAAATTACATCTATATTTTTCTTTGATCTTAAATTAAACAAACAAAGGCTCCAAATTGGACCAAAATAGTCTCTAACACTCTATTTTTGCTTCTCAAGCACATTTTCCTGAAATTAACCATAAGTTCCATGAAATAACATATTTAAGTATAAAAAGTAGTTGAAATATATGAAATAAGATAGCATATTCGCATGCTATCAAATACCCCCACACTTAAGCTTTTACTAGTCCCGAGCAAAACAAAACAAAACCATGAATAGATTTCTCCTATGCATAAATATAACTCGTGTCTCATATATTTAAGTAATAAAATTTGCCAATCACAGGAAACATTTAAAGATGACCATTCATTGAGCATTTCAAAACTCTTCCTTTTTATCACTGCGTATGTTTGTGATTAGCCCTTTTTCCTTTCATCATTATTAGCCGGGAACAACTTTATAAGATTCTCCATTCAACTTTTCCCTACACTTGCTCTAAGTCCCAATTATTAAGTCTCCCTACACTCAAGATAGTAAAAATACTTTTAAGCACTTAATTATGTAAATTGGGTTATTTAATCTTGATAGCACACAAAATGTGCTATCCTTAGGCTTAGATTTTGCTAGTTTTTGTATTGATTTCAAGGCTTTCACGAGAATAAATTTTTTAATTTCAAGATACGAGCATGAATGGACAAAATGGAGAGATCATGAAGAATCAGGGCTTAAATGGGAACCAATGGAGCACAAAAGATGAAGAGATTAGAAGAAGAAGAGCAAAATAAGCCATTGAACCCGAGGGCATGGCCTTGAGACACAACTGAGGGCATTGCAATACCATGCCATGAGAAGAAATAGGTTGAAGAACCTTGAAGACGGCGTTGAGAAGTTGCATTTCAACATCCCAACGTCCAAACTCGTGTTGTTTGCGTCAATGATGTACGTAGCGTTGAGACGGTGCACATAACGTCTCACCACTACATTATTTTCCTTAAATAATCTGCACCCTAAGGTATGGCGTTTCAACGGTGTGCCTAGCATTGCAACACCGTGCCGATTGGGTTTAAAAGGATGTTTTTCCCTCAATTGAAGGGAGAATCGAATGTGAGAGATTTTTTACCCCTATTTTCGAAACATACATTGTTGAGAGGGTTGGGAAGGATTCTTTGGAGGCCAAACACGAGAGTGGAGGCTCGAGATCGTGACGGGAGTTCGAAAACGAGGACCGATATCATTACGAAAACGTTTTTCTTCCTTTTCTTTTAATCTTGTAGTTTTTTTATAGGTTTAGCATGTTTTGTAGTAATTATGAGTACCTAAACTCCATAGTTAGGGGATTGATGTACCTAGTTATGGATTTATTTTAGTAATTGAATTTAACATTTGGTTGTGTTGCTTTATTTTTTGTAATTCTTTCTTAATGCTTGTTTTTCTCTTGTCAAGAATTGCATGTTATATTTGTTTAAGTATAATTCGAGAGAATAGACTTAGAATAGATTAAAATTTTTAAAACCCTTAGTAAATCCTTACACGAGAGTGAAGGGTTCTTTGGAAAACGTTTTAAAGAAGTTGCTTAATGTCTTGCATGCTTCTAAAATATAAACGGAGACTTTAGGTTTATCGTTATGCATGAGGTCACTAGAGCTCGAGAGAGTCGTTTCATTACCTTTACTTCTTGTTTATAATCTCACAACCAAAGTCAATTTCATGCGCTAAAATAATGAAGTAACTAGTGAAATCAGTTCTCTAATGCTTCTCTCATCTTTGCATTTCCACTTGTGTATTTAGTGTTATTTTCATTTCACTTTTGACAAGTTTTGTTTCTTTAGATAAAATTAGGGATTAGTATCTTGGTAGTTAATCAATCTAGAAAATCATTCTTGAGGACGATACCCGAATCTTAAATCACTACATTAAAACTTGACCCATACACTTGCGGTATTGCAATTATCATGCAATAAACCCCCAAACTCGCCTTTTTTTTCTTATTTTATTTCAAGGACCCTAGATTTTACACATCCCATGTAGGAACGCTTACCCAAAACAGTCGCTCATAATTGGCATAACTAATCAAAGTGAAGATAGCTCTTTTTGTCCCTGATTCTTTTAAGCACACATTGATTGAAACATGCAAAAATTATTTTCTTTTCAACATGCAAAAAAAATCAATAAAGGCATTGTAATTCATATTTTCATTTACACACTATCATGAAGATTGACTCTTAAAAAAGTTCTCAAGCCTATCGTGGTGACATCAAATTTTCAAACCTAATAACTCTGTTCTAAGCATTCAAAACTACAGGTTCGAAGGTTACGTGCATAGACATTGCAAGGAAATGAAGAATTTTTTTAAATTTACTCAATTTCAGAGCATACTCTCATTTTTCACAGGGATCACAATTTTTTTAAAATTAATCTCATCCTAGGCTATCCTAATCATACTTATGAATAAGATCAATCACACAGTCCAACACATACTCAGGACTATCTAATAAATTTAAGTACGGAGTACTCCCACCCTTAAACGTAAACTATGCATTGTCCTCAATATATACAATAAACTACATGCATGTGAATAAATAAAAGGAAGAAAGTGAACGAAACTTCCTTGAGTAATGGAGACCTAATCTAATCATCTTTTTAATTTGCAAGGTAGAAAGATTCGAGTGCCTACGAAGCAAGACAAGGAAACAAGCTATCAACACAAAACAGACAACCCATAAAGAAAATAAACAAACTAAAATAAAAATATAAAAACTAGAAACTTAGGTTGCCTCCCAAGAAGCGCTTTCTTTAACGTTTTTAGCTAGGGTGAACCCATGGTTGGCATGAGACACATAAAATTTCTCATATATCTTTGGGCCCTTCTTGCTTGAGTCAATATAACCTTGTAGGTCTAGAAGGCTCGTCTGCTTCTCCTAGGCACTTGACAGATAAATATTTTTGTTACTTTAATTTAATGAAATAAAAAAAGGAAAATAAAAAGGAGAAAAATACGACTCGTAAGTATATGAAAAAGGTTCATCAAGATTAAAATAAATTTTTGGAGAAAAAGGGAGGGGAGGCTTTTCAACCTCTAACTTTATTACCTGAATTTCTTCTGACAAGGTGATTGCATTACCTTTTTCAACTTCACAAACCTGTTATTGGTGTGTTTCAACCTTTTCCAGCTCATTCTCATCATAATCTACATAAGTCCTCCTAGGATGCTCTTCCTCAATGGCATCGAAGAGAATTTGCTCATGTAGGGCATTAAGGGATTCAACTATTTGACTAAGTTCATGAGCCATACCATTTAGTACTGCCCAAATTTCTATCACTTTAGCTTCTTTCCTATCCAAACTCTCTAATTCAGTATGACGAAATATTTTAACCCTTAACTCTAAAATGTTTTCACTCAATAATTCTTCAAGGGAAAGGTTTTCTATATATTAATTGGGGTACGGGAAATTTTAGGTCCAAGTGTCTAAATGATTACCATAAAAAATATTTCCATAAATCATAGATTCAAAATGGTAAGAATTAGATACTTCATATCCAGGAAAATCATGATTCATATACCTAGGTTCATAAGAGGGATAGTGAAGGGATCGAATCGCGCAACGGAAGCGATTGTGAATCGCGTGTTCGTGATTTTGTTACATATATCTAAAACACGAACAAAATAACTACGATGAAGCATACTTATCTAGTTAGGACAACACAGAAACATACCTTTGAAGAACACTTTCTTCACGTACTTCTTCTCCAATGATCACGATCTCAACAATGCGAACTCGAACCGTGTGAAGATCCGACACTAGATCTTCTCCGTTGTTCTCTAGGTGAGGGATGGGTTCCTATTAGGATGAGATGTGATGGTCTTTCAGAAGTGTGATTGGAACTCTTTCCAACACAAAATGAGAGAACTCTAGGATTATATGTAATTACCTTTCCCAAAGTTGCATCTTATGCAACTATTTACAGGGAAATAGGATGGAAATTACCATCATATCCCTCATGCATTCTCTCATTAGTATATGGTTAATTTGTGAATCTAATTCACATTAAAACTATATTTTATATCCATTAGATCATATGTAATTGATATAACACCTCATATATGATGTTTGAACACTTCAATTTCATTCCTAACTTTATACCTATTGCGTAAAATTATATTGCAATACCGCTAGTGTACAAGTCAAGTTTTGGTATAGTGGTTTTAGAGTTCCAAGTATCGTCCTCGAGAATGGGTTTCTAGATTAATTAATTACTAAGATACTTTTTCTGAATTTTAGCTTAAGCACAAAACATGGATAAAAGGTGAAAACAAGGATAGAAAATAAATATGCAATTGGAGACACGAATATGATAGAATTGGAGGAAATTCACTTCACAAGTTAAGGCCTTATTTAACTTATGCAATGAACAAACATAATGAATTTTTAAACAAGAAGTGAAGATACTCAAGAAAGTCTCTCGATTCTTAGTGAGCCTCACACACACAATAAATTCTAAAGTTTCCTTATGAATTTCAAAAGCATGCACGACATTAAGCAACTTGTTTATGTGTTTCCCTTAGACTTCGAGGTCATTCTCATGCCATACTTTTAAGAGTTTTGACAAATTTGCTCTAATGTAAGCTTCTTTCTCTCGAGTCCACTTAAACCAACAAGATAAAAGAATTGAAGAACGAATTGCCAAAAAATAAATATCAAAATACAGTTCAATATAATAGCAAATAAGTCTTAAATATACGAATCAAATCCTAACTACAACGTTTAGCCTCTTTAAATCACAATAAAACCAAGCTAATGTTATAGAAAACGTCTTAGATCGATGTTACAATCTAAAAGAAAGAGAAAATAAACTTATGTGTCGATGTCGGTCTCTCGTCCCCGAGCTTCCGTCACGATCTCGAACCTCCGCGAATGCTTTGGCTACCAAGGAATGCTCACTTTTCTCCTATTAGAGAGTGTATTTCAAAATTAGGGTGCAAAAACGATCAAATTCGTCTCCCCTTGAAAGAAGAGAAAGTGTTCTATTTGTAAGGTTAATCGGCATAGCGTTCCAACGGTAGGGACAACGTTGCAACGTTGTCCCCTAGGCGACAGGCATATATGGAAAGCATCGGTACCGTTGCAACGCTGCTACCTTAACACACACCTCCTCTATCGAACCGGCGTTGCAACACTAGAAAGAAACCTTGCAACACCCTCGCCACGTTCATTCGGCTTTGTTTCTTATCGAAATAGCGTTGCGACGCTGCCTGCATGGGTCTTCAACGCTTCGAAACAACAAGCATGGCGTTTTCAACGTTAGGGACAACATTGCAACACCATCACCTTGGGTCTACTAGCTAGATTTGTCTATTCTTCTTCCAATTGATATTATTTTAAGCTAAAAAAAGCCTTGATTTGATACCGAGTGATCCACAATGTCTCCAAATGTTCTGTTTAAGCTCTTAACCTGAAATTCAATGATTAAAACACATAAAGCCCTGGAATTATCATAAAACTAGCAATGATTAAGCTTAAAGATAGCACATTTTGTGTGTTATCGATACCTTCAATATTACCATGTTTAGACAACGGAGGGACCTAATGGACCTACAGTTCATGAGCTACAATGATGTGAGCTTCTGATCAAACTCTTTGATCATGTTAACCAATATTCAGTAATTACAAGTCACTCCACTATAGACTTGTAGCTGCACTCTCCTCACTGTAGATTATATTGTGTCCATTGATATAATCATTGTCTATGAATCAACCCTTCACAGGTTGTTCGTAATCACAGTTGGGTAAAATTATCGTTTTACCCCTGTAATTACCTTTTTGTTCCTTAAGCACCACTGATCCTCTAATGAACAACAAGTCTATGGTCCTACACTAAACTCAAACCATCTTAAGCTAGTTTAGAGGGCGGGACCCCGTTGTTCAAGACCTGGACTCAACTCTTGAGGGAACAAGCTATCTAATTCCTTAGCCTAGGAATGAGTGAATTCCATCTTGCAGAGTTAAGTCCCCAGCTACCTACGTGGTTTTGTCCCTGAGAAGGTAGGCTTATTGAGTCAGCTACAGGCCACTCTCACCCATACTAGTCTAAGGACAAACCCCTATAAGCATGAGTTCTTAACTTGATCAGGATTAAGGTCGAGCCACTAATGACCATCTATAAATTATCAGTCATATCCTGTTAACGACGTTATACTTGTTAGACTAATAATTTGCCACCCGGTCTTATATGAACTCTTCATACAGAATGCCCCCACTCACATATAATCCACATGAATGAGTTGGATTACCTCATTTATAATAATTACAAAGTGGGGCACATCCATGTTGTTACCATAATAAGGTTTCAAACCTCATTCTTATACCATAGACCATTTAGGTTATACTCTTGAACACAATCCAAATAGTGTGTACTACACTAATGTCCAAGATTCATTATAACCTTGGAGCTTAGTTTAATGGATTTATAAGCCTAGAAGATAATTTTTTCAAATCATATAACTCTTTATTCATTTGACTAAAATTATACATGTTTAGAGCACATATCACAACAATCTCCCACTTGACCTAAAGCTTGTGGAGTACATAATTAAATATTACAATAATGTAAAATACAATAAACTAAGGTACTGAAACCCTGTGTACAACATTCTCCCAGTTGCCCTAGTTGGTGAAGACTTGTAAACCTAGACCTTCTAGGTGACTCTCAAATACTTTAGTTGTTATGGCTTTTGTAAAACGATCAACAATGTTGTGCTCGGAGGATATCTTTGTGACGATCACGTCTCCTCAATGAACGATCTCCCAGATGAGATGATATTTCTCCTCAATATGCTTACCCCTCTTGTGACTTTGGGGTTCCCTTGAATTTGCCAAAGCACCACTATTATCACAAATACAGCGTGATAGGCAAACTCATATTTGGAACAACTTCCATATCTAACATGAATTTCCTTAACAAAACGACTCTTTTAGCTTCTTCATAAGCTACTACATATTCGACCTCCATGGTGGAATCAGCGATGCAACCCTGCTTGATGTTTCGTCATACTACAACTCCTCCATAAAGAGTAAATACTGACCCTGATATAGATTTTCGAGAATCTTTATCAGTTTGAAAGTCGAATCTGTGTATCCTGTATGGATCAAATCCTTAGCCCCATACACAAGCATGTAGTTCCTTGTTCTTCGAAGATACTTAAGGACTTGTCCATGTTGGGATGTATGCCATAATCACGTACATGTTTGTAATATTCCTTATTGAAATAAATAAGAGTTATTTTTCATCATTTTGTGTCTAAAATATTTACAAACTTTATCAAATAAACTAAGCTCCAGGGTCATTGAATTATGAGAGAACTAGAACTTGAACGGTGTGTAGTGGACACACAGGGAGGATCACGTTCGAGTTTATGAATCGACGGTCTACAGTATACGGATAGGGTTGGAGACCTAATCCTGGATACGTTGTGGATGCAACATGCTTTGTATTAGATACAAATGAGGTGATCCAACTCGTTCATGTTGTTGACATGCGAGTGGGGGCATCCTGTGCAATGTGATTGTACAAGACCAGATCGTGTTATTAGACCTACTGATGTAACACTGTTACCAGTATAGGACTAATAACTTCGTAGATGACCAATAGTGACTTGACCTTAATCCTTTGCGTGTTACGGACTCCTGTCTTTGGGGTGTCTGTCTATTGACTAGTACAGGTGAGGGTGGTCATAGTTACTCGCCCAATATGTCTATCTTCTGAGAGGCAGGACCACGTGGGGAGCTGGGAACTTGACTACGCGAGATGGAATTCACTCGTTCCCGACGTAGGGAAACTAGAGGGGTTGTTCCCTTAAGTGTTGTCTCCAAGACTTGGACAACAGGCGCCCATCCTCTCACTGGCCCGAGAGGGATGTTGTTTATGGTTGGACCATACAACGTTGTTGTTCATTAGAGGAGCAATGAGACTTAAGTAGCAAAAGGTAGACACAGGGGTAAAACGATAATTTGACCTAGCAGTGTCTACGAACAACCTCTGAAGTGTCGACTCATGGGCATTTGTTAAATCAATGGACACAACTTGTCCTACAGTGATGGGAGTGCAACTATGGACTTTAGTGCAGTGTAACCGTAGCTAATGATTGTTGAATAACCGGGTCAAAGAGTTTGACAAGTTAGTCTAAGATCATATGATTGACATAATATATACTTTAATGTGAATGAGACTGATAATAAACTATAGGTTAGCCTAATTGATTAATCAGTGCTAATTTAGAAAAATTAGATTGAGAGAAATAAAATTGAATGTGATTCAATTTAAAATCCACAATTATACAAATGTTATTTGTATAATAAGGTATGAGATATCTTATTATATGTGTTATGCAAATATGATTTGCATAACCTAATGTTGTGGTAAAATGGTAAATAGGTAGAGATTTCAACTCCACCTATCACCATTATAAAAGTCCTTTGTAAGTGTCATTTGTCATTTTTTGGAATCTCACCAAAAAGGCTCTCTCTCAATTCTCTCAATCTCTCAAATTCTCTCTACCTCAAACGAAAGGGAGTTCCACCACTCTCCCCCTACCGACCGAGAACAACCGAGAAGAACGTTTTGGAAGTGTCCAATCTGTTCGGTTGGAGAGTTCGTGATTGTAGAGATCGAGGGCACAAAGAGTTCGTGATCGGAGAAGAAAATCTTGAAGAAACGTTCTTCAACAAGTAAGTACTTCTTTCTTACTGTTTTTCCTTCCTAGAAATGCATGTTTAGCCTAGGGTTTATGTGATAAATTCGATTTTAAGAAAACGATTTTCACAACGAACACCACGATGATTCAAAGTCGTTTCCGCTACGGGAGTTTCATTCCCTTCAATTTGTATTAGAGCCAATCGTTGGCTTCTTCGTTGTGAAAATTGTTTTTCTTAAAGTTAGGTAGGTATGTTTTCATTTCATGAGATGAATTGATGGTATTGCATGTTGGATGTTTCGGTTTTTGTACTTTAAAATTACATTTACATTTTGTTGATGAGATCAATTTAAGGGATCGTTGCTTTGGGCAATTATTATGAAAATCGAGTATGTAAGTCCGTGTCGTTCGTGGCAAGAGTTGCTGTGAAGAAATCGGAGCGGAATCAGGCGAAAAACGATGAAGAACAACAAAGAGATTTGTTGTTCTTTTGACGGCGTTGAGACGCTGTTCTTCGGCTTCTCAACGTTGTTCGTGTGGTGATTGTAGTTGTTGCAGTGCAGCGTTGCGACGTAAGGGGTTGCGTTTAGAACGCAGGCCTTGACGGTTGACGCTGCAGCGTTGCAATGTTGTAACGTTAGTGGAGCAGTTCGCGAGAAAAACGTGCGGTTGTGGCAATATAATTTTGAGTGCGGTTCAACACCACGAGCAACTATTTTTATTTAAATAATTTATTTAATGTAAAATTAATTTTTTATTAATTTTATTAATTAATATTAACATAAAAGTTATATTAATGTTAATTAATTTAATTAAAGTCTAGACGGTGCCAAAATCTGTCCAATTTTGCTATTTAATTTATTTTATGCATGTGATGTATAAAATTTATTATTTCTACGTGCATAATGTATGTCATATATATTACAATCCGACCTTAGGTTAAACATTTTATGCATCATATTTATATTATAAGAGTTATAATATATAGTATGCATGATAGGATTATATTATAAGTGTTATAATATAATGCATGTTTTAATTTAATTAATATAAGTGTTATATTTCTTAGATTAAAAGCATCGGCATGCATTATTCATGTGATGAATGTATGTTATATAGTTTATTATTCATGTGATGAATGATCAAGAACTATAACATAGAAATGCATGTAACCTAAGTTAATTACTAGCTTTAAATTGTTTAGAACTTCAATAATTAGACTTAGGTTTTCTAGTTCTAATAAGATTAGAATTACGAAATCAAATATGACTTATGAATGGTGACTAATTAGTAACTCTGTCTAAGGAAGGTTCTGTCTAAGGCTAGGGTATTTAAGCTGACGCGTTACTGAACATCCCTACTTCGGAACCGACCTGGGAGTGAATTTGGTTAAGAGATTCATAGGTTATATTCTCGTGAGTGTCGGTAATTAAACGTTAATTAATTTACTCACATAGACCTAAGTTAATAATGTGATTATAGACTTAGGCTAATCCAATATAAGAGTTATATTTGTAGACTTAGGTAAATATTAGCCGATTTATCTAGGTCAATCTTGATTAACTTAAAGTGCTGAGTGGGAGGAAATAAAGTGTATAAGATACATTTAATTTCCAACGACAAATCTCCGTTAAGTTCACACTTTAAGATCCATACTCGACCTCGTGGCGCAAATGGGAGCGTCCAGCTTCGGATAGTATTTGTATGGGTCAATATCAACGTCAATGGAGAGAGTACTTATAGTGAGTGGGAGCGGGACTTGTGAAAACGAGAGCCACGATCTCTTTTATCGATTCACACCGTGAGACGACTATGATCCGCCTGCTAGTTTGGCTAGGACCAAACAATCCCTTCGGATGGCCTTAATCATGGGAGTCTGAACACAAATGAAATTCGCGAAATGGATCTGCTCCTTGTTGGTTTTCCTTTGTGGTTCACCCTTCGGTGGCTATTGTTTGGACGGATACTTGGAAATTTAAAGATAGAAGGTGGCACTAACGAGATTCATTAAGAGTTAATGGATTGAAACTGAATAATGGTAACTGGATGCCTAATGGAATAAGAGTTATTCGTATTAGGGTGCAGTCGAGAAAGTCTTGTCCCAAGGAGGAGTGTTTCTGTTCACCCTTCGGGGGCGGTCATTCTAAACATTTGGGATATCATTGCAATTTTTAATGACCTAGGGATCATAGGATAAAAATTTCCTAAAACCTGATTGGATTTTCAAAGTTTTTGCAAGACTAATACAAAGTTTTTCTTGTTTTCAGCAAAAATGTCTAGTTCAATAGTTGCACTCTTAGCTTCAGACAAACTTGTAGGAGATAACTTTCAAACGTGGAATAATAATATCAACACGATTTTGGTAACTGACGACCTAAAGTTTGTGCTCACAGAGGTGTCAGGCTCGACAACATCGCGAAGTGTTCGTGATGCGTACGATCGGTGGATCAGGGCCAATGAAAAGGCCAAGGTCTACATCATTGCAAACTTATCTTAGGTCGTGGCAAAGAAGCATGAGGTGATGATCACCCCTAAGAAGATCATGGAGTCTTTGCAGGAAATGTTTGGACATCAATCCTTCCAGGTCCGACACGATTTCCTCAAACACGTCTTCAATGCTAGGATGAATGAGGGCACATCTGTCCGTGAACACATTCTGGACATGATGACCCACTATAATCTAGCAGAGATGAACGGTTTCCTTGAGTTTATCTTTGAGACTCTTCCGAAGAGTTTCCTTCAGTTTTGTAGCAATGTTGTTATGATCAAAATTAGCTACACTCTAACCACCCTTCTTAATGAAATACAAAATTTTCAGTACATGATGAGGATCAGGACACCGGAAGCTAAGGTAAACGTTGCCTTCAGGTTCTTTCACAGTTGTTCGACCTCGAGGACAGAATATGTAAGTTCATCATGCCCGAAACAGAAAAAGAAGAAGATGAAGAAGGGCAAAGCTAGCCATGCTGCCACCCAAAAGGGCAAGAAAGTAAAGGAAGTTGCGGAGAAATGAAAGTGTTTCCACTGCAACGGGGATGGTCACTGGAAGATTAACTATCCCAAGTTCCTTGTCGACAGGAGGAAAGAAAGTAAATGTGATTTATTTGTAACTGAAACCTATTTAGTGAAGAGTAATGACTCTGCCTGGATATAGGATTCGGGCGCCACTAACCATGTTTGTTCTTCTTTTCAGGGAATTAGTTCCTGACAACAATTGTGAGAGGGTGAGATAAACTACTGGTTGGATCTGGGGAGGTTGTCTTTGCTGCAGCGGTGGACACGGTGAAGCTTTTTTTTTGGCGGGAAGTACTTATTATTAGATAATTTGTACATAGTGCCAAGGTTTACTAGAAACCCTCTTTCCATTTCCTCCATTATTGAACATTGTATATCTGTTAACTTTGAATTAAATAAAGCGTTTATTTGTTTCAAAGGCAACTGAATTTGTTTTGGTTCACTTGAGAATAATCTATACGTTTTGAAACCTAATTCGGTCAAAAGTGTTTTGAATACTGAATTATTTAAAACGATAGAAACACAAACTAAAAGAGTAAAGGTTTCTCCTAAAAAAAATGGCCATCTTTGACATCTAAGGTTAGGCCACATTAATCTCAATAGGATTGAGAGACTATTGAAGAATGGACTTCTAAACGAGTTGGAAGAAAACTCTTTACCGATATGTGAGTCATGTCTTGAAGGCAAAATGACCAAACGTCCTTTTAGTGGAAAAGGATATAGAGCCAAAGAACCTCTGGAGCTTATACATTCTGACCTCTGTGGCCCAATGAGTGTTTAAAGCACCACGAGGTTACGAATACTTTGTATCTTTTATAGATGACTATTCAAGGTGTGGGTATATTTACCTAATGCATAGGAAGTCTGAAACTCTTCAAATGTTCAAGGAGTACAAGACTGAGGTTGAGAACTTGTTAGGTAAAACAATAAAAACACTTCGGTCTTATCTAGGTGGAGAGTATATGGGCATGAATTCCAGGACTATATGATAGAACATGGAATTACGTCCCAACTCTTAGCACCTGGTATGCCACAGCAGAACGGTGTATCGGAGAGGAGAAACAGAACCCTTTTGGACATGGTTCGATCGATGATGAGCTATGCTCGTCTCCCTGATTCATTTTGGGGTTACGCAGTGGAGACTGTGATTTATATTTTGAACAACATTCCGTCGAAAAGTGTTTGTGAAACACCTTTCGAACTCTGGAATGGACATAAAGGTAGTTTAGACCATTTCAGAATTTGGGGATGCCCGATCCATGTGTTTGTGTCAAACTCAAAAAGTTGGAACCCCGTTCAAAATTGTGTCTCTTTCTAGGTTACCCTAAAGAGACTATGGATGGTATGATTTACGATCATAAGGAAAATAGGGTGCTTGTGTCGACAAACGCAACTTTCCTTGGGGAAGACCACATCAGGGATCATTTACCTAGGAGTAAAATTGTGTTAAATGAAATGGACAATACATCACCAAGAGTTGCTGATGGGGCTGGTACATCAACAAGTATTGTTGATCCTAGCTCGTCTAGTCATGTCCATTCTCAAGAGTAGAGAATGCCTCGATGTAGTGGGAGGGTTGTGAGACAACCTAAACGTTACATGGGTTTCGCTGAAACCCAAGTCGTCACCCCTGATGATGACTGCGAGGATCCATTAACCTATGATCTGGTTATGGCATTCGTTGACAAAGACGAATGGATTAAAGTTATGGACCAGGAAATGGAGTCGATGTACTTCAATTCTGTCTGGGAGCTTGTGGATCAACCAGATGGGGTAAAATCTATTGGTTGTAAATGGATCTACAAGCGTAAACGTGGCGTACATGGGAAGGTGCAGACCTTCAAAACCTTACTAGTGGCAAAGTGTTTTACCCAAGTTGAAGGAGTTGACTATGAGGAAACCTTTTCTCCTGTTGCCATGGTAAAGTCGATCATGATTCTTCTGGCCATTGCCGCATATTATGACTATGAGGTATGGCAGATAGATGTCAAGACAACCTTTCTGAATTGAATTCTTGATGAAACCATCTACATGGACAAGCCCAAAGGGTTCATTGCCCAAGGCCAAGAGCAAAAGGTTTGTCGGCTTCATAGGTCTATTTATGGTTTGAAACAAGCCTCGAGGTCTTGGAATATATGGTTTGATGAGGTGATCAAATCTTATGGCTTTGATGAGAATGTTGACGAGTCTTACGTCTACAAGAAAATCGTCAACAACACTGTCGCATTCCTGATATTATATGTGGTTGATATCCTTTTCATTGGGAATGATGTAGGATTTCTTACCGACATTAAGAAATGGTTGGCTTTGCAATTCCAAATTGAAGATTTGGGAGAGGTCCTGTATGTTCTAGGTAGCCAGATAGTCCAGAACCGGAAGAACAAAACACTAGCCATGTCTCAGGCGTCTTATATTGACAAGATGTTGTCTAGATATAAGATGCAGAACTCCAAGAAGGGCTTGCTGCCTTTCAGTCATGGGGTTCACTTGTCTAAGGATCAATGTCCTAACACACCTCAAGAGGTTGAGGATATGAGACGAATCCCCTATGCTTCAGATGTAGGGAGCCTCATGTATGTCATGTTGTGTACTAGGCCCGACATCTGTTATGCAGTAGGGATTGTCAGTACGTATCAATCCAATTAAGGATTAGATTACTGGACAACCATAAAGGAAATCCTCAAGTATCTTAGGAGAATGAGAAACTACAGCCTTGTGTATGAGAATGGGGATTTGATCCTTACGGAATACACAGACTCTGACTTTTAGACCGATAAGGATAATAAGAAATCCACTTCGGGGTCAGCCTTCATTCTGAATGGAGGGGGTGTAGTGTGGCGAAGCATCAAGCATGGATGCATCAGAGCAATGCTTGTTTTATTTTGGTTGAAACAAATTTGCATTGGAAAGGTGGGATTTGCATATGGTTTGTTGTAAAACTGTTTAGGAAATTTTTTGCCTTAGTTTTAATTGTGATTTGATCAAATTAAATGTAAAGGCCCCTTCATTTTGCCCAATAAAGTGCATAATCGAGTATGTAATTGAGTTATGAGTTGTTCGTGACAAGTTTGATGCAAATCGGATGAGATTCAGGTGAGAAATTGGCAATTGAAGTTGTTGTGTTCGAAGGAAGAAGCTGTTGCAGAAGCAGCATCGTTGCAACGCTATCCCGATGTCAGGAGCGCGCGTATAATGAGGCGGCATAACAACGCTCCCCTCAACGTTGCAATGCCGTAGCATCGGCTTGAAGGAGCATTCTGATTAAGGGGCAGTTCAAGCGGTTCAGGTCGTGACAAGGTTCGGTTCGAGCGGTCTGAGCTCGGTTTAAAGTGTTTTGGAGCGTTTTTGTATTAAAATTAGAGTAATTTTATTGTTTTTTGCACTTTAGGGGCAAAATGTTTTCTATTTTACAGCTATTTTTCTTTATGAATGTCATTTAGAATTTTTCCCACCTTAGGATAAGCACGTTCATGCATTTATATTTTTATAAATGTTATATAAATATGGTAGAAATGCATGATTTAATTTATTTTTCATGAGTAATTAATTATAATTGTTATAATTAGATTTAAGTAATTTGCGTTATTAAATTAATTCAATATTTTTTTATAATTCCAATTTGAAATCGATTGTTGATTTTATAATATAGTTCCTTTCCATAGGTTAATTATTAAAATTTATAATAATTATAAATAAAGGGGTTTTAGAAACCATAATCTAGAACAAAGAATTGCATGCAAACTTAGGAACTGGGGTTAAATTAAATTAGTTTTAAATTGTTAAAAATTAATTTAGACCTAAGTTTAATTTCTAATAGGATTAGAAATTAGTCTTACATAGTATTTTAAATAGTTTAAAATATAGTAGGACAATAGGACATTGGTTATAAGGGAACTCTATTGGTGATGTTCTGTCTAAGGTTGGGGTTACTTAAGCTGACGGTTAATGGAACGCCTCCTACCTGGGAACTGACCTGGAACTTCAATTGAATTAACAATCGTCCTGTTTTATATCTAGGTAATTAAAATGTTTATTCACCTAGAGATAAGGTTAAAAGCCCTAGTTATAATAGTTATAATAGGCATAGACTTAGATAGATTCTATTAGCCAAAATCTGACAAAGTTAAACCTACACCCCCATCTAAGGAACTTAAGTGGGAGAAAACGAGATGTTCGCATCAAATTTACTCTCACGTCCTCAAGAGTTCACACCGTGAGTTCCATGCTCGACTACGTGGCATCAATAGGGTGTCCCCCTACGGTAAGTGTTTGCATGGTTCAATAACAAAGTGAATGAGGGAAGTATAGATAGTAAATGGGAGCAGGATGCGTGTCAATGTATCCTACGGTCTCCGCCATTAGGTCGCAGCGTGAGATTTCTATAGTTTGCCTGCTAGGTTGTCCTGGAACAGCCAATCCCTACGGAGGGCCTCGACTATAGGGGTCGGAACACCGCGAACTCCAGAAATGGATAGGGTCTCTTAAGTAATTTGCCAACAACGATCTTTCTTAATAGTAGCCTGTTGGCTAGGACCAATTGGATCTGAAAATGGTAGGGTCACATTTACGGGATAAGTTAAGCTAGTTAATAAGTCCTTGACCAAACAAATGGAAGCTAAGAATCATTGGGACATGAGATGTTATGGTAGTGAGAATTAGCTTAGATAGTCTCAATACAGGGGAGGAGTGACTGACCACCAGATGGTGGCTTTTGTTCTAAACCCTTGAACTATCATTGCAAAATCAATGGTTTAATTCCAACACTATGGTTCTTTAATAATTTTTCTAAATTTGAATGGTTTGTAATGGGTTAAAGGCATAACTAATTAGAACTTTTTTAAAATTTCAGCATGTCGTCATCTATACTAGTCATCTATACTAGTCTTACTCAAAAGCGAACGTTTAACTGGCGAAAATTATACTACGTGGAAGTCAAACCTGAATACGATTCTCGTTGTTGACGACCTTCGGTTTGTATTGACTAAGGAATTTCCTCAGGTCCCATCTCGAAACGCTCCTCAATCTGTTAAGGATGCGTATGATCGCTGGATCAAGGCCAATGATAAGGCAAAGGTCTACATTTTTGCTAGTGTTTCTGAAGTTCTGGCCAAAGAGCACGACGACATGGTCTCAGCTCGTGAGATCATGAGTTCGTTGCAGAATATGTTTCGACAACCGTTAGGATAGGTTCGACACGAATCCCTCAAGTATGTTTATATCTCCCATATGAAGGAGGTGTCGTCAGTGAGAGAACACGTTCTCGATCTAATGATCCACTTCAACGTGGCTGAAATGAACGACGGGGTCATAGACGAGCAAAGTCGGGTCTCTTTCATCCTGGAATCTCTTTCGAAAAGTTTCCTGCAATTCCGCAGCAATGCGGTGATGAACAAGATAGAGTACAACCTGACTACTCTCCTCAATGAACTGCAGACTTTCCAGTCTCTTATGAAGAATAAGGGGAAGACTGATGGAGAGGAAAATATGTTTGCCCATTCCAGAAGGTTCCAGAAGGGTTCATCCTCTGGAACTAAGTCTTGTGGTCCATCTTCTGGGCTTAAGAAGACCCAAAAGATGAAGATATGAGGGAAAGGGAAGGCACCTGCTGCTAATAAGGGCGAGGGAATGGTTAAGGTTGCAAAGAAAGGAAAGTGTTTCCACTACAACATGGACGGGCACTGGAAGCGAAACAACCCAAGATACCTTGCTGAGCTCAAAGAGAAGAAAGGTAAATTTGATTTACTTTTTCTTGAAACTTCCTTATTGGAAAATGATGATTTTACCTATATACTTGATTCAAAAGCCACTAATCACGTTTGCTCCTCTTTACCAGAAACTAGTTCCTTCAAGGATCTCGAAGAGGGTGAGATGACGCTCAGGGTCGGAACGGGAGACGTTGTCTCAGCTCGTACAGTGGGAGATGCCAAGATGTTTTTTAGAGATAGATTTTTATATTTAGAAAATTTGTACATAGTTCCTAAGATCAAGTTCTAGTTTTATCATAAATTCAATGACCCTAGAGCTTAGTTTATTGGACAAAGTTTGTAAAATTGCGAGACACAAAACGATGAAAGAAATAACTCTTATTTATTTCTAATAGTAATATTACAAATAAAACGAGATTAGGACATACATCCCAACAGGAACTTCTAGACCAACCTGAAGGGGTAAGACCCATATGGTGTAAATTGATCTATAAGAGAAAGAGAGATGCAACCGAAAAGGTACAAATCTTTAAGGCTAGAGTTGTAGCAAAGGGTTTTAATCAAAGGGTAGGAATTGACTATGAGGAAACTTTTTCTCCTGTTGCTATGCTTAAGTCTATCAGGATACTTTTGTCCATAGTCGCATTTTATGATTATGTGATTTGGCAAATGGAAGTCAAGGCTGTTGGGATTTTTGCCCTAAACTTATGTAATTTTGATCAAATAAATAAAGAGTTATTTGTTTTGATAAAAATATATTCTTTCTTTATAAATCCAATAAACTAAGCTCCAAGGTTATAATGTATCTTGAACCTCAGTGTAGTAGACACTATTTGGATTATGTTCAAGAGTATAACCTAAATGGTCTATGGTATAAGAATAAGGTTGGAAACCTTATTCTGGTAACACCATGGATGCGACCCACTTTGTAATTAGTACAAATGAAGTAATCCAACTCATTCATGTAGTTGACACGCGAGTGAGGGCATCCTGTATGAAGAGTTCATACAAGACCGGATCAGAAACTATTAGTCTAACTCAGTATAACGCCAATTAAACGAGGATAAGACTGATAATTTATAGATGGTCATTAGTGACTCGACCTGAATCCTGAGCAAGTTAAGAACTCCTGCTTATAAGTGTTTATCCTTAGACTAGTATGGGTGAGAGTGGCATGTAGCCAACTCAATAAGCCTACCTTCTCAGGGACAGAACCTCGTAGGTAGCTAGGGACTAACTATGCAAGATTGAATACAATCATTCCTACACTGAGGAATTAGATAGGTTGTTCCCTTAAGAACTGACTCCAGGTCTTGAACAACGGGGCCCCACCCTCTATGAGGGTATGAGTCTATGGTAGGACCATAGGCTTGTTGTTCATTAGAGGATCAATGGTTCTTAAGGAACAAAGAGGTAAGCACAGGGGTAAAAAGGTAATTTGACCCAGCCGTGATTACGAACAACCTGTGAAGGGTTGACTCATGGGTAATGATTATATTAGTGGACACAATATAAACTACAGCGAGGAGGGTGTAGTCTATAGTGGAGTGACTTGTAGTTAATGAATATTGATTAAACTTGATCAAAGAGTTTGATCAGTTAATCTCACATCATTGGAGCTCATGAACTGTAGGTCCATTAGGTCCATCCGTCGGCTCAACATGGTAATATTGAGGGTATAAAAATAGGAATGAAATTAAAGTGTTCAATTTCATATATGAGGTGTTATATCAGTTGTATATGATATAATTGATATAATATCTGGTTTTAATGTGAATTAGATTCACATATAAACTATATACTAATGAGAGAATGAAGGAAGGATAGGATGGTAATTTCCATCATATTTCCTTCTAAAAGGTTGCATGAGATGCAATTTGAAAGTTAAGCTTCTTAAGAAACCCTAGAGCATCATATAGTTGTGTTGGAAGAGTTCCACACAGAACCTCACAACCTATCCTAGAAGGAAACCACATTCCTCCCTCACCTAGAGAACAACGGAGAAGATCCAGTGGTAGTGTCCGTGACCGTTCGGGTTCGAGTTACTGAGATCGTGATCGTGGGAGAAGGAGCACTTGAAGAAAGAGTTCTTCAAAGGTAATTTCTTGTTGTCCAATGTGTTATTATATGTTTAATCTTAGTTAGATTTGTTCTTGATTGTAATCCATGTAACAAATTAAGAACATGTGATTGACAATCGCTTCCGCTGCGGGATTCGATCCCTTCAATTGGTATCAGAGCCCAATTGTGTTCTTAATTTTCGTTCTAGATTTATCAAGAACAAGGTGGGATTTACTGTTTTTCATGAGATGAGTAAACGATTTGCAAATTAGATGGTTTCAATTTTGGCACTTAGATTAACATAATTTTGTTGGATTGTTCAATGTAAGGGCCTATTGTTTTTGGCATTTTATTATGTAAATCGAGTCCAGTAAGTCCGTGTCGATCGAGGCAAGGTGATTACCGAGAAGAACTGAGCAAAAACGAGCAAGAAATATAAATGGATTTTATGTTCTGTGAATGGCGTTGCAACGCTGTTCATTGGCGTTGCAACACCACTGCAGTAGGCGTGCAACTAAGAAGACGACAGCGTTGCAATGCTGAGGCGTTGTGCAACGCTTGTCTTTGAGGCGCGCTCAACGAGCGAACTGACGGACAAGGCGCGGCGTTACCCCGAAGGCGTTTGCGTATTCTTCAACGGGTGAAAAACATCTTTTTAATTATATATTAAATATAAAAATGTTTTATATTTAATTTATATTTGTTTTATTTTATTTTAATTAATATAATTAGATTAAATTATTTAAAAATCAATTTAGGGTGCCAAAATTGGTCTAATTTTGCTATTTAAATTATGCAATTGTTGTGTAATTATTGTCATGCATAATGTATGCTTATAATTTAGGTATCACACCTTAGGTTAAGCATTTTCATGCCCATTTATAATATAAAGAGTTATAATATATAGTTTGCATGATTAATTAATATAAAGTGTTATATTGATTTATGGACAACATTGACATGCATTATAATTCATGAGATGATTATGCTATGTATGTTTTATTATGCATGAGATGAATGATCAAGCACTTTGACATAGTATGCATGTCACCTAAGGTTAATTATTAGTTTTAAAATGTTTAGAACTTGGAAATAATATACTTTAGGTTATCTAGTTCTAATTAGATTAGAATTAGGAACCAAGTAATTTATAAACAAAGATTAAAAGAGGAGCTATGTCCGAGGAAAGTTACTGTCTAGGCAAGGGTATTTAAGCTGACGGAAATGGAACACCCCTACCTGCGAACTGACCTAGGAGTGAATTTTAATCAGAGAGTTTATAATATATAATAGCGTCAGCGGGTTTATTAAGGGGTTAATAAACTAGAAATCCTAGGCTTAATATAGAGAGTTATATTAGCAAACTTAGGATAAAATCAATATAAGAGTTATATTGATTATCAATATAAGAGTTATATTGATAGGTTTAGGTAAAACCATTAGTCGGGTTTAGCCTAAATAAGGTTCCTATTGATTTAAAGTATCCAGTGGGAGGAAAAGTGTATATGATACTGTTGGGATTTGTGCCCTAAAACTCGTAGTTTGTAATTATGTTCTAATTCATAAAGTGTTATTATTTAAATAAAGAGTTATTGTTCATTATCTACGAGTTTGCCTTTACTTAAACACTAAATCCAATAAACTAAACATCCAAGGATGTTAAATGAATCTCTAACTGAATGTAATGTACATAAAAAGGATCTCGGTTCGAGATACAGCCTAAAGGGTCTATAGTTAGGGGATAAGGTTTGGGTACCTTACCCTGGTTAAACTATGGATGTGGCCCACTTTGTATTTCATACAAACACTGTGATCCTAACGTGTTCATGTAGATGACATGTGATTAGGGATATCCTATTTAATGAGATTACATAAGACCGGACCATGAAATAGTAACCTCTAGCTATAACTCCGTTGACTAGTTAGGTTTCTATTTCACTAGGATGACCTAGGCAACTTGATCTCAATCTCGAGAAGGTTCACGAACTCCCGATCGCGAGGGATTGTCCTTTGACTAGTATGGGTGAGAGTGGCCGTTGATTCACGACTCAATATGCCTACCTTATTGGGGGCGAGACCGAGTGAGCGGTACGGGAACTTAACTTAGCAAGATGAAATTCACTCCTTCCCGCCTACTAGGGTAAGTAGAGGAATGTTCCCTTAAGTGGTGTCTCCAGGACTTGAACAAAGGGCCCAACCCTCTCATTGGCTCGAGAGGGATTCTGTTTGTTGGTAGGACCACAAACAAATTGTTCATTAGAGGAGCACTGATACTTAAGGTATAAGATGTAACCCAGGGATAAAACAGTAATTTGACCCAGCTGGTGTTACGAACATTCGTGAAAGATTACTTGCTGTTATTGGTCAATATCCGTACACACAGAAATATATATGCAGTGAGAAGAGTGCAGCTGCATGACTTTAGTGGAGTGTTCCCACAGTTAACGAATGTTGATTGGGAGGTTAATGAGATTAACCGAGCAATCTTGTATCGTTGGAGCTTCTGATCTGTAGTTCCATTAGGTCCACCTTCTAGCTCGTAAAGGGTTCTTAAATCATTTGAATTTGAAATGTTCAAATTCATTAGGGAATACATTTAATGTATATGGATACGATATAATATATAGTTTTGGAACTATATATTATAAATTTAATGTGAATATTATTCATATTAAATTATGTGAGAGAATTAAGTATTTGAAAGAGTTCAAATATTAAATTCAAATATGAATTTGATTCATATTGGTAATCTATATGTTAAAATTTAATGTGCATTAGATGTGCATTAAAACTATAGGTTAGAGGGAAGGATATGATTAAATATGATTTAATCTTAATTAAATATAAGATATTTAATTTGATTACTTAAATATGATTTAATTAATATTTAATTTAATTTAATATTAAATTAATGGGAACGTGTCGAATGACACGTTTCACCCCCTCCCCATCGATAGGGAGTGGGGAGGTGATCCTCTCGTTTTATTCCTCTCCAATGGAGGAGAGGAGTTTTTTTCGATCTGTAATTTTGAGGAAAGAGCTCTCTCTGCATGAATTCTCTCTCTCTCACTCTCTAATTCCCAATTCTTCCAATTGTGGGATCCTTCCCACAAAAGAAGATCTAAGCACTCAGAGACATAGAGTGTTTTTCCAAGTGGTAGTGTTCCTACTTGAAAAACAGAGGAGTTGTTGTGTTGCTGAGTTACTGGAATTTGCTTGGAGCAAGGAATTGTTGCGAGTCTACAAAGGTAATAATTTCCTTTCCATTCTTAGTTTAATTGTTAAATTTTAATCACCTTTGCATGTACTACACCATGCTTTATTAGATTAAATAATGTATGCTTGTTCTGTATTTTATCAATGTATGAGTTTTTATTTTTTAAGCAAAACAATCTTGTATATTACGATTCCAAATTCGTTTTCGCTCCTCAAGGAGATCCGATCTCCATCAGATACATATTTTTCCACCTTCGTATCTCTGGGAAGTTCACACCGTGAGACTCATACTTGGCCTCGTGGCGCAAACGGGAGCGTCCCCCTTCGGATGGGGTTTGTGCGAGTCAATATCAAGGTGAATGGAGAGGGTACTTATAGTGAGTTGGAGCGAGTTTAGTGAAAACAAAACCTATGGTCTCTTCAGTCGGTTTACACCGTAAGATCACTATGGTCAGCCTGCTAGTGTGGCCTGGACCAGACAATCCCTTCAGAGGGCTTGATCATAGGGGATCGAACACAGTAGACACCCGAAAGGGATAAAGAATTCCTTAGTCTGTTTTTCAATCTAGTCCTCCTTTCGGCGGATTTTATTGGATGGGGACTCTAGGGTCTAAAGACAGAGGGTTACACTCACAAGGTACATGAGAAGTGTATGTATCCCGACCAAAAAAAAATTGTAACTAAAGCCTATAGGAATAAGACTTATTCTTGCATTAGGTTTTGGTGAAGAGTGTCTTAATCCAGAGGAGGAGTGTTTTTTATTACCCTTCGGTGTCATACATTCTAAATCTTTGGAGTGTTATTGAAAATTATAAATGACTTAGGAATCATTTAATAATTAGCTAAAACATGATTGGATTAGACAATTATAACAAGAAACTTATACAAGTTTTGTTTTGTAAATTTTTCAGCAAAATGTCTAACTCTATAAATTCCTTATTGGGTGCGGAAAAGTTAATCGAAGAGAATATGATGACGTGGAAAATAAAACTCAACACTATATTGGTAGTGGATGATCTGAAGTTTGTGCTTACTGAGGAGTGTCCTCAGGTGCCAAGCTCGAATGCTTCACGAAATTTTCGTGATGCATATGATTGATGGATCAAGGCCAATGATAAGGCAAAGGTGTACATGCTAGCAAGTATGTCTGACATATTAGCCAAGAAGCATGAGAGGATGATAACCGCTAAGGAAATCATGGATTCAGTGCAGGGCATATTTGGACAACAATCCACATAGGCCCGACACAATGCCCTAAAGTACATATTCAACTCGAGGATGCCGGAAGGTACATCTGCTTGGGGATCATGTCCTCGGATATGATGGTAAACTTTAACATCTGCAGAGTCGAATGGTGCTTCCATCGATGAATCGAGTTAGGTCACTTCATTCTAGAAACCCTTCCGAGATAGTTTCCTACAATTTAGAAGTAATGCTGTTATGAACAAGCATACTTTGAATCTTACCTCCCTTATGAATGAACTCCAAACCTTTCAATCTTTGATGAAAATTCAGGGATCGAAAGGTGAGGCAAATGTTGCCGATGGAGTTATCATAGAGGTTCGACCTCGTGGATCAAAAATAAGGGCTTCATCTTCTTCAAACCTGAAAGGGAAGAAGAAGAACGTGAAGAAGGTTGGTAAAAAGAAACGAGCTGACAAAGCTGCAGCCCAGAAGGGCAAGAAAGTCAAAGAAGTTGCAGACAAAGGAAAGTGTTTCCACTGCAATGAAGACAGGCATTAGAAACGAAACTGTCCGAAGTACATTGCTGAAAAGAAAAAGGAAGGTAAATATGATTTACTTTGCTTAGAAGCTTGTTTAGTGGATAGTGATAAAACTGCTTGGATGCTTGATTCAGGCGCCACTAATCATGTTTGATCTTCTTTTGAAATTGATTCTGGCAAAAGAATGGCAGTAAAGGAGAGATAACGCTCAGGGATGGAAATGGAGAAGTCGTCTCAATCAGTAAGCAGAAGAGGGCACGATGAAGCTTTATTTTGGCAAGAAATATATGTTGTTACACAACATATTAGTGATACCAGGGTTTACTAGAAACCTTATTTCAATTTCTTGTCTTATAGAACAATGTATTTTTGTTTCTTTCTCATTGAATAAAGTGTTTATTTTGAAGAAATGTGTGGAAATATGTTCAGCTTCATTAGAAAATGGGTTGTATGTTTTAAGGCCTAATTCAGTCAAAACGATTTTGAACACTGAATTATTTAAAACTGCAAACACACAAACTAAGAAACGTAAAATTTATCCTAAAGAAAATGCTCATCTTTGACATCTTAGATTCGGTCACATTGACCTCATAAGGATTGAGAGATTGATAAAGAATGGACTTCTAAATGAGTTAGAAGAAAATGCTTTACCTGTATGTAAATCATGTCTAGAAGGCAAGATGAGTAAAAGACCATTTAGTGGAAAAGGTTAAAGGGCCAAAGAACCTCTTGAGCTTATACATTCAGACCTTTGTGGTCCGATGAGTGTTAAAGCTAGAAGTGGTTATGAATATTTCATCTCTTTTATAAATGGTTATTCTAGATTTCGGCATACTTACCTAATACAACATAAGTCTGAAGCACTTGAAAAGTTCAAGGAATTCAAGACTGAAGTTCAAAATCAATTAGGTAAAACATTTAAAACACTTCAATCAAATCGACGTGGAGAGTACATGGATTTAAAATTCCAGAAGTATATGATAGAACATGGAATTACATCCCAACTCTCGGCTCCCGGTACGCCACAACAAAACGGTGTGTCGGAAAGGAGAAATAGATCCTTGTTGGACATGGTTCGATCAATGATGAGTTATGCTCATCTCCCTAATTTCTTTTGGGGTTACGCAGTGGAGACTGCGGTATACATTTTGAACAATGTGCCATCAAAAAGTGTTTCTGAAACTGTTGAGATTTTTGTCCTAATCTCGTGTTTGTAAATTACTGTTTGAAATTAATAAGAGTTATTCATTACATCACTTTGTGTCTTGCAATATTTATAATCTTTTCCAATAAACTAAGCTCCAAGGTCATTGAATTTATGAGAGAACTAGAACTTGAACGGTGTGTAGTGGACACACAGGGAGGATCACGTTTGAGTTAATGACCCGAACGGTCTACAGTATATGGATAGGGTTGGAGACCTAATCTTGATACACTTTGGATGCGGCCCGCTTTGTATTAGATACAAACGAGGTGATCTGACTCGTTCATGTGGTTGACATTCGAGTGGGGGCATCCTGTGCAATGAGATTATACAAGACCGGACCGTGAATTATTAGACGTACTAATGTAACACGGTTGATAGTAAGGACTAATAATTTCGTAGATGACCATTAGTGACTCGACCAATCCACAACGTGTTACGGACTCCACATGTGAGGTCCGCCTTTGACTAGTACGGTGTGGGTGGTCACGCTTACTCGCCCAATATGCCTATCTCTTCTCGTGACAGACCAAGTAGGGAGTCGGGAACTTAACTACGCGAGATGGAATTCACTTGTTCCCGCTTTAGGGAAACTAGAGGGGTGTTCCCTTAAGTCTTTGTCTCTGTGGCTTGGGCAACGCACCCACCTTCTCACCGCCCGAGAAGTGTGTTACGTGTGGTTGGACCATCAAAATATGTTGTTCATTAGAGGAGCGGTGGGGACTTAAGGAACAAGAGGTAGACACATGAGGGTAAAACGGTAATTTGACCTCAACGTGTCTCTGAACAACCAAAGTGAAGGGTCGACTCATGGGCATTGGTTATATCGGTGGACACGTAATATTCTCGTGATCGACGGGAGTGCAAACTACACGGCTATAGTGGAGTGTTACCGTAGCTAATGAATGTTGGTTAACCGGGTAAAAGTGTTTGGCGAGTTAATCTCGAATTATTGGAGCAAATCACAGAGTAGGTCCATTAGGTCCCTCGCTGGCTCAATCATGGTTAAAAGAAGGGTTAATGTTTTGGTGTGAAATTGAAGTGTTCAATTTCACTTTAAGGGCATTTATGTCATTTATATGAGATATGAATGATATAATATATAGTTTAATGTGAATGAGATTCATAATAAACTATAGGTTAGCCTAATTGCTGAATTAGGGCTAATTGGAGAAATTAATTAAGAGAAATTAAATTGGATGTGATTCAATTTAATTAATCCACAATTATTGCAAATGAGATTTGCAATATGAGATATGAGATATCTCATATTATATGGTTATGCAAATGAGATTTGCATAACCTATGGTTGTGGTAAAGTGGTAATAATGTGGAGATTTTAATTCCATGATTATTCCACTATATAATCCCTTCTTGCAAGAAAGAATGCACTTCAATCTCTCAATTTTTTGGATTCTCACCCAAAAAGAAGAGAATTCTCTTTAATCTCTCTCAATTCTCCTCCCTCTCCAAAACACAAAAGTTCCCACAAACTTCCCTCTTTCCAAAGGAAGAACAACCGAGACTCCAAGTGGTAGTGTTCGAGTTCCGTTCGTGGAGAGCTTTTGTTGGGATCGAGAAGCACGAAGCATTCGTGATCTGAGGAAGAAATCTTGAAGAGTGTCCTCAACAAGTAAGTACCTTAATCTTGCTGTAATTTATTCTGTTCTAACATGTTTAACTTAGATCTAAGAGTTAGATCATTTTAACAAAACTGAGTAGCGTAATGATACCATGACGATTCGATCGTCTTCCGCTACGCGGGGATTCTCATTCCCTTCAATTGGTATCAGAGCAATTTCGATGGTTCTTCATTATGCACTGTTTTTGTTGAAATAGGTGGGTAAATTGCCTTAATTTTCATGAGATGAATGATGGTTTGCTTAAATGGATGTTTCGGTTTTTGGCACTTTTAGATTTATTTTCTGTTTGATGAGATCAAATGTAAAGGGCCCGTATTTTTGGACATTTTAGAAAATACATCAAGTCTATAAGTCTGGGTCGTTCATGGCAAGAGTTGCTGTGAAGAAATCGGAACGGAATCAGGCGGAAATCAATGAAGAACAGCAAAGTTGTTGGTTGTTCTGTCGATGGCATTGAGACGCTGCCCTTCGGCGTCTAAACGCTATTCTTGCGGACGGAGGCCGTGCTACAGAGTAGCGTTGCAACGCAGCTGGCGTTGAGAACGTTGGGTCGACGCTGGAGGCGACAACGTTGCAACACTGCACGCGTTGAGGAGCGAGCTTGCAACTTCGGCCACAAACGTGTGCAATTTTTTACTTAGAGGGGTAGTTATTTTCGATTTTTTATATCTTTATTATTTGTAAAATGTATTTAATTTATGTATTTAATAATTTTATTAAATAATGTTAATATAAGTGTCATATTAATGTTATTTAATTAAATAATTGCCCCTAGGTGCCAAAAACCGGTCCATTTTTGCTATTTTATTTTTTTATGCATGAGATGGATATTTTAATTAATTTCTATGTGCATAATGTATGTCATATAGATTTAAAATCCCACCATAGGTTAAACATTTCATGCATCATTTATATTATAAGAGTTATAATATATAGTTTGCATGATAGGTTATATTATAAGAGTTATAAAATAATTAAATGCATGTTTAATTTAATTAATATAAGTGTTATATTTTTTAGATTAAAGTATGCTCATGCATTTATATTCATGTGATGAATTATATTATGTTATAACATATAGTTATTCATGTGATGAATGATCAAGCACTATAACATAGAAATGCATGCAACCTAAGTTAATTATTAGTTTTAAAGAGTTTAGAACTTGAATAATTAGACTTAGGTTTTCTTTTTTCTAATGAGATTAGAAATTAGGAAATCAAAGTTTAGTCTATGAATGGAGACTGATTAGTAACTTTGTCTAAGGAAGGTTTTGTTTAAGGCTGGGGTATTTAAGTTGACGCTTGCGGAACACCCCTACCTGGAAACCGACCTTAGAGTGAATTCGGTCCAGAGATTCCTAGATTATACTTATCGTGAGTGCCGCTAATTAAAAGTGTTTTAATTAACTCACATAGACCTAAGTTATAATGTGATTATAGACTTAGGTTAATACCATATAAGAGTTATATTGGTAGACTTAGGTAAATTTTAGCCGGTTTATCTAGGTCAATCCCTATTAAAATTAAAGTGTTGAGTGGGAGGAAATTAAGTGTATGAGATACATTTAAATTTCAAACCACAAATCTCCGTTAAGTCCGCACCGTGAGATCTATACTCGGCCTCGTGGCGCAAATGGGAGCGTCCCCCTTCGGGTGGCATTTGTATAGGTCAATATCATCGTGAATGGAGATAGTACTTATAGTGAGTGGGAGCGGGACTTGTGAAAACGAGACCAACGGTCTCTTCTTTCGATTCACACAGTGAGACGCCTATGATCCGCCTGCTAGTTTGGCCTGGACCAGACAATCCCTTCGGAGGGCATGATCATGGGAGTAGGAACACCGTGAATTCTCGAAAGGGATAAAGTTTCCTGGTTGGTTTTCCTTCTTGGTTCACCTTTTGGTGGCTATTGTTTGACTGGATGGTTAGAAACTTAAAGATTGAGGTGTGACACTTACATAATTCGTTAAGTGTTAATGAATTCGACCAAACAATGGTAATTGGACGCCTAATGGAATAAGAGTTATTCTGGGATTAGGGTCTGATCGAGAATGTCTCGTGCTAGAGGAGGAGTGTTCTGTTCACCCTTCGGTGGCGATCATTCTAAACCTTTAGGTATCATTGCAAAATTTTGAATGACCTAGGATCTTGAAACAATTTGGGTAAAACTTGATTGGATTTCAAAAGTTTTTTGCGAGACTAACACAAAATTTTTATTAATTTTTCAGCTTAAAACATGTCTAGCGCAATAATAGCTCTACTCGCGTCCGATAAGTTAGTGGGAGATAATTACCAAAGTTGAAAAAACAACATTAACACGATTTTGGTAACTGACGACATAAAGTTCGTGGCTTTGTCGAGGAGTGTCCTCGATGTCGGGGCTCAATCAAGGCTCGCGAAGTGTTTGCGATGCATACGGTCGGTGGTTCAGGGCCAATGAAAAGGCCAAGGTCTACATAATTGCCAGCATGTCTGATGTATTGGCAAAGAAGCATGAGTTGATGGTCTCCGCCAAGGAGATCATGGAGTCCTTGCAGGATATGTTTGGACAATAGTCCTTTCAGGTCCGGCCTCACTCGCACAAATACGTCTTCAACGAACGAATGAAGGAGGGGTCGTCTGTCCGTGAACATGTTCTAGACATGATGACCCACTTTAATCTGGCTGAGATGAACGGTGCTTCGATCGACGAGTCGAGCCAAGTAAGTTTTATTCTAGAGACTCTTCCGAAGAGTTTCCTTCAGGGCCAGAGCAATGTCATTATGAACAAAATTAGCTACCCTCTGACTACCCTCCTCAATGAGCTACATAATTTCCAATCCTTGAACAAGGTCAAGGAATGTGAGGCAAATGTTGCCTATAGGTCTTATCACAGGGGTTCGACATCTAGGACGAAACCTGTTGCTCCTTCATGCCTGAAAGGGAAGAAGAGGACGAAGAGGGGTAAATCGATCGAGCTGCGCCCATAAGGGCAAGAAGGTCAAGGACGTTGCAGAGAAAGGAAAGTGTTTCCACCGCAAATGGGGGCGACACTAGAAGAGGAACCGCCCCAAATTCCTCGGCCGAGAGGAAGAATCAAGGTAAATGTGATTTACTTGTGACATAAACTTGTTTAGTGGAGAGTAGTGACTCTGCCTGGATATTGGATTCGGGCGCCACTAACCCCGTTTGTTCTTCTTTTTCGTGGATTGATTCTCGGCACCACACTGCGAGAGGGTGAGGTAACTCTACCACGGGTTGGATCCGGGAGCTTGTCTCGCAGCAATGATCGACACACAGCTGAAGCTACACTTTGGCGGGAAGTACTTATTGTTGAACTATTTGTACATAGTTCCAGGGTTTACTAGAAACATTGTCTACCTAATTGAACAATGTATATCTGTTTCCTTTGAATCTAGTAAAGAGTTTATTTTTTTCAAAGGCAATCTTATTTGTTCTGCTTCACTTGAGCATAATCTGTATGTTTTAAAACCTAATTCGGTCAAAGGTGTTTTGAATATTGAATTGTTTAAAACTGTATAAATACGAACTAAGAAAGCGAAAGTTTCTCCAAATGAAAATGCCCATCTTTGGCATCTATGGTTAGGCCACATTAATCTCAATAGGATTGAGAAACTAGTGAAGAGTGGACTTCTAAACGACTTGGAAGAAAGCTCTTTGCCGGCGTGTGAGTCATGCCTTGAGGGCAAGATGACCAAACGTCCTTTTAGTGGAAAAGGATATAGAGCCAAAGAGCCTCTTGAGTTAATACATTCTGACCTCTGTGGTCCGATGGAGGTTAAAGTTCGGGGCGGTTATGAGTACTTCGTGTCTTTGATAGACGATTACTCGAGGTATGGGTATATTTACCTAATGCACAAGAAGTCTGAAACTCTTGAAAAGTTCAAGGAGTACAAGTCTGATGTTGAGAACCTCTTAGGTAAATCGCTTAAAACACTTCGATCGGATCGAGATGGAGAGTACATGGACACTGAATTCCAAGACTATATGATAGAACACTTTAATTACGCCCCAACTCTCAAAGACTGGTATGACACAACAGAATGGTGTATCGGAGAGGAGAAACATAACCCTTTTGGACATGGTTCGGTCGATGATGAGCTATGCTCGTCTCCCTGATTCTTTTTGGAGGTACGCAGTGGAGACTGCGGTTTATATTTTGAAAAACGTTCCGTCGAAGAGTGTTTGTGAAACACATTTTTCGAGCTCTGGAGTGGACGTAAAGGCAGTTTACATCACTTTAGAATTTGGGGATGCCCGACCCACGTGTTGGTGTCTAACCCGAAAAAGTTGGAACCCCATTCGAAATTGTGCCTATTCATAGGTTACCCTAAATACACTATGGGTTGTCTATTTTACGATCCTAAGGAAAATAAGGTGCTTGTGTCGGCAAACACCACTTTCCTATAGGAAGACCACGTCAGGGATTATTTACCAAGGAGTAAAATTGTGTTAAATGAAATGGACAGTACATCAGCAAGAGTTGCTGATGAGGCTAGTACGTCAACAAGTGTTGTTTATCCTAACACGTCTAGTCAAATCCGTTCACAAGAGTTGGGAATGCCTCGACGCAGTGGGGAGGACCGTGAGACACTGATCGCTACATGGGTTTAGCCGAAACCTAAGTTGTCGCCTCCCGATGATGATCGTGAGGATCCATTGACCTATGATCGTGCAATGGTTGATGTTGACAAAGACGAATGGATTAAAGCTATGGACTAGAAAATGGAGTATATGTACTTCAATTCTGTCTGGGAGCTTGTGGATCAACCGGATGGGGTCAAACCTATTGGTTGCAAATGGATTTACAAACGTAAACGTGGCGTAGATGGGAAGGTGCGCACCTTTCAAACCCGACATTAGTGGCAAAGGGGTTTTACCTGTTTTAGGGATGACTATGAGGAGACCTTTTCACCGCTGCCATGGTAAAGTCGATCAGATCCTTCCGGCCATTGCCGCGTATTATGACTACGAGGTATGGCAGATGGACGTCAAGACAACCTTTCTGAATGGCAAACTTCATGAGACCATCTACATGGACCACCCCAAAGGGTTCGCTGCCCAAGGCCAAGAGCAAAAGGTTTGTTTCCGCTTCATAGGTCCATTTATGGATCAAAAATTGAGCTTCGAGGTCTTGGAATATAAGGTTTGATGAGGCGATCAAATCTTATGGCTTTGATCAAAATGTCGACGAGTCTTGTGTTTACAAGAAAATTTTTGACAAAAGCTGCCGCGCATTTTTGGTGTTGTATGTGGACGATATTCTTCTCATTGGGAATGAGGTAGAATTTCTTCTCGACGTTAAGAAGTGGCAAACTTTGCAATTCCAAATGAAAGATTTGCGAGAAGCTCACACGCTCTAGGTATCCGCATTGTCCTGAACCGAAGAACAAAACGCTAGCCTTGTCTCAGCGCCTTATATTGACAAGATGTTGTCTAGATATAAGATGCGAGAACTCCAAGAAGGGCTTACTGCCTTTCAGGCATGGGGTTCACTTGTCTAACGATCAGTGTCTTAAGACTCCTCAAGATGTTGAGGATATGAGATGGATTCCATATGCTTCGGCTGTAGGGAGCCTGATGTATGTCATATTGTGTACTAGGCCCGACATCCGCATATGCAAGAGGTAATTGTCGGTAGATATCACCCAATCCAGATTAGATCACCGGATGGGCCGTAGTAAAGGCAATCCTCAAGTATCTTAGGAGAACGAGGAACTACAACTTATTGTATGACAGTGGGGATTTGATCCTTACGGAATACACGGATTATGATTTCAAACCGATAAGGATTCTAGGAAATCCACTTCGGGGTCAGCCTTCATTTTGAATGGAGGAGCTGTAGTATGGCGAAACACCAAGCAGGGATGCATCGCTGATTCCACTATGGAAGCTGAGTATGTTGCAGCTTGTGAAGCTGCAAAGGAAGCTGTTTGGCTCAGGAAGTTCATGACGGATTTGGAAGTTGTTCAAAATATGAACTTGCCAATCACACTGTTCTTCAATAACAATGGTGCAGTAGCCAACTCACGTGAGCCTCGGAGCCATAAGAGAGGCAACCACATTGAACGCAAGTATCATCTAATATGGGAGATTGTGCACCGCGGAGACGTGACGGTCACGCAGATAGCGTCGGAGCACAACGTAGTTGATCCGTTTAAAAAGCCCCTCACGGCTAAGGTGTTTGAGGGTCACCTAGAGAGTCTAGGTCTTCGAGAGCTTCCTGATTAGGGCAAGTGGGAGATGTGTAAACGGGTATTCAATGCCCTAGTTTATTGTATTACTTCATTGTAATTTATGTACATTTCACAAATGTATTTTCTCCACTAGCTTAGTCCAAGTGGGAGTTTGTTGGGATTTTTGTCCTAATCTCGTGTTTGTAAATTACTGTTTTAAATTAATAAGAGTTATTTATTTCATCACTTTGTGTCTTGCAACATTTATAAACTTTTCCAATAAACTAAGCTCCAGGGTCATTGAATTTATGAGAGAACTAGAACTTGAACAGTGTGTAGTGGACACACAGGGAGGATCACGTTCGAGTTAATGACCCGAACGGTCTACAGTATGTGGATAAGGTTGGAGACCTAATACTGGATACACTATGGAGGCGGTTCGCTTTGTATTAGATACAAACGAGGTGATCTGACTCGTTCATGTGGTTGACATGCGAGTGGGGGCATCCTGTGCAATGAGATTGTACAAGACCGGACCGTGAATTATTAGACCTCACTCGATGTAACACCGCTGACAAGAAGAGACTAATAATTTCGTGAGATGACCATTAGTGACTCGACCGTAATCTCGAGCGTGTTCACTGCACTCCTCATCTGCGGGGTCCGCCCTTTGACTAGTACGGGTGAGGGTGGTCACGATTACTCGCCCAATATGCTTATCTTCTCGTGACAGGACCAAGTAGGGAGCTGGGAACTTAACTACGCGAGATGGAATTCACTCGTTCCCGCCTTTAGAGAAACTAGAGGGGTTGTTCCTTTAAGTGTTGTCTCCAGGGCTTGGACAATGGGCGCCCATCTTCTCACTGACCCGAGAAGGGTGTTGTGTATGGTTAGACCATCACAATATGTTGTTCATTAGAGGAGCAGTAGGTACTTAAGGAACAAGAGGTAGACACAGGGGTAAAACGATAATTTGACCTGGTAGTGTCTCACGAACAACCTGTGAAGGGTCGACACATGGGCATTGGTTATATCAGTGGACACGTAATATTCTGCACTGACGGGAGTGCAACTACGGACACGTAGCTATTGAATGTTGGTTAACCGGGTCAAAGAGTTTGACAGGTTAATCTCGGATCATTGGAGCCCGTCACTATAGGTCCATTAGGTCCCTCGGTTGGCTCAATCATGGTTAAAAGAAGGGTTAATGTTTTGGTGTGAAATTGAAGTGTTCAATTTCACTTTAAGGGCATTTATGTCATTTATATGAGATATGAATGATATAATATATAGTTTAATGTGAATGAGATTCATAATAAACTATAGGCTAGCCTAATTGTTGAATTAGGGCTAATTGTAAATTAATTGAGAGAAATTAAATTGGATGTGATTCAATTTAATTAATCCACAATTATTGCAAATGAGATTTGCAATATGAGATATGAGATATCTCATATTATATGGTTATGCAAATGAGATTTGCATAACCTATGGTTGTGGTAAAGTGGTAATAATGTGGAGATTTTAACTCCATGATTATTCCACTATATAATCCCTTCTTGCAAGAAGGAATGCACTTCAATCTCTCAATTTTTGGATTCTCACCCAAAAATAAGTGAATTCTCTCTACTCTCTCTCAATTCTCCTCCCTCTCCAAAACACAAAAGTTCCCACAAACTTCCCTCTTTCCATAGGAAGAACAACCGAGACTCCAAGTGGTAGTGTTCGGGTTCCGTTCGTGGAGAGCATTTGTTGAGATCCAGAAGCACGAAGCGTTCGTGATCTGAGGAAGAAATCTTGAAGAGTGTCTTCAACAAGTAAGTACCCTAATCATGTTGTAATTTCTTCCTTTCTAACATGTTTAACTTAGATCTAAAAGTTAGATCATTTTAACAAAATCGAGTAGCGTAATGATACCATGACGATTCGATCGTCTTCCGCTGCGTGGGAATTCTCATTCCCTTCAATTGGTATTAGAGCCATTTCGATGGTTCTTCATTATGCACTGTTTTTGTTAAAATATGTGGGTAAATTGCCTTAATTTTCATGAGATGAATGATGGTTTGCTTAAATGGATGTTTCGGTTTTTGGCACTTTTAGATTTATTTTCTGTTTGATGAGATCAAATGCAAAGGGCCCGTGTTATTGGGCATTTTAAAAAATAAATCGAGTCCATGAAGTCCGGCCGCTCGTGGCAAGAGTTGCTGTGAAGAAATTGGAGCAAAATCAGGCAAAAATCGGTGAAGAACAGCAAAGTTGTTTGTTGTTCTGTCGATGGCGTTGAGACGCTGCCCTTCAGTGTCTCAACGCTATTCTTGCGGACGGAGGCCCTGCTGCAGAGTAGCGTTGCAACGCCGCTGTCGTTGAGAACGCTGGGTCGACGCTGGAGGCGACAACGTTGCAACGCTGCACGCGTTGAGGAGCAGTTGCAGCTTCAATTTCGCGAGACGTGGGTAGTTTTTTGCTTAGAGGGGTAGTTATTTTCGGTTTTTTATATTTTTATTATTTGTAAAATGTATTTAATTTATGTATCTAATTATTTTATTAAATAATGTTAATATAAGTGTTATATTAATGTTATTTAATTAAATAATTGCCCCTAGGTGCAAAAAATCGTTCCATTTTTGCTATTTAATTATTTTATGCATGAGATGTATATTTTAATTAATTTCTATGTGCATAATGTATGTCATATAGATTTAAAAGAGTTATAATATAAGAGTTATAAGAGTTATAATATATAGTTTGCATGATAGGTTATATTATAAGAGTTATAATATAAATAAATGCATGTTTAATTTAATTAATATAGGTGTTATATTTTTTAGATTAAAGTATGCTCATGCATTTATATTCATGTGATGAATTATATTATGTTATAGTATATAGTTATTCATGTGATGAATGATCAAGCACTATAACATAGAAAAGCATGCAACCTAAGTTAATTATTAGTTTTAAAGAGTTTAGAACTTGAATAATTAGACTTAGGTTTTCTTTTTTCTAATGAGATTAGAAATTAGGAAATCAAAGTTTAGTCTATGAATGGAGACTGATTAGTAACTCTGTCTAAGGAAGGTTTTGTTTAAGGTTGGGGTATTTAAGTTGACGCTTGCGGAACACCCCTACATGGAAACCGACCTGGGAGTGAATTTTGTCTGGAGATTCTTAGATTATACTTATCGTGAGTGTCGCTAATTAAAAGTGTTTTAATTAATTCACATAGACCTAAGTTATAATGTGATTATAGACTTAGGTTAATACCATATAAGAGTTATATTGGTAGACTTAGGTAAATTTTAGCCAGTTTATCTAGGTCAATCCCTATTAAAATTAAAGTGCTGAGTGGGAGGGAATAAAGTGTATGAGATACATTTAAATTTCAAACCACAAATCTCCGTTAAGTCCACACCGTGAGATCTGTACTCGGCCTCGTGGCGCAAATGGGAGCGTCCCCCTTCGGATGGCATTTGTATAGGTCAATATCATCGTGGATGGAGAGAGTACTTATAGTGAGTGGGAGTGGAACTTGTGAAAACGGGACCCACGGTCTCTTCTTTCGATTCACACCGTGAGACGCCTATGATCCGCCTGCTAGTTTGGCCTGGACCAGACAATCCCTTCGGAGGGCATGATAATGGGAGTCAAAACACCGTGAATTCCCGAAAGGGATCTGATTTCTCGGTTGGTTTTCCCCGCTTGTTTCACCCTTCCTGTGGCTATTGTTTGGACGGATGCTTGGAAACTTAAAGATTGAGGGTGACACTCACAGAATTCGTTAAGTGTTAATGAATTCAACCAAACAATGGTAATTGGACGCCTAATGGAATAAGAATTATTCTGGGATTAGGGTCTGATCGAGAATGTCTCGTCCTAAAGGAGGAGTGTTATGTTCACCCTTCGGTGGCGGTCATTCTAAACCTTTAGGGTATCATTGCAAAATTTTGAATGACCTAGGGATCTTGAAACAATTTTGCTAAAACTTGATTGGATTTCAAAAGTTTTTTGCGAGACTAACACAAAGTTTTTCGTAATTTTTCAGCATAAAACATGTCTAGCGCAAGAGTTGAGTATGCCTCGACGTAGTGGGAGGGTTATAACGCAACCTGATCGTTACATGAGTTTATCAGAAACCCAATTTGTTATACCAGATGACGAATGTGAGTATCCATCGACTTATAATCAAGCGATGGTTGACAAAGACAAAGACAGATGGGTCATAACAATGGACCAAGAAATCGAGTCTATGCACTTCAATTCTGTTTGGGATCTTGTAGTTAAACTTGATGGGGTAAAACCTAAAGGTTGTAAGTGGATCTACAAGAGAAAGCGTGGTGTAGATGGGAAGGTGCAAACTTTTAAAACTAGACTAGGAGCTTAGGGTTATACTCAGGTTGAAGGGGTTGACTATGACGAAACCTTTTCACCTGTTGCTATGGTAAAGTCTATCCGTATCCTACTTGCCATTGCCGCATATTATGACTATGAGGTATGGCAAGTGGATGTCAAGACAACCTTTTTGAATGGCAATCTTGACGAGCAAATCTACATGGACCAACCCAAAGGGTTCATTGAAACAGAACGACAACAAAAAGTTTGCATGCTTAAAAGGTCCATCTATGGGCTGAAACAAGCCTCTAGGTCCTAGAATATAAGATTTGATGAGGCAATCAAATCTATTGGTTTTGACCGGAATGACGATAAGCCTTGTGTTTACAAGAAAAATCATCAATAGTTACTGCACTCTCACACTCCTCTATATATGTGGATGATATCCTACTCATTGGGAATGATGTAGGATATCTTACTGACATTAAGAATTTGCTAGCTACGCAATTCCAAATGAAAGATTTGGGTGATGCACAGTTTGTTCTTGGGATCCAGATTGTCCGGAACCGCAAGAATAAAACACTAGCCTTGTCTCAAACATCTAACATAGACAAAATGTTTTCAAGGTTTAAGATGCAAGACTCCAAAAAGGGCTTATTGCCTTTCAGACATGGAGTTCATTTGTCTACCGAACAATGTCCTAAGACACCCAAGGAGTTGAGGACATGAGACAGATTCTTTATGCATCAGCTGTTGGGAGCCTGATGTACGTCATGTTGTGTATTAGGTCTGACATCTGTTTTGCAGTTGGAATGGTCAATAGGTATCAATCCAATCCAGGACGTGAACACTGGACAACAGTTAAAACAATCCTTAAGTATCTACGGAAAACAAGGAACTACATGCTTGTGTATGGGGCTAAGGATTTAATCCTTACAGGATACACGGATTCTGACTTTCAGACTGATATAGATTCTCAAAAATCTACATCAGGGTCAGTATTTATTCTTAACGGAGGAGATGTAGTATGGCGAAGCGTCAAACAAGGATGCATCGCTGATTCCACCATGGAGGCCGAATATGTAGCAGCTTGTGAAACAGCTAAAGAGGTCGTTTGGTTAAGGAAATTCATGCTAAATTTGGAAGTTGTTCCAAATATGACTTTGCCCATCACATTGTATTGCGATAACAGTGGTACAGTGGCAAATTCAAGGGAACCCCGAAGTCACAAGAGGAGAAAACACATTGAGCGGAAATATCATCTCATTCGGGAGATTGTTCATCAAGGAGACGTGATTGTCACGAAGATAGCCTCAGAGCACAACGTTGCTGATCCTTTTACAAAGGCTCTCACGACTAAAGTATTTGAGAGTCACCTAGAAGGTTTAGGTTTACAAGTCTTCCCCAACTAGGGCATGTGGGAGTATATTGTACAAAGGGTTTAAATGCCCTAGTTTATTGTATTTAAATTACTGTAATGTTTTAATACTCCACAAGCTTTAGGTCAAGTGGAAGATTGTTGGGATTTGTGCCCTAAACTTATATAATTTTGATCAAATAAATAAAGAGTTATTTATTTTGATAAAATTATATTCTTGCATTATAAATCCAATAAACTAAGCTCCCAGGTTATAATGTATCTTGAACATCAGTGTAGTAGACACTATTTGGATTATGTTTAATAGTATAACCTAAATGGTCTATGGTATAAGAATAAGGTTGGAAACCTTTTTCTCAGTAACACCATGGATGCGACCCACTTTGTAATTGGTACAAATGAGGTAATCCAACTCATTCATGTGGTTGACATGCAAGTGGGGGCATCCTGTATGAAGAGTTCATATAAGACTAAACTGCAAACTATTAGTCTAACCAGTATAACGTCGTTAACAGGATAAGACTGATAATTTATAGATGGTCATTAGTGACTCGACCGAAATCCTGAGCAAGTTAAGAACTCCTGCTTATAGGGGTTTTTCCTTAGACTAGTACGGGTGAGAGTGGCCTGTAGCCGACTCAATAAGCCTGCCTTCTTAGAGACAGAACCTCGTAGGTAGCTGGGGACTTAACTATGGAAGATGGAATTCACTCATTCCTACACTAAGGAATTACATAGGTTGTTCCCTTAAGAACTCCCTCTAGGTCTTGAACAACGGGGCCTCGCCCTCTATGAAGGTATGAGCCTATGGTAGGACCATAGGCTTATTGTTCATTAGAGGATCAGTGGTGCTTAAAAAAGAAAGAGGTAATAACAGGGGTAAAACGATAATTTGACCCAGCCGTGATTACGAACAACTTGTGAAGGAAGGGTCGACTCATGGGTAATGATTTTATCGATGGACACAATATATGTTGGGATTTTTGTCCTAATCTCGTGTTTGTAATATATTGTTTGAAATTAATAAGAGTTATTCATTTCATCACTTTGTGTCTCGCAATATTTATAAACTTTTCCAATAAACTAAGCTCGAGGGTCATTGAATTTGTGAGAGAACTAGAACTTGAACGGTGTGTAGGTGACACACAGGAGGATCTCATTCGAGTTAATGACTCAAGCGGTCTCTGATGATATGGATAGGGTTGGAGACCTAATCCTGGATACATGCTGTAGATGCGACCCGCTTTGTATTAGATACAAACAAGGTGATCTGACTCGTTCATGTAGTTGACATGCGAGAGGGGGCATCTTGTGCAATGAGATTGTACAAGACCGGACCGTGATTTATTAGACCTACTGGTGTAACACCGTTGACAGTAAGGACTAATAACTTCGTAGATGACCATTAGTGACTCGACCTAAATCCTGAGCGTGTGACGAACTCCTGTCTGCGAGGGTCTTGAAGGGAATGAAAATCCCATGCAGCGGAAGACGATTGAATCGTCGATGTATCAATTACGCAAACCGTCTTTGTTAAAATTGATCTAATACATAGATCTAGGCTAAACATGCAATTAAGAAGAAGAAAAACAATAAAAAAGGATTTTACTTACATGTTGAAGACTTTCTTCACAATATCTTCTTCATATCCACGAACTCTTCGTGCCCCTCAGACACAACGATTTCTCCAACGAATGTGAGTCAAACACTACCAAGAAGCCTTCTCTCTGCTTGTTCTCTTTTGGAGAAAGGAGGCTTGTGGGAACCTTTTTAGTTTTGGAGAGGAGGAGAATTTGAGAGAGAATAGAGAGAGTTTCTCTTCTCTTTTTGTGTAAAACTAAAAATGAGAGAGTTAAGTGCCATCCTTCTTGAAAGAAGGGTTTATATAGTGGATTAGTGGAGTTAAAATGTCCACATATTTACCAATTTACCACAATCATAGGTTATGCAAATCTCATTTGCATAACCACATAATATAAGATATCTCATATCTCATATTGCAAATCGCATTTGCAATAGTTGTGGATTTATTAAATTGAATCACATCCAATTTAATTTCTCTCAATCAAATTCTCCAATTAGCCGTAATTCAACAATTAGGCTAACCTATAGTTTATTATGAATCTCATTCACATTAAACTATATATTATATCATTCATATCTCATATAAATGACATAAATGCCCTCTAAGGTGAAATTGAACACTTCAATTTCATACCAAAATTTTATCCTTTCTTAAATCCAGATTGAGCCAACCGAGGGACCTAATGGACCTACAGTGACGGGCTCCAATGATCCGAGATTAACCTGCCAAACTCTTTGACCCGGTTAACCAACATTCATTAGCTACGGCAACACTCCACTATAGCCCGTAGTCTGTACTCCCGCCGCTCAAGCGTAATATTACGTGTCCACTGATATAACCAATACCCATGAGTCGACCCTTCACAGGTTGTTCGTAGACACGGCTGGGTCAAATTACCGTTTTACCCCTGTGTCTACCTCTTGTTCCTTAAGTCCCCACTGCTCCTCTAATGAACAACATATTGTGATGGTCCAACCATACACAACACCCTTCTGCCGCGGTGAGAAGGTGGGCGCCCGTTGTCCAAGCCCCGGAGACAACACTTAAGGGAACAACCCCTCTAGTTTCCCTAAAGGCGGGAACGAGTGAATTCCATCTCGCGTAGTTAAGTTCCCAGCTCCCTACTTGGTTCTGTCCCTGAGAAGATAGACATATTGGGCGAGTAACTGTGACCACCCTCACCTGTACTAGTCAAAGAACAGACCCTCGCAGACAGGAGTCCGTAACACGCTCAAGATTCAGGTCGAGTCACTAATTGTCATCTACGAAATTATTAGTCCTCACTGTCAACGGTGTTACATCAGTAGGTTTAATAATTCACGGTCCGGTCTTGTAGAATCTCATTGCACACGATGCCCCCACTCGCATGTCAATTACATGAACGAGTCGAGATCACCTCGTCGTATCTAATACAAAGCGGGCCGCATCCACGAGCAGTATCCGTGGATTAGGTCTCCAACCTATCCATATATCAGAGACCATTCGGTCATTAACTCAAACGTGATCTTCCCCGTGTGTCCACTACACACCGCTCAAGTTCTAGTTCTCTCATAAATTCAATGACCACGGAGCTTAGTTTATTGGAAAAAGTTTATAAATATTATGAGACACAAAGTGATGAAATAAATAACACTTATTAATTTCAATCAATATATTACAAACACGAGATTAGGACAAAAATCCCAACAAACTCCCACTTGGACTAAGCTAGTGGAGAAAATACATTTTAAATGTACATAAATTACAACAAAGTAATACAATAAACTAGGGCATTGAATACCCGTTTACACATCTCCCACTTGCCCTAGTCGGGAAGCTCTCAAGACCTAGACTCTCTAGGTGACCCTCAAACACCTTAGCCGTGAGGGGCTTTGTAAATGGATCGGCTACATTGTGCTCCGGACGCTATCTCGCGTGGATCACACGTCTCCGCGGTGCACAATCTCCGTGTCGAGATGATACTTGCGCTCAATGTGTTTGCCTCTCTTATGGCTCTCGTGCTCACGTGAGTTGGTTATCGCACCACCGTTATCACGCGAGCGGTGGATGATCGGCAGTTCATGTTAGGAATAACTTCCAAATCGACATGAACTTCCTAAGCCAAACAGACTTCCTTTGCGCCTTCACAAGCCGCAACATACTCCGCTTCCATAGTGGAATCAACGATGCATCCTCGCTGATGCTTCGCCATACTACATCTCCTCCATTCGTAATGAAGGTCGACCCCGAGGTGGATTTCCTAGAATCCTTATCGGTTTGAAAATCGAGAATCTGTGTATCCCGTAAGGATCAAATCCCCACTCCCATACACTAAGTCGTAGTTCCTCGCTCTACTAAGATACTTGAGGATTGCCTTTACTACCGTCCGTGGATCTAATCTGGATTGGGTGATATCTACCGACAATTCCTACCGCATAACGTATGTCGGGCCTAGTACACAAAGATGGCATACATCGGGCTCCCTACAATGAAGCATATGGAATCTGTCTCATATCCTCAACATCTTGAGGAGTCTTAGGACATTGATCCTTAGACAAGTGAACCCCATGCCCGAAAGGCGATAAAGCCCTTCTTGGAGTTTTGCATCTTATATCTAGACAACATCTTGTCAATATAAGACGTCCCGAGACAAGGCTAGCGCTCGTTCTTCCTGCCTCTGACTATCTGGATACCTAGAACATACTTGAGCTTCTCCCAAATCTTTCATTTGGAATTGCGAAGCTAGCCACTTCTTAACGTCGAAGAAATTCTACCTCATTCCCAATGAGAAGAATATCGCCCACATACAACACCAAAAATGCGACAGCTTTGTCAACGATTTTCTTGTAGACACAAGGCTCGTCGACATTTTGATCAAAGCCATAATATTTGATTGCCTCATCAAACCTTATATTCCAAGACCTCGAAGCTGTTTCAATCCATAAATGGACCTATGAAGCCTAAAACTTTTTGCTCTTGGCCTTGGGCAATGAACCCTTTGGGGGGTCCATGTAGATGGTCTCATCAAGTTTGCCATTCGTAAAGGTTGTCTTGACATCCATCTGCCATACTTCAGTAGTCATAATGCGCGGCAATGGCGGAAGGATCTCGATCGACTTTACCATGGCAATGAAAGCGAAAAAGGTCTCCTCATAGTCAACCCTTCAACCATGGTAAAACCCTTTGCCACTAGTCGGGCTTTGAAGGTTTGCACCTTCCCATCTACGCCACGCTTACGCTTGTAGATCCATTTGCAACCAATAGGTTTTACCCCATCCGGTTGATCCACAATCTCCCATACGCACTTGAAGTACATAGACTCCATTTCTTGGTCCATAGCTTTAATCCACTCGTCTTTGTCAACATCAACCATTGCCTGATCATAAGACAATGGATCCTCACAGTCAACATCGGGAGCGACAACCGAGGTTTCGGGGCTAAACCCATGTAGCGATCGGTGTCGTCTCACGACCTCCCACTACGTCGAGGCATTCCCAACTCTTGAGAACGGATTTGACTAGACGTGCTAGGATCAACAACACTTGTTGACGTACTAGCCCCATCAGCAACTCTTGCTGATGAACTGTCCATTTCATTCAATACAATCTTACTCCTTGGTTCATGATCCCTGATGTGGTCTTCGTTTAGGAAAGTGGCGTTTGTCGACACAAACACCCTATTTTCCCTACGATCATAAAGCAGACCACCTCTAGCTCTTTATGGTAACCTCGAATAGGCACAATTTCGAATGGGGTTCCAACTTTTTCTGGTTTGACACCAACACATGGGTCGGGCATCCCCAAATCCTCGAAATGATGTAAACCGCCTTTACGTCCACTCCTGCAGCTCGAAAGGTGTTTCACAAACACTCTTCGAGGAACGTTGTTCAAAATATAAACCCCGCCTCCACTGCGTACTTCAAAAAGAATCGGGGAGAGACGAGCATAGCTCATCATCGATCGAACCATGTCCCACAGGTTCTCGCTTTCTCCTCTCCGATACACCATTCTGTGTTGTGGCATACCAGTCTTTGAGAGTTGGGACGTAATTCCGTGTTCTATCATATAGTCACCGAATTCGGTGTCCATGTACTCTCCACCCCGATCCGATCAAGTGTTTTTTAAGCGATTTACCTAAGAGGTTCTCAACCTCGAGTCTTGTACTTCTTGAACTTTTCCGAGTTTGGACTTCTTATGCATTAGGTAAATGTACCCATATCTAAAGTAGTCGTCTATGAAAGACACAAAGTACTCATAACCGCCCCGAGCTTTAACATTCATCGGACCACAGAGGTCAGAATGCACTAACTCAACAGACTCTTTGGCTCTATATCCTTTTCCACTAAAAGGACGTTTGGTCATTTTGCCCTCAAGTCATGACTCACACACCGGTAAAGAGTTTTCTTCCAACTCGTTTAGAAGTCCATTCCTCACTAGTTTCTCAATCCTAACCGAAGATGCCAAAGGTGGGCATTTTCTTTTGGAGAAACTTTCGCTTTCTTAGTTCGTGTTTTTGCAGTTTTAAATAATTCAGTATTCAAAACACTTTTGACCGAATTAGGTTTCAAAACATACAGATTATTTTCATGTGAAGTCAAAGCAGATCACATTCCTTTGAAAGAAATAAACGCTTTATTTGATTCAAAAGAAAGCAAAATACATTGTTCAATAAGGCAGGAAATTGAAACAAGGTTTCTAGTAAACCCTGGAACTATGTACAAATTGCCCAACAATAAGTATTTCCCGCCAAAGCTTAGCTTCACCGTGCCGATCATCGCAAAGCGAGACTAGCTCCCTGGATCCAACCCGTAGAGTCACCTCACCCTCTCGCAGCGGTGGCCTGCTGAATCAATCCCCGAAAAGAAGAACAAAGCGTGGTTAGTGGCGCCTAATCCAATATCCGGTGCAGTCACTACTCTCCACTAAACATGTTTCATCACAAGTAAATCACATTTACCTTGATTCTTCTTCTCGGCAAGGAATTTGAGATGCGCTTTCTTCCCGTGACCGCCCCATTGCGGTGGAAACACTTTCCTTTCTCTGCAACCTCCTTGACCTTCTTGCCCTTGTGTAAAAAGGCGGCAAGAAGGTCGGGATTTATCCTCTTCATCCTCTTCTTCCCTTTCGGGCTTGAAGGAGCAACGGGTGTTTCTGGCCCCAGGTCGAACCCTTGTGATAAGACACAGAGGCAACATTTGCCTCGCATTCCCGACCCTATGCAAGGATTGGAAATTCAGTGAGCTCACCGAGGAGGGTTGTCATTGTGTAGCTAATTTTGTTCATAACAAAGATTGCTCTGAACCAAGGAAACACTTCTAAGAGTCTCCAAAATAAAACTAACTTTGGCTCGACTCATCGATCGAAGCCTCGTTCATATCGGCGGATGGAAGTGGGTCATCATGTCTAGAATGTGTTCACGGACGATTTACCCTTCTTTCATCCGTGCGCGTTGAAAACGTATTGGAGCGAAGTCATGCCGGACACGGAAGGATTTCATTGTCCAAACATTTCAAAGAGAGACTCCATGATCTCCTTAGCGAAAAACCATCACCTCGTGCTTCTTTTCCAAGACATCAGACATGCTGGCAATATTATAGACCTTGGCCTTTTCATTGGCCCTGATCCATCGATCGTATGCATCGCGAACACTTTGCGATGCTGTCGAGCCGGCATGTGAGGACACTCCTCGGATAACACGAACTTTATGTTGTCTTGTACAAAAATTGTATTTATGTTGTTTTTCCAAATTTGATAGTTATCTCCCACTAATTTGTCCAAAGCGAGTAAAGCTATTATTGCGCTAGACATTTTTAGCTGAAAAATCAAGAAAACCTTTGTATTAGTCTCCCAAAAAACTTTTGAAATCCAATCAAGTTTTAGCAAAATTTGTTTCATGATCCCTAGGTCAATCAAAATTTTGCAATAATACCCTAAAGGTTTAGAATGACCGCCACCGAAGGGTGAACAGAACACTCCTCATCTAGGACGAAACATTCTCGATCAGACCCTAATCCCATAATAACTCTTATTCCATTAGGCGTCCAATTACCATTGTTCGGTCGAATTTATTAACACTTAACGAATTCTGTGAGTGTCACCCTCAATCTTTAAGTTTCCAAGCATCCGTCCAAACAATAACCACCGAAGGGTGAACCAAGAAGGAAAACGAACCAGGAAACTGTATCCCTTTCGGGAATTCACGGTGTTCCTACTCCCATGATCAAGCCCTCCGAAGGGATTGTCTGGTCCAGGCCAAACTAGCAGGCAGATCATAGGCGTCTCACGGTGTGGATCGAAAGAAGAGACCGTGGGTCTCGTTTTCACAAGTCCCGCTCCCACTCACTATAAGTACTCTCTCCATCCACGATGATATTGACCTATACAAATGCCATCCGAAGGGGGACGCTCCCATTTGCTCCACGAGGCCGAGTATAGATCTCACGGTGTGGACATTAAAGTAGATTTGTGGTTGGAAATTCAAATGTATCTCATACACTTTATTTCCTCCAACTCAACACTTTAATTTTTATTAGGGATTGACCTAGATAAACCGGCTAAAATTTACCTAAGTCTACCAATATAACTCTTATATGGTATTAACCTAAGTTTATAATCACATTTTTAACTTAGGTCTATGTGAGTAAATTAATTAATACTTAATTAATTAAGACTCACGAGAATATAACCTAAGAATCTCCTGATCGAATTCACTCCCGGTCGGTTTCCGTGTAGGGTGTTCATGGCGTCAACTTGAATACCCCACCCTTAGACAAAACCTTCCTTAGATAGAGTTACTTATCAGTCACCATTCATAGGTTATATTTGATTTCCTAAATTTCTAATCTCATTAGAAAATTAGAAAACCTAAGTCTAATTATTCATGTTCTAAACACTTTAAAACTAATAATTAACTTAGGTTGCATGCATTTCTATGTTATAGTGCTTGATCATCCATCACATGAATAATACTATATACTATAACATAATATAATTCATCACATGAATTTAAATGCATGAGCATGCTTTTAATTTAAAATATAACACTTATATTTAAATAAATTAAAACATGCATACATTATATTATAACTCTTATAATATAATCCTATCATGCATACTATATATTATAACTCTTATAATATAAATATGATGCATGAAATGTTTAACCTAAGGTGGGATTTTAAATCTATATGACATACAATATGCACATAGAAATTAATTAAAATATACATCTCATGCATAAAATAATTAAATAGCAAAAATGGACCGATTTTTGGCACCTAGGGGCAATTATTTAATTAAATAACATTTATATTAATATTATTTAATAAAATAATTAAATTAAAAAATATATTAAAATACATTTTATGAAAAAAATAAATAAAACGTGTGAAAACCGCCCAAGTGGAGGCTTGAACCCACGCCCTCGCAGCGTAGCTGCGAATCGCTCCTCAACGCGTACAACGTTGACCCGCTTCTCAACGCAAGCGCGCGTTACAACGCTGACTCACTGCAGGCCTCCATCTGCGAGGATAGCGTTGAGACGTCATTGGGTAGCGTCTCAACGCCATCGGCAGCAACAAACTCCTTTGCCGTTTTTCGCGTCGATTTCCTTTTTCGCTCCGATTTCTTCACAGCAACACTTGCCACGAACGACACAGACTTAGAGACTCGATTTATTTTCTAAAATGCCAAAAAAAAAACACGGGCCCTTTACATTTGATCTCATCAAACGTAAAATAAATCTAAAAGTGCCAAAACCGAAAACATCCATTATGCAATCCAAGACATTCATCTCATGAATTATGGTAAAATACCCACCAAATTTTAACAAAATAATTGTATAATTAAGAAACCATCGAAATGGCTCTGATACAAATTGAAGGGAATGAAAGTCCCATGCAGCGGAAGACGATTGAATCGTCGATGTATCAATTTTGCAAACCGTCTTTGTTAAAATTGATCTAATACAAAGATCTAGGATAAACATGCAATTAAGAAGAAGAAAAACAGTAAAATACTTACTTGTTGAAGACTTTCTTCACAATATCTTCTTCAAATCCACGAACTTTTCGTGTTCCTCGTACACAACGATTTCCTCCAACGAAGGTGAGTCAAACACTACCAAGAAGCCTTCTCGGTTGTTCTCTTTTGGAGAAAGGAGGCTTGTGGGAACCTTTTTGGTTTTGGAGAGGGAGGAGAATTTGAGAGAGAATAGAGAGAGTTTCTCTTCTCTTTTTTGTGTAAAACTAAAAAATGAGAGAGTTAAGTGCCATCCTTCTTGAAAGAAGGGTTTATATAGTGGATTAGTGGAGTTAAAATGTCAACATATTTACCACTTTACCACAATCATAGGTTATGCAAATCTCATTTGCATAACCACATAATATAAGATATCTCATAACGCATATTGCAAATCTCATTTGCAATAGTTGTGGATTTATTAAATTGAATCACATCCAATTTAATTTCTCTCAATCAAATTCTCCAATTAGCCCTAATTCAACAATTAGGCTAACCTATAGTTTATTATGAATCTCATTCACATTAAACTATATATTATATCATTCATATCTCATATAAATGACATAAATGCCCTTTAAGGTGAAATTGAACACTTCAATTTCATACCAAAACTTTATCCTTTCTTAAATCCAGATTGAGGCAACCGAGGGACCTAATGGACCTACAAAGGATCGGGCTCCAATGATCCGAGATTAACCCGCCAAACTCTTTGAGCCTGTTAACCAACATTCATTAGCTACGGTAACACTCCACTATAGCCCGTAGTCAGTACTCCCGTCGATCAGGCAGTAATATTACGTGTACAATCGATATAACAAATACCCATGAGTCGACCCTTCACAAAGTTGTTCGTAGACACGGCTCGGTCAAATTACCGTTTTACTATTGTGTCTACCTCTTGTTCCTTAAGTCCCCACTGCTCCTCTAATGAACAACATATTGTGATGGTCCAACCATACACAACACCCTTCTCGGGCCAAGTGAGAAGGTGGGCGCTGTTGTCCAAGCTCCGGAGACAAAGACTTAAGAGAACAACCCTCTAGTTTCCCTAAAGGCGGGACGCAGTGAATTCCATCTCGCGTAGTTAAGTTCCCAACTCCTACTTAGTTCTCGCCTTGAGAAGATAGGCATAATGGGAGAGTAATCATACTACCACCCTCACCCGTATTTAGTCAAAGAATGCACTCATGCATGTGAGTCCGTAACACGCTCGTGATTCGTGTCGAGTCACTAATGGTCATCTACGAAATTATTAGTCCTCACCACAATCAGCGGTGTTACATCGTAGAGGTCTAATAATTCACGGTCCGATCTTGTACAATCTCATTGAACAGATGCCCCACTCGCATGTCAATTACATGAACGCAGTCGATCACCTTGTCTCAGATCTAATACAAAGCGGGCCGCATCCACGGTGTATCCGAGGATTAGGTCTCCAACCCTATCCATATATCAGTAGACCATTGGGTCATTAACTCAAACGTGATCTTCCCCTCGTGTGTCCACTACACACCGCTCAAGTTCTAGTTCTCTCATAAATTCAATGACCCCGGAGCTTAGTTTATTGGAAAAAGTTTATAAATATTATGAGACACAAAGTGATGAAATAAATAACACTTATTAATTTCAATCAATATATTACAAACACGAGATTAGGACAAAAATCCCAACAAACTCCCACTTGGACTAAGCTAGTGGAGAAAATACATTTTAAATGTACATAAATTACAACAAAGTAATACAATAAACTAGGGCATTGAATACCCGCTTACACATCTCCCACTTGCCCTAGTCAGAAGCTCTCAAGACCTAGACTCTCTAGGTGACCCTAAAACACCTTAGCCGTGAGGGGCTTTGTAAATGGATCATTTCACGTTGTGCTCCGACGCTATCTGCGTGGATCACACGCCTCCGCGGTGCACAATCTCCCGTGATCGGATGATACTTGCGCTCAATGTGTTTGCCTCTCTTATGGCTCCGAGGCTCACGTGAGTTGGCTCTCGCACCACCAAGTTATCACACGAGCAGTGTGATCGGCAAGTTCATGTTAGGAACAACTTCCAAATCACATGAACTTCCTAAGCCAAACAGCTTCCTTTGCGACTTCACAAGCCGCAACATACCCGCTTCCATATTGGAATCGCCGATGCATCCTCGCTGATGCTTCGCCATACTACAAACTCCTCCATTCGAATGAAGACTCGACCCCGAGGTGGATTTCCTAGAATCCTTATCGGTCCGAAAAATCGAATTTGTGTACCCCGTAAGGATCAAATCCCCACTCCCATACACTAAGTCGTAGTTCCTCGTTCTCCTAAGATACTTGAGGATTGCCTTTACTACCATCCCCAGTGATCTAATCTGGATTGGACCGATATCTACCGACAATTCCTACCGCATAATAGATGTCGGGCCTAGTACACAAAGATGGCATACATCGGGCTCCTAAAGCCAAGCATATGGAATCTGTCTCATATCCTCAACATCTTGAGGAGTCTTAGGACATTGATCCTTAGACAAGTGAACCCCATGCCTCGAAAGGCGATAAGCCCTTCTTGGAGTTCTCGCATCTTATATCGCACAACATCTTGTCAATATAAGACGCTTTGAGACAAGGCTAGCGTTACTGCTTCTTCCTGTTCTCGACTATCCGGATACCTAGAACATACCGAGCTTCTCCCAAATCTTTCATTTGGAATTGCGAAGCTAGCCACTTCTTAACGTCGGTGAAAAATTCTACCTCATTCCCAATGAGAAGAATATCGCCCACATACAACACCAAAAATGCGATAGCTTTTGTCAACGATTTTCTTGTAGACACAAGACTCGTCGACATTTTGATCAAAGCCATAAGATTTCATTGCCTCATCAAACCTTATATTCCAAGACCTCGAAACTCTGCTTTGACCCATAAATGGACCTATGAAGCCGCAAACTTTTTGCTCTTGGCCTTGGGCAATGAACCCTTTGGGTGGTCCATGTAGATGGTCTCATCAAGTTTGCCATTCGTAAAGGTCGTCTTGACATCCATCCGCCATACCTCGTAGTCATAATACGCGGCAATGGCCGTATGGATCCTGATCGACTTTACCATGGCAACAAAGTAAAAGGTCTCCTCATAGTCAACCCCTTCAACTCGGTAAAACCCTTTGCCACTAGTCGGGCTTTGAAGGTTTGCACCTTCCCATCTACGCCACGTTTACGCTTGTAGATCCATTTGCAACCAATAGGTTTTACCCCATCCGGTTGATCCACAATCTCCCATATAGAATTGAAGTACATAGACTGCATTTCTTGGTCCATAGCTTTAATACACTCGTCTTTGTCAACATCAACCATTGCCTGATCATAGGACAATGGATCCTCACAGTCATCATCAGGAGCGAAAACTGAGGTTTCAGCTTAAACCCATGTAGCGATCAAAGTGTCTCACGACCCTCCCACTACGTCGAGGCATTCCCAACTTTGACAACGGATTTGACTAGACGTGCTAGGATCAACAACACTTGTAGACGTACTAGCCCCATCAGCAACTCTTGCTGATGAACCATCCATTTCATTCAATACAATCTTACTCCTTGGTACATGATCCCTGACGTGGTCTTCCTCTAGGAAAGTGGCGTTTGTCGACACAAGCACCCTATTTTCCCTAGGATCATAAAATAGACCACCTCTAGTCTCTTTAGGGTAACCTACGAATAGGCACAATTTCGAACTGGGTTCCAACTTTTTCTGGTTTGACACCAACACATGGGTCGGCATCCCCAAATCCGGAAGTGATGTAAACCGCCTTTACGTCCACCCGGAGCTCGAAAGGTGTTTCACAAAAACTCTTCGAGGAACGTTGTTCAAAATATAAACCGCAGCCTCCATCGCGTACCTCCAAAATGAATCGTGAGACGAGCATAGCTCATCATCGATCGAACCATGTCCAACAAGGTTATGTTTCTCCTCTCCGATACACCATTCTCATTGTGGCATATACCAGTCTTTGAGAGTTGGGACGTAATTCCGTGTTCTATCATATAGTCCCGGAATTCGGTGTCCATGTACTCTCCACCCGATCCGATCGAAGTGTTTTAAGCGATTTACCTAAGAGGTTCTCAACCTCGATCTTGTACTCCTTGAACTTTTCAAGAGTTTCAGGACTTCGATGCATTAGGTAAATGTACCCATATCTAGAGTAGTCGCCTATGAAAGACACAAAGTACTCATAACCGCCCCAGAGCTTTAACATTCATCTGACCACAGAGAGGTCGAAATGCACTAACTCAACAGAGCTCTTTGGCTTTATATCCTTTTCCACTAAAACAACGTTTGGTCATTTTGCCCTCAAGTCATGACTCACACACCGGTAGTAAGAGTTTTCTTCCAACTCGCTTAGAAGTCCACTCCTCACTAGTTTCTCAATCCTATTGAGATTAATGTGGCCTAACCGAAGATGCCAAAGGTGGGCATTTTCTTTTGGAGAAACTTTTGCTTTCTTAGTTCGTGTTTCTGCAGTTTTAAATAATTCAGTATTCAAAACACTTTTGACCGAATTAGGTTTCAAAACATACAGATTATTTTCTAGTGAAGCTGAACAGATCACATTCCCTTCGAAAGAAATAAACGCTTTATTCGATTCAAAAGAAACTGAAATACATTGTTCAATAAGGCAGGAAATTGAAACAAGGTTTCTAGTAAACCACGAACTATGTACAAATTGCCCAACAATAAGTACTTCCCGCCAAAGCTTAGCTTCACTGCACAATCATTGCAGCAGAGACTAGCTCCCCGGATCCAACCCGTAGAGTCACCTCACCCTCTCGCAGCGGCTGCCAGGAATCAATCCCCTGAAAAGAAGAACAAACGTGGTTAGTGGCGCCCGAATCCAATATCCAGGCAGAGTCACTACTCTCCACTAAACAGGTTTCAGTCACAAGTAAATCACATTTACCTTGATTCTTCTTCTCGGCAAGGAATTTGGGACAGTTTCTCTTCCAGTGACCGCCCCCATTACAATGGAAACACTTTCCTTTCTCTGCAACCTCCTTGACCTTCTTGCCCTTTTGGGCAAAGAAGGTCGGTTTACCCTCTTCATCCTCTTCTTCCCTTTCGGCGTGAAGAGCAACGAGTTTTCGTCCCAGAGGTCGAACCCCTGTGATAAGACCTGTAGGCAACATTTGCCTCAGATTCCCTGACCCTATGCAAGGATTGGAAATTCTGTAGCTCATTGAGGAGGGTTGTCAGTGTGTAGCTAATTTTGTTCATAACAGCATTGCTACGAAACTGAAGGAAACTCTTCGGAAGAGTCTCCAAAATAAAACTGACCTGGCTCGACTCATCGATCGAAGCCCCGTTCATCTCGGCCAGATGGAAGTGGGTCATCATGTCTAGAACGTGTTCACGGACAGACGACCCTTCTTTCATCCGTGCGTTGAAAACGTATTTGAGCGAGTCATGCCGGACCTGAAAGGACTGCTGTCCAAACATTTCCTGCAGAGACTCCATGATCTCCTTAGCGGAAACCATCAGCTCGTGCTTCTTTGCCAAGACATCAGACATGCTGGCAATAATATAGACCTTGGCCTTTTCATTGGCCCTGATCCATCGATCGTATGCATCGCGAACACTTCGATCTTGTCAAGCTGAGCCTCGCATCCGAGGACACTCCTCGGATAACACGAACTTTATGTCGCCTTGTACAAAAATTGTATTTATGTTGTTTTTCCAACTTTGATAGTTATCTCTCATTAATTTGTCCGAAGCGAGTAAAGCTATTATTGCGCTAGACATTTTTAGCTGAAAAATCAAGAAAACCTTTGTATTAGTCTCGCAAAAAACTTTTGAAATCCAATCAAGTTTTAGCAAAATTTGTTTCATGATCCCTAGGTCAATCAAAATTTTGCAATGATACCTTAAAGGTTTAGAATGACCGCCACCGAAGGGTGAACAGAACACTCCTCCTCTAGGACGAAACTTTCTCGATCAGACCCTAATCCCAGAATAACTCTCATTCCATTAGGCGTCCAATTACCATTGTTCGGTTTAATTCATTAACACTTAACGAATTCTGTGAGTGTCACCCTCAATCTTTAAATTTCCAAGCATCCGTCCAAACAATAGCCACCGAAGGGTGAACCAAGAAGAAAAACTAACCAGGAAACTGTATCCCTTTCGGGACTTCACTGTGTTCCGACTCCCATGATCAAGCCTTCCGTAGGGATTGTCTGGTCCAGGCCAAACTAGCAGGCAGATCATAGGCGTCTCATGGTGTGAATCGATAGAAGAGACCGTGGGTCTCGTTTTCACAAGTCCCGCTCCCACTCACTATAAGTACTCTCTCCATCCACGATGATATTGACCTATACAAATGCCATCCGAAGGGGGACGCTCCCATTTGCTCCACGAGGTCGAGTATAGATCTCACGGTGCAGACTTTAAAGGAGATTTGTGGTTGGAAATTCAAATGTATCTCATACACTTTATTTCCTCCCACTCAGCACTTTAATTTTATTAGGGATTGACCTAGATAAACCGGCTAAAATTTACCTAATTCTACCAATATAACTCTTATATGGTATTAACCTAAGTTTATAATCACATTATTAACTTAGGTCTATGTGAGTAAATTAATTAACACTTAATTAACGACACTCACGAGAATATAACCTAAGAATCTCCTGACCGAATTCACTCCTGTGTCGGTTTCGGTAGGGGTGTTCATGCGCCAACTTAAATACTCCAAATTTTTAGACAAAATCTTCCTTAGATAGAGTTACTTATCACCACCATTCATAGGTTATATTTGATTTCCTAAATTTCTAATCTCATTAGAAAATTAGAAAACCTAAGTCTAATTATTCAAGTTCTCATTGCACAAGATGCCCCCACTCGCATGTCAACCACATGAACGAGTCAGATCACCTCGTTTGTATCTAATACAAAGCGGGTCGCATCTCTGATGTATCCGATTAGGTCTCCAACCCTATCCATATAATCGTAGACCATGCGGGTCATTAACTTGAACGTGATCCTCCTGTGTGTCCACTACACACCGTTCAAGTTCTAGTTCTCTCATAAATTCAATGACCCTGAAGTTTAGTTTATTGGAAAAGTTTGTAAATATTGCGAGACACAAAGTGATGAAATGAATAACTCTTATTAATTTCAAACAGTAATTTACAAACACGAGATTAGGACAAAAATCCCAACAAACTCCCACTTGGACTAAGCTAGTGGAGAAAATACATTTCAAAATGTACATAAATTACAATCAAGTAATACAATAAACTAGGGCATTGAATACCTATTTACACATCTCCCACTTGCCCTAGTCGAAGCTCTCTCCTCAAGACCTAGACTCTCTAGGTGACCCTCAAACACCTTAGCCGTGAGGGGCTTTGTAAATGGATCGTGCACGCGTTGTGCTCGACGCTATCTGCGTGACCGCCACGTCTCCGCGGTGCACCATCTCCCGTGTCGGATGATACTTGCACTCAATGTATTTGCCTCTTTATGGCTCTGAGGCTCACGTGAGTTGGCTCTTGCACTGCTGTTATCACGCGAACAGTATGATTGACAAGTTCATATTTGGAAAAACTTTCAAATCCGTCATGAACTTCCTAAGCCAAATGACTTCCTTTGCAGCCTTCACAAGCCGCAACATACTCCGCTTCCATAGTGGAATCGATGCATCCTCGCTGATGCTTCGCCATACTACGCCTCCTCCATTCGTAATGAAGGTTGATCCCGGCGAATTTCCTAGAATCCTTATCGGTCCCAAAATCGTAATCAGTGTATCCTGTAAGATCAAATCCCCACCGCCATACACTAAGTCGTAGTTCCTCGCTCGGTAAGATACTTGAGGATTGCCTTTACGATCGCTCCAAAGATCTAATCTGGATTGGGCAGATATCTCACCGACAATTCCCTCTTTGGATAAATGATGCTCGGGCCTAGTACACAACATAACATACATCGGGCTCCCTACAAATGAGAAGCATATGGAATCAGTCTCATATCCTCAACATCTTGAGGAGTCTTAGGACATTGATCCTTTGACAAGTGAACCCCATGCCCGAAAGGCGAGAAACCCTTCTTGGAGTTATGCATCTTATATCTAGACAACATCTTGTCAATATAAGACGCCTAAGACAAGTCTAGCGTTCTGTTCTTCCGGTTCCGGACAATCTGGATACCTAGAACGTATTGAGCTTCTCCCAAATCTTTCATTTGGAATTGCGAAGCTAGCCACTTCTTAACGTCAGTAAGAAATTCTATCTCATTCCCAATGAATAGAATATCGTCCACATACAACACCAAAAATGCGACAGTTTTGTCAACGATTTTCTTGTAAACACAAGGCTCGTCAACATTTTGATCAAAGCCATAAGATTTGATCGCCTCATCAAACATTATATTCCAAGACCTCGAAGCCTGTTTCAATCCATATATGGACCTATGAAGCCTAGGCAAACCTTTTGCTCTTGGCCTTGGGCAATGAACCCTTTGGTTGGTCCATGTAGATGGTCTCATCAAGTTTGCCATTCAGAAAGGTTGTCTTGACGTCCATCTGCAATACCTCGTAGTCATAATACGCTACAATGACTAGAAGGATCCTGATCGACTTTACCATGACAATAGGTGAAAAGGTCTCCTCATAGTCAACCTCTTCAACCTGGGTAAAACCCTTTGCCACTAGTCGGGCTTTGAATGTCTGCACCTTCCCATCTATGCCACGTTTATGCTTGTAGATCCATTTGTAACCAGTAGGTTTTACCCCATCCGGTTGATCCACAAGCTCCTGAACATGCACTAAAGTGCATAGACTCAATTTCACTGTCCATAGCTTTAATCAATTCGTCTTTGTCAACCTCAACCATTGCCTGATCATAGGTCAATTGATCTTCACAGTCATCACCAGGAGCGACAACTGACGTTTCAGCTAAACTCATGTAACGATCAGGCTATCTCACAGCCCTCCCACTACGTCGAGTCATTCCCTAACTCTTGGGAACGAATTTGACTAGACGTGCTAGGATCAACAACACTTGTTGATGTACTAGCCTCATCAGCAACTCTTGCTGATGTACTGTCCATTTCATTTAACACAATTTTACTCCCTGATAAATGATCCCTGACGTGGTTTTCCTCTAGGAATGTGGCGTTTGTCGACACAAGCACCCTATTTTCCTTACGATCGAAAAACAGATCACCCCTAGTCTCTTTAGGATAACCTACGAATAGACACAATTTTCAACGGGGTTTCAACTTTTTCGGGTTTGACACCAACACGTGGGTTGAGCATCCCCAAATTCTGAAGTGATGTAAACTGCCTTTACGTCCATTCCAGAGTTCGAAAGGAGTTTCACAAACACTCTTCGACGGAACGTTGTTCAAAATATAGACCGCAGTCTCAACTACGTTACCCCAAAAAGAATCAGGGAGACGAGCATAGCTCATAATCGACCGAACCACGTCAAACAAGGTTCTGTTTCTCCTCTCCGATACACCATTCTGCTGTGGCATACCAGGCGCTGAGAGTTGGGACACAATACCGTGTTCTATCGTATAGTCCTGGAATTCAGTGTCCATGTACTCTCCACCTCGATCCAATCGAAGTGTTTTAAGCGATTTACCTAAGAGGTTCTCAACCTCAGACTTTTACTCCTTGAACTTTTCAAGAGTTTCAGACTTCTTGTGCATTAGGTAAATATACCCATATCTGGAGTAATTGTCTATGAAAGACACGAAGTACTCATAACCGCCCTGAGCTTTAACATTCAACGGACCACAAAGGTCAAAATGTACTAACTCAAGAGGCTCTTTGGCTCTATATCCTTTTCCACTAAAAGGACGTTTGGTCATCTTGCCCTCAAGGCATGACTCACACACCGACAAAAAGTTTTCTCCAACTCGTTTAGAAGTCCACTCTTCACTAGTTTCTCAATCCTATTGAGATTAATGTGGCCTAACCCGTAGATGCCAAAGATGGACATTTTCCTTTGGAGAAACTTTCGCTTTCTTAGTTCGTGTTTCTGCAGTTTTTAACAATTCAGTATTCAAAACACTTTTGACCGAATTAGATTTCAAAACATACAGATTATGTTCAAGTGAAGCAGAACAAATAAGATTGCCTTTGAAAAAAATAAACGCTTTACTAGATTCAAAGGAAACAGATATACATTCTTCAGTTAGGCATGAAATGGAAACAAGGTTTCTAGTAAACCACGGAACTATGTACAAATTGTTCAACAATAAGTACTTTCAAAGTGTAGCTTCATTTGTGCCGATCATTTGCAGCAGAGACAAGCTCCCTGGATCCAACCCGTAGGGTCACCTCACACTCTCGCAGCGGCTGCCAGGAATCAATCCCCTGAAAAGAATAACAAACGTGGTTAGTGGCGCCCGAATCCAATATCCAGGCAGAGTCACTACTCTCCACTAAACAGGTTTCTGTCACAAGTAAATCACATTTACCTTGATTCTTCTCTGCAACGTCCTTGACCTTCTTTCCCTTGTGGGTAGCAGCTCGGTCAGTTTTACCCCTCTTCGTCCTCTTCTTCCCTTTCGGACGTGAAGGAGCAACAAGTTTCGTGCTGAGGTCGAACCACACTGTGAGAAGACACAGAGGGCAACATTTGCCTCGATTCCTTGACCTGTTCAAGGATTGGAAATTCAGTAGCTCATTGAGGAGGGTAGTCGAGTGTAGCTAATTTTGTTCATAACAACATTGCTCTGGCCCGAAGGAAATCGTTTCTAAGAGTCTCCAAAATAAAACTGACTTGGCTTGACTCGTCGATCGAAGCCCCGTTCATCTCAGTCAGATTAAAGTGGGTCATCATGTCTAGAACATGTTCACGGACAGACGACCCCTCCTTCATCCGTGCGTTGAAGACGTATTTGAGCGAGAGTCATGCCGGACTGAAAGGATTTGTTGTCCAAACATTTTCTGCGAAAGGACTCCATGATCTCCTTGGCGGAAACCATCACTCATGCTTCTTTGCCAATACATCAGACATGCTGGCAATAATGTAGACCTTGGCCTTTTCATTGGCCCTGATCCACCGATTGTATGCATCGCGAACACTTCGCGACGCTGTCGAGCTCGGCATCTGAGGACACTCCTCAGACATCACGAACTTTATGTCATCAGTTACCAAAATCGTGTTAATGTTGTTTTTCCAACTTTGGTAATTATCTCCCACTAACTTATCAGATGCGAGTAGAGCTATTATTGCGCTAGACATCTTTTGAGCTAAAAGATTAAGAAAACTTTGTCTTAGTCTCGCAAAAAAGTTTTGAAATCCAATCAAGTTTTAGCAAAATTGTTTCATGATCCCTAGGTCATTAAAAATTTTGCAATCATACCCTAAAGGATTAGAATGACCGCCACCGAAGGGTGAACAAAACACTCCTCCTCTAGGACGAGACTTTCTTGATCAGACCCTAATCCTAGAATAACTCTTATTCCATTAGGCGTCCAATTACCATTGTTTCGTCGAATTCATTAACACTTAACGAATTCTGTGAGTGTCACCCTCAATCTTTAAGTTTCCAAGCATCCATCCAAACAATAGCCACCGAAGGGTGAACCAATAAGGAAAACCAACCAGGAAATTGTATCTCTTTCGGGAATTCACGATGTTTCGATTCTCATGATCAGGCCCTCCAGGGATTTGTGCGGTCCAGAGCCAAACTAGCGAGCGGATCATAGGCGTCTCACGATGCGAATCGAAAGAAAAGACCGTGGATCTCGTTTTCACAAGTCCCGCTCCCACTCACTATAAGTACTCTCTCCATCCACGATGATATTGACCTATGCAAATGCCACCCGTAGGGGGACGCTCCCATTTACGCCACGAAGCCGAGTATAGATCTCACGGTGCGGACTTAAAGGAGATTTGTGGTTGGAAATTCAAATGTATCTCATACACTTTATTTCCTCCCACTTAGCACTTTAATTTTAATAGGGATTGACCTAGATAATCCGGCTAGAAAATACCTAAGTCTACCAATATAACTCTTATATGGTATTAACCTAAGTCAATAATCACATTATAACTTAGGTCTATGTGAGTAAATAAAACACTTTTAATTAGCGGCAGTCACGATAAGAATAATCTAAGAATCTCCGGACCGAATTCACTCCCAAGTCGGTTTCCAGGTAGGGGTGTTCATAGCGTCAACTTAAATACTGACCTTAGACAAAACCTTCCTTAGACAGAGTTACTAATCAGTCTCCATTCATAGACTAAACTTTGATTTCCTAATTTCTAATCTCATTAGAAAATAGAAAACCTAAGTCTAATTATTCAAGTTCTAAACTCTTTAAAATTAATAATTAACTTAGCTTGCATGCATTTCTATGTTATAGTGCTTGATCATTCATCACATGAATAACTATATACTATAACATAATATAATTCATCACATGAATATAAATGCATGAGCATACTTTAATCTAAAAAATATAACACTTATATTAATTAAATTAAACATGCATTTAATTATATTATAACTCTTATAATATAACCTATCATGTAAACTAGATATTATAACTCTTATAATATAAATGATGCATGAAATGTTTAACCTAAGGTGGGATTTTAAATCTATATGACATACAATATGCACATAGAATTTAATTAAATCATAAATCTCATGCATAAAATAATTAAATAGCAAAATTGGACCGATTTTTGGTACATAGGGACAATTATTTAATTAAATAACATTAATATAACACTTATATTAATATTATTTAACAAAATAATTAAATAAATAAATAAATTACATTTTACAAAAGAAAATAATTAAAATATAATTTAATTCGAAAATAAAACTGCCCCACTAATACACAAGTAATCGCTTACGTTTGGGCGCTTGAATCGCTCAACGCGGGCGTTACTGTAACGCTGTCGCTTCTAGCGTCGACCCAGCGTTCTCAACACTAGTGGCATTGCAACGCGACGCCCTACGTTGCAACTTTGTCCTGCACCGCGCCTTGCTCCCACTGGCACAACGTTGAGACGCCAAGGAGCAGCGTCTCAACGCCGTCGCCTGTAGCAAACTCCTTTGTTGTTTGTGCTTCGAAAAATGCCCGTTTTCGCTCCGATTTCTTCACAACAACACTTGCCACGAACGACACGGACATACAGACTCGATTTATTTTCTAAATTGCCCAAAAACACGGGCCCTTTACATTTCATCTCATCAAACAGAAAATAAATCTAAAAGTGCCAAAAATCGAAACATCCAAAATTGCAAATCAGCATTCATCTCATGAATTCAATGTAATATACCCACCTATTTTAACAAAAACAGTGGATAATGAAGAACCATCGAAATGACTCTGATACCAATTGAAGGAAATGAAAATCCCCGCGCCGCAGAAGACGATCGAATCGTCATGGTATCATTGCGCTACTCGATTTTGTCAAAACGATCTAACTACTAAACATGAAAAGAAGGAAGAAATTTACAGCAAGAAGAAGATACTTACTTGTTGTAGACAATCTTCAAGATTTCTTCCTCGGTCACGAACACTTTGTGCTTCTCGATCTCAACGAATGCTCCACACGAACGGAATCCGAACACTACCACATGGAGTCTCGATTGTTCTTCCTTTGGAAAGAAAGAAGTTTGTGGGAACTTGTGATTTTGGAGAGGGAGGAGAATTGAGATAGAATAGAGAGAAAAAGCACTTCCTTTTTGGTGAGAATCAAAAAAATGAGAGTATTGATTTGAATTCCTTCTTGCAAGGAGGGATTATATAGTGGAATAATCATGGAGTTAAAATCTCCACATTATTACCACATTACCACAACCATAGGTTATGTAAATCTCATTTGCATAACCACATAATATAAGATATCTCATATCTCATGTTGCAAATCACATTTTCAATAATTGTGGATTAATTAAATTGAATCACATCCAATTTAATTTCTCTCAATTAATTTCTCCAATTAACCTTAATTCAAAAATTAGGCTAACCTATAATTTATTATGAATCTCATGCACATTAAATTATATATTATATCATCCATATCTCATATAAATGACATAAATGCCCTTAAAGTGAAATTGAACACTTCAATTTCATACCAAAACATTAACCCTTCTTTTAACCCAGATTGAGCCAACCGAGGGACCTAATGGACCTACAGTGACGAGCTCCAATGATCCGAGATTAACTGTCAAACTCTTTGACCGGTTAATCAACATTCATTAGCTACGGTAACAACGCACTATAGCCCGTGAGCCGCACCGCCGTCGGTCTGAGAATATTCATGTCCACTAATATAACCAATGCCCATGAGTCGACCCTTCACACGGGTTGTTCGTGAGACACGGTTGGGTCAAATTATCGTTTTACCCACGTGTCTACCTCTTGTTCTTTAAGTCCCAATTGCTCCTCTAATGAAAAACATATTGTGATGGTCCAACCATACACAACACCCTTCTCGTGAGTGAGAAGGTGGCGCGCCGTTGTCCAAGCCACGGAGACAACACTTAAGGGAACAACCCTTCCAGCTTTTACTAAAGGCGGGAACAAGTGAATTTCATCTCGCGTAGTTAAGTTCCCAGCTACCTACTTGGTCCTGTCTCTGAGAAGATAGGCATATTGGGCGAGTAACTGTGACCACCCTCACCCGTACTAGTCAAAGAACGCACTTCGCCCAGAGATAGGAGTCCGTAACACGCTTTCGAGGATTGGTCGAGTCACTAATGGTCATCTACGAAGTTATTAGTCCTTACTGTCAACGGTATTAGATCAGTAGGTCTAATAATTAACGGTTCGGTCTTGTACAATCTCATTGCACAGGATGCCCCCACTCGCATGTCAACCACATGAACGAGTCAGATGACCTCGTTTGTATCTAATACAAAGCGGGCCACATCCACAGTGTATCCAAGATTAGGTCTCCAACCCTATCCATATACTATAGACCGTTCGGGTCATTAAATATACAGTAAATATTTTGGAGGGCTTCGACAATCCGACAAGTGATCCTAACGTGTTCGTGTAGATGACATGTGAGTGGGGATATCCTATGTAATGAGATAACATAAGACTGGACCGCGAAATAGTAACCACTAGGGGTAACTCCATTGACTAGTTAGGTTTCTATTTCACTAGGATAACCTAGGCAACTTGATCTCAATCCTGAGCAGGTTACGAACTCCTGTTCACGAGGGATTGTCCTTTGACCAGTATAGGTGAGAGTGGCCAGATTCGGCGATTCAATATGCCTACCATCTTCCCGCCTACTATGGTAAGTAGATGAATGTTCCCTTAAGTGGTGTCTCCGGGACTTCTATTTTTTGGTATGACCTCAAACAAATTGTTCATTAGAGTATCACTGATACTTAAGGTAAAAGATATAACCCAGGGGTAAAACGGTAATTTGACCCAGCTGGTGTTACCAACATTCGTGTAGGATGGACTTGCTGTTATAAGTCAATATCCATGGACACGAAAATATACCTTCCATGAAAAGAGTGCGATTCATGGACTTTAGTGGAGTGTTCCTGCGCAGTTAAAAATGTTGATTAAGAGGTTAATGATATTAACTGAGTAATCTCGTATCGTTGGAGCTTCTGATCTGTAGGTCCATTAGGTCCACTTTCTAGCTCGTAAAGGGTTCTTAGATCGTTTGAATTTGAAATGTTCAAATTCATTAGGGAATAAATTTAATGTATATAGTTACGATATATTATATAGTTTTAGAAGTACATATTATAAATTTAATGTGAATATGATTCATATTAAATTATGTGAGAGATTTAAATATTTGAAAGTGTTTAAATGTTTAATTTAAATGTGAATGTGATTCATATTTAAAACTATAGGTTAAAATTTAATCTGCATTAGATGTGCATTAAAACTATAGGTTAGAAGAAAATTAGATTAAATATGATTTGATCTTAATTAAATATATGGTATTTAATTAAATGATTAATTAAATTTGATTTAAGTAATTAATTAATGAGAACGTGTCAGGAGAACACGTTCCCCTCTTTTCCACTTACTTCCTATCGATAGGGAGTGGGAGAAGAGTTTCTCTTCGTTAAACCTCTTAAACGAGAAGTTTTTTTGGGTCGATCGATTAGTGTAACTGAGATTGCTTTTTGAAAAATTCTCTCACAATTTCCTTCTTCAACATTCCAATTGTTGGATCCTTCCCACCAAGGAAGATCTAAGTCTATCTCAAAGTCATACAACGTTCTCACTTTTGGCGTTGTCCCTGTGGTGAAGAAAGAACAGAGGATTTTCTCTATGTTGCTGAATATTTGTAGAACCTAACTGGAGCAAGGAGTTGCTACTGGAAGTTCGTATTTACAAGGGTAACTATTACTTTATTTTTAGTTAAATTTACAGCATGTTTGCATGTTTAACATCCATTCCTAATTAGATTAGAAATGTATGCTTACCTCTGTTTTTCACCAATGTATTGGTATTTGTGTTCAACCAAAATAAACTTGCAAAATCGATTTCAATTCACGTTTCCGTTGCTCAAGGGGATCTGATCACAATCACTTGGGATTAAGATTTTAAAGAATCGCAAGAACAGAACACTAGCTTTGTCTTAAGCGTCTTATATCATCAAAATTTTGGCCAGATATTCAATGAAGAATTATAAGAGGGGATTATTACCGTTCAGGCATGGAGTTCATTTGTCTAAGGAACAATGTCCTAAGACACCTCAAGAAGTTGAGGATAAGAGACGTATTCCCTATGCCTCTGCAGTAGGTAGCTTAATGTATGTTATGTTGTGCACGAGACCAGACATTTGTTATGCAGTGGGAAAAGTCAGTCGGTACAAATCCAATCCACGGTTAGACTACTGGACCGCAGTTAAAAATATCCTCAAGTATCTTAGGAGAACGACGGACTATTCGCGTGATTATGGGACAAGGATTTGATCCTTACTAGATACACTAATTCTTGTTTTCAGACCGTAAGGATTCTAGGAAATCCACATCAGGATCAGTTTTCACCCTTAACGAGGGAGCTATAGTACTGATAACCATCAAACAGGGATGCATCGATGACTCCAAAATGGAGGTTGAGTATGTCGCTGCTTGTGAAGCAGCTAAAGGGGTCGTTTGGCTAAGGAAATTTCTTACTGATTTGGAAATTGTTCCAAATATGGATTTTCCCATAACCTTATACTGTTACAACAGTGGTGCGGTAGCGAATTCGAAGGACCCTCGCACCCATAAGCGAGGCAAGCACATCAGGAGGAAGTATCACCTGATATGAGAAATAGTGCAACGAGGAGGTGTGACAGTCACGAAGATCGCTTCGGAGCACTAGATTGATGATCCGTTTACAAAGTCTCTCACGGCTAAAGTGTTCGAGGGTCATCTGGAAAGTCTAGGTCTACGAGATATGTCCATAGGCTAATCTAGGGTAAGTGGGAGATATGTAAAGGGTAAATGGATGCCCTAGTTTATTGTATTTGTATCTCTGTAGCCATTTTCTTAGATTGTGATGTACCTGTTGGGATGTATGTCCTAGTTGTTGGGATTTCTGCCCTAAAACTCGTAGTTTGTAATTATATTCTAATTAATGTAATAAAGTGTTATTATTTCAATAAAGTGTTATTGTTCTTTATCTACGAGTTTGCCTTTATTTAAAATCCTAAATCCAATAAACTAAACATCCAAGGATGTTAACTGAATCTTTAACTGAATGTAATATACATAAAATGGATCTCGGTTCGAGATACAACCTAAAGGGTCTATAGTTAGGGGATAAGGTTTGGGTACCTTACCCTAGTTAAACTATGGATGTGACCCACTTTGTATTTGATACAAACACTGAGATCCTAACGTGTTCGTGTAGATGACATGTGAGTGGGGATATCCTATGTAATGAGATTACATAAGACTGGATCACGAAATAGTAACCTTTAGCTGTAACTCCGTTGACTAGTTATGTTTCTATTTCACTAGGATGACCTAGGAAACTTGATCTCAATCCTGAGTAGGTTACGAACTCCTGTTCGCGAGGGATTGTCCTTTGACTAGTATGGGTGAGAGTAGCCAGATTCGCCGACTCAATATGCCTACCTTCTTGGGGACAAGACCGAGTGAGCGGCTGAAGACTTAACTTAGCAAGATGGAATTCACTCCTTCCGCATACTAGGGTAAGTAGAGGAATGTTAAGCAAGTGGTGTCTCAGGGACTTGAACAAAGGGCCCAACTCTCATTGGCGAGAGGACTCTGTTTGTTGGTAGGACCACCAACAAATTGTTCATTAGAGAGCACTCGTACTTAAGCTACAAGATGTAACCCAGGGTAAAATGGTAATTTGACCCACTTTGGTGTTACAAACATTCGTGAAGGATTGACTTGTTGTTATTGGTCAATATCCATGGACACGAGAAATATATCTACAAATGAGAAGAGTGCAAATTTGTGGGACTTTAGTGGAGTGTTCCTTGATTAACGAATGTTGATTGGGAGGTTAATGAGATTAACCAACAATCGCGTATCCTGGAGCTTTTATCCAGTAGGTCCATTAGGTCCACCTTCAAGCTCGTAAAGGGTTCTTAGATCATTTGAATTTGAAATGTTCAAATTCATTAGGGAATATATTTAATGTATTTAGATACGATATAATTTATAGTTTTGGAACTATATATTATAAATTTAATGTGAATATGATTCATATTAAAGAGAATTGAATATTTGAAAGGGTTCAAATATCATATTAAATGTGAATGTGATTCACATTTGCAAACTATAGGATAAAAGTTAATGTGCACTGGATGTACATTAAAACTATAGGTTAAAGGGGTAATATGATTAAATGAGATTTAATCTAAATTAAATATATGATATTTAATTTGTATTATTTAAATATGATTTAAATGAATAATTAAATTTGATTTAATTATATTATTATTATTATTATTATTATTATTATTTTAATAATAAAATGAGGGAACGTGTCATCTAGACACGTTCCCCACTACCCCTCCCCTTCCCCCTATCGACAGTTTAACAGGGAGAAGGGGGTTGCTCATTTGGTATGATCAATCGATCAATTGGTTGAAAGACTGTAAGAATTCTCTCTCTCTCTCAATTCTAGAATTCCCTTCTTCTTCCAATTGTTGGAAACCTTCCCACCAAGGAAGATTTAAGAACTCAGAGATATAGAAAGTGCTCACTGTTGGTGGTGTTCTGTTGAAGAAAAAAAGAGAACTTTGGAAGTTCCTGTGTTGTTGATTTCTTTTAGAGGAGCAAGGAGTTGTTGTACTGGAGAATTAGAAACTACAAAGGTATTCTTTATCTTCTCTTTATTTTAATTGTTAAATATATGTTTCCATGTATGCAATTATTCCATGTCTAATAGGATTAGAAATACCATGCTTGTTCTGTATTTTTGGTCAATGTACTGATTTTTGTTTTTAGCAAAACAATCAAGTAATTAAGATCTCCAACACGTTTCCCCTGCTCAAGGAGTTGTTAATCAAGCTGGACCTTCATCAAGAGTTGATGGAAGAGCCAACACCTCAAGTCAGTCTCGTCCTTCTCAATCGTTGGGAATGCCTCGATGCAGTGGGAGGGTTGTGTCACAACCTGACCGCTACATGGGTTTAGCTGAAACTCAAGTTGTGATACCTGATGACGGCGTACAAGATCCATTGTCTTATAAACAGAAAATGAATGACGTAGACAAGGACCAATGGATCAAAGCCATGGACCTTGAAATGGAGTCAATGGACTTCAATTCAGTATGGGAACTTGTAGACCAACCTGAATGGCATAGACCCATAGGGTGTAAATAGATCTATAAGAGAAAGAGAGATGCAACCGGAAAGGTACAAACCTTTAAGGCTAGGCTTGTAGCAAAGGGTTTTACCCAAAGGGAAAGAGTTGACTATGAAGAAACTTTTTTCCCCTGTTGCTATGCAGAAGTCTATAAGGATACTCTTGTCCATAGCTGCATTTTATGATTATGAAATTTGGCAGATGGATGTCAAGACTGCCATTTTGAATGGTAATCTTGACGAGAGCATCTATATGTCTTAGCCCGAAGGGTTCATAGCCCAAGGTCAGGAGCAAAAAGTTTGTAAGCTTAATCGATCCATTTATGGATTGAAACAAGCATCAAGATCTTCGAATATAAGATTTGATACTGCGATCAAGTCTTACGGCTTTGACCAAAACGTTGATGAGTCTTGTGTTTAAAAGAGGATCGTCAATGACAAAGTAGCTTTGTTGGTACTTTATGTGGATGAGATCCTACTCATTGGGAATGATGTAGGATACCTAATCGACATAAAGAATTATTTGTGACCCAATTCCAAATGAAAGATTTGGGAGAGGCGCTGTATGTTCTTGGGATTAAGATCTTTAGGAATCGCAAGAACAGAACGCTAGCACTGTCTCAAGCGTCTTATATCGATAAAATGTTGTCCAGATATTCGATCACGAGAATTCCAAGAGAGGCTTATTACCCTTATGTCACGGAGTTCATCTGTTTGGGGAGCAAAGTCCCCAAGACACCTCAAGAAGTAGAGGATATGAGACATATTCCCTATGCCTCTCTGTAGTAGGTAGCTTAATGTATGCTATGCTATGCACGAGGCCGAACATTTGTTATGTAGTGGGAATAGTTAGTAGGTACAAATCCAATTCAGGGTTAGACCACTGGACAACAGTTAAAAATATCCTCAAGTATCTAAGGAGAACGAGGGACTATATGCTTGTGTATGGGTCTATGGATCCGATCCTTTACTGGATACACTGATTATGATTTTCAGACCGATAAGGATTCTCGGAAATCCACATCGGGATAAGTTTTCACCCTTAACGGGGAGCTATAATATGGCGAAGCATCAAGCAGGATGCATGCATCGACTCCATAATGGAGGCCGAGTGTGTCGTTGCTTGTGAAGCGGCTAAAGAGGTTTGTTTACGCTAAGGAAATTCCTTCGATTTGGAAGTTGTTCCAAATATGGAATCTCCCATCACCTTATCTTTGTGACAATAGTGGTGCGATGGCCAATTCGAAGGAACCTCGCAGCCATAAGCGAGGAAAGCACATCGAGAAGAAGCATCACGTCATACGAGAAATAGTGCAACGAGGAGATGTGATGATCCACGAAGATCACTTGAGCACAATATTTACGATCCGTTTACAAAGACTCTCACGACTAAAGTCTTGAGGTCATCCAGAAAGTCTGGTCTCTGAGATATGTACATAGGCTAATCTAGGGAAAGTGGGAGATATGTAATGGGGTATATGGATGCCCTAGTTTACTATATTTATATCTCTGTAACCACTTGTTTTAGATTATGTTGTACCACACTAGAGTTTTAGTGCAAGTGGGAGTTTGTTGGATGTGGCCCACTTTGTATTTGATACAAACACTATGATCCTAACGTGTTCGTGTAGATGACATGTGAGTGGGGATATCCTATGTAATGAGATTACATAAGGCCAGGACAACGAAACAATAACCTCTAGGCAGTAACTCAGTTGACTAGTTAGGTTTCTATTTCACTAGGATGACCTAGGCAACTTGATCTCAATCTCGAAAGCGGATTACGAACTCCTGTTCGCGAGGGATTGTCCTTTGACTAGTATGGGTGAGAGTGGCGGATTCACCGACTCAATATGCCTACCTTCTTGGGAACAAGACCGAGTGAGCGGCTGGGGACTTAACTTAGCAAGATCAAATTCACTCTTTCCCGCCTACTAGGGTAAGTAGAGGAATGTTCCCTTAAGTGGTTTCTCCGGGACTTGAACAAAGGGCCCAACCCACTCATTAGCCTGAGAGGCTCTCTGTTTGTTGGTAGGACCACAAACAAATTGTTCATTAGAGGAGCACTTTCGTACATAAAGGTACAAGATGTAACCCGAGGGTAAAGCGATAATTTGGCCCAACTGGTGTTACACGAACATTCGTGAAGGATTGACTTGCTTGTTATTGGTCAATATCCATGGACACGGAAATGTATCTGCAGTGAGAAGAGTGCGTACTGTGTGGGACTTTAGTGGAGTGTTCTCGATTAACGAATGTCTATTGGGAGGTTAATGAGATTAACCAACAATCTCCTATCCTTGGAGCTTACGATCCAGAGGTCCATTAGGTCCATCTTCTAGCTCGTAAAGGGTTCTTAGATCATTTGAATTTGAAATGTTCAAATTCATTAGGGAATATATTTAATGTATTTAGATATGATATAATATATAGTTTAGGAACTATATATTATAAATTTAATGTGAATATGATTCATATTAAATTATATGAGAAAAATTGAATATTTGAAAGAGTTCAAATATCATATTATATGTGAATGTGATTCACATTTGCAAACTATAGGTTAAAATTTAATGTGCACTTGATGTACATTAAAACTATAGGTTAAAGGGGGCAATATGATCAAATGAGATTTAATCTAAATTAAATATATGATATTTAGTTTGTATTATTTAAATATGATTTAAATGAATAATTAAATTTGATTTAATTATATTATTATTATTATTATTATTTTTTAATAATAAAATGAGGGAACGTGTCATCTAGACATGTTCCCCACTACCCTTCCCCTTCTCCCTATCGAGAGTTTAACAGGGGAGGAGGGGATTGCTCATTGGTATGATCAATCGATCAATTGGTTGAAATCTTTGTAAGAATTCTCTCTCTCTCAATTCTAGAATTCCCTTCTTCTTCCAATTGTTGGAAACCTTCCTGAAGGAAGATTTGAGAACTTAGAGATATAGAAGGTGTTCACTGTTGGTGGTGTTCTGTTGAAGAAAAATAGAGAACTTTGGAAGTTCTGTGTTCTTGATTTCTTTTAGAGGAGCAAGGAGTTCTTTGTCTTGGAGAATTAGAAACTACAAAGGTATTCTTTATCTTCTCTCTATTTTAATTGTTAAATATATGTTTGCATGTATGCAATTATTCCATGTCTAATAGGATTAGAAATACCATGCTTGTTCGGTATTTTGGGTCAATGTACTGGTTTTGGTTTTAAGCAAAACAATCAAGTAATTAAGATCCCAAACACGTTTCCGCTGCTCAAGGAGATCAGATCTCCATCACTAATCTCTTCTAACTTTGTAATATTCCAAGTTGAAATAAATAAGAGTTATTTTTTCAATGCTTCGTGTCTCGCATATTTCATAAACTTAATCCAATAAACTAAGCTTTAGTGTCATTGTATTATGAGAGAACTAGAACTTGAACGGTGTGTGGACACACGCGGAGGATCACGTTAGAGTTAATGACCGAATGGTCTCACGATATATGGATAGGGTTGGAGACCTAATCCTTGATACGCTATGGATGCGACCCGCTTTGCATTAGATACAAACAAGGTGATCCAACTCGTTCATGTGGTTGACATGAGAGTGGGGACATCTTGTGCAATGAGATTGTACAAGACCGGACCGTGAATTATTAGATTTCATGATGTAAGACCGTTGTGATATAGGACTAATAAATTCGTGGGTGACCATTCTTGACTTCGACCTTAATCCTTAGCGTGTTACGGACACACATGCATGCGGTGGTCTATCCTTTGACTAAATGCGGGTGAGGTGGCCATAGTTGCTCGCGCCCAATATGTCTATCTTCTAAGGGGCGGGATTTGTTGGGATTTGTGCCCTAAAACTTGTAGTTTGTAATTATGTTCAAATTAATATAATAAAGTGTTATTGTTAGTTTTCTACGAGTTTGCCGTTATTTAAACCCTAAATCCGAATAAACTAAACATCCGAAATTTAAAATGAATCTTTAACTGAATATAATGCACATAAAAAGGATCTCGGTTCGAGATATAACCTAAAGGGTCTATAGTTAGGGGATAAGGTTTAGGTACCTTACCCTGGTTAAACTATGGATGCGGCCCACTTTGTATTTGATACAAATCTTTATCCTAACGTGTTCGTGTAGATGACATGTGAGTTGGGATATCTTATGTAATGAGATTACATAAGACCGGACCACGAAATAGTAACATCTATCTGTAACTCCGTTGACTAGTTAGGTTTCTATTTCACTAGGATGACCTAGGCAACTTGATCTCAATCTGAGCAGTTCACGAACTCCTGTTTGCGAGGAATTGTCCTTTGACTAGTATGGGTGAGAGTGGCGGTTCGCCCGAATCAATATGCCTACATTCTTGGGGACAAGACCGAGTGGCGGTGGGGAACTTAACTTAGCAAGATGAAATTCACTTTTTCACGCCTTAGGGTATGTAGAGGAATGTTCCCTTAAGTGGTGTCTCGGGACTTGAACAAAGGGCCCGACCACATCATTGGCCCGAGAGGACTCTGTTTGTTGGTAGGACCACTAACAAATTGTTCATTTGAGAACACCGGTACTTAAGGCACAAGATGTAACCCGGGTAAAATTTTAATTTGACCCACTGGTGTTACTGAACATTAAATGAAGGATTGACTTGCTATTATTGGTCAATATCCATGGACACATAAATATATCTGCGATGAAGAGTGCGGTGTGGGACTTTAGTGGAGTGTTCCATGATTAACGAATGTTGATTGGGAGGTTAATGAGATTGATCGGCGATCCCGCATCGTTGGAGCTTATGATCTGTAGGTCCATTAGGTCCACCTTCTAGCTTGTAAAGGGTTCTTAGATCATTTGAATTTGAAATGTTCAAATTCATTAGGAATATATTTAATGTATATTGATAGGATATAATATATAGTTTTGAACTATATATTATAAATTTAATGTGAATAGGATTCATATTAAATTACTTGAGAGAATTAAATATTTGAAAGAGTTAAAATATTAAATTCAAATATGAATGTGATTCATATTTGAAAACTATAGGTTAAAACATAATGTTCAAGAGATGTACATTAAACTATAGGTTAAAGGGTAAAATGATTAAATATGATTTAATCAATTTAATTAATATTTTAATTAAATTAAATATGATTTGATTTAATGTAATTAATTAATATTTGATTAATTAATATAATATTAATTGGGAACGTGTCAGGAGGACACATTCCCACTACTCCCCAACTCCCCCTCGATAGGGGTGGGGAGTTGCCCATTGAAGGTTCTTCTTCTCTGGTGAGAAGAAGAAGAAATCGATCGATCATTTTTTTTTGGCGTTCTTACGGAAAGAAGAAAAATTTCTCTCTCACTCTCAAATTTCCTTCACATTCCAAAAGTTGGAATCCTTCCCACCAAGGAGGATCTAAGTATTCGAGAGACATAGGAGGTGATCCAAGTGGTGGTGTTGTTGCAGAGAGGAAACAGAGAAGTTCCTTTGTTGTTGTACTACTTGGAGCAAGGAGTTGCTGTTGGAGAAAGTCTACAAAGGTAATTCTTCTTTCTCTCCTTTAGTTTAAATGTTAAACTTGTGGCATGTTTGTATGCATTTAATCCATGCCTAATAGGATTAGAATTATAGGCTTGTTATGTATTTTAGGGTCAATGTCTTGGTTTTGTTTTTAGCAAAACAATCAAGCAAATTAACAATCCTAATCACGTTTTAAGCTCTCTGAAAGGAGATCGATTTCCATCAATTGGTATCAGAGCAATGCTTGTAATATTTTGTTTTGAAACAAAATTGCATTGATTTTGGTGGGAATTGCATTGGTTTGTTGTAATAGTGTTTAGGATTTTTTTGGTCATAGTTTACTTTTGATTTTGATCAAATTGTATGTAAAGGCCCCTGCGTTTTTGGGCAAAAAGTACAAAATCGAGTTTTTAATTGAGTTACAAGTCGTTGGGGACAAGTTTCATTCAATTTGGATGAGAATCGAAGGAGAAATTGAAGGTTGAAAGCTGTTGTGTTAAATGGAAGAAGGCTGCTGCCGCGAAGCGACATTACAACGTTGAAGAACAACGTCGCAGCGCCAGCGTTCCCTATCGGCGCGCGATCAAAGAGTCGTGGCGTTACCAACGCTGCCTCGGCCGTTGCAACACCATCCCGATAGCGGCGCGCCATGCGAGGATGAAGCGAGCGTTACAACGCTAGCATCGTATGTTGCAACACCGTGAGGCGATTCAAGCGGCCAGGCCGAGTTCGGTGGTTCGTTTATTTTGATGCAGTTAAAAGCCTGTTCAAGGCCCGTTCGTGTGTTTTGAAGGGATTTTGAATTCCGCAATGAAGAGCGTTGTGAAACGTCGTTGATCCGTTAATGTAAAAAGCGTGTCTTAAAATCGAACCTATCTCATAGATCCTAGGCTAAACATGCAAATAAGAGAAGAAAAGCGATAGCAATTATAAAATACTTACTTGTTGAAGATCTCTTCTTCAACGCTTTTCTCCTTCCGGTCACGATCTCTCTCGATCCAACGATCTCCTCGAACACGAACCTCGATCCGAGCAGAGAGACACTTCCAAAGGGTCTTCTCGGTTGTTCTCGGGAGGTTGAGGAGAGTAGATGGGACTCACTTTGGTTTTGGGTGAGGAGAGAATTTTGGAGAATTGAGAGAATTCTAGAGAGAAAACATTTGCTCTCTTTGGATGGAAATCAAAAAATGGCAAATGGCACACCAAAGGCTTCTTGCAAAGCCTTTAAATACTATTGTGTGATGGAGTTAAAACCTCCACCAAATCACAATTTTACCACAACCATATAATATACAAATCACATTTGTATATTATATAATATAAGTATCTCATACCTTATTATACAAATCTCATTTGCATAAATGTGGAATTATAAATTGAATCACATTCAATTTAATTTCTCTCAATTCAATTTCTCCAATTAGCGATAATTAATCAATTAGGCTATACTATAGTTTATTATGAATCTCATTCACATCAAACTATATATTATGTCATCTATATCTCATATAAATGACATAAATACCCAAATAATGAATTTGAACACTTCAAATTCACACCAAGCTATAAACCCTCAATTTGTCCAATTTGAGCCAACAGAGAGGGACCTAATGGACCTACACGTGGCGAGCTCCAATGATCCGAGACTAACTTTGTCAAACTCTTTGACCCGGTTATTCAACATTCATTAGCTACGGTAACACTCCACTAAAGCCCGTAGCTACACTCTCATCACTTTGTAGGACAAGTTGTGTCCATCGATATAACCAATACCCATGAGTCGACCCTTCAGCATGGTTGTTCGTAGTCACAATGGGTCAAATTACCGTTTACCCCTGTGCTACTTCTTGCTCCTAAGTCCCACTGCTCGTCTAATGAACAACTATGTTGCATGGTCCAACCATAAACAACAACCCTCTCGGGCCAATGAGAGAGTGGGGCCGTTGTTCAAGCCACAGAGAGACACTTAAGGGAACAACCCTCTAGTTTCCTAAGTCGGGAGCAGTGAATTCCTTTTTAAGTAGTCAACTTCCCACTCCCCACGTGGTCACCTTTGAGAGAGGTAGGCATATTGGGCGAGCAACGGTGGTCACCCTCACCCGTACTAGTTAAAGAAACGGACCCCGCGGGCGGGAGTCCGTAACACGCTCAAGATTAAGGTCGAGTCACTAATGGTCATCTACGAATTTATTAGCTCTATCATCATTAGCGGTGTTACATCGGAAAGTCTAATAATTCACGGTCGATCTTGTACAATCTCATTGCACAGGATGCCCCCACTCGCATGTCAACTACATGAGCGAGTCGAGATCACCTCGTTTGTATCTAATACAAAGCGGGCGCATCCACAATGTATCCGAGTTAGGTCTCCAACCTATCCAGTATCTGAGACCGTTCGGGTCATTAACTTTCGAGCGTGATCCTCCTTCGTGTCCACTACACACCGTTCAAGTTCTTAGTTCTCTCATTAATACAATGACCTGGAGCTTAGTTTATTGGATTAAATTTATGAAAAATGTGAGACACAAAGTTGAAATTAATAACTCTTATTTATTACACAATGTTGAAATAAATAACTCTTATTCATTTACAACTTGGAATATTACAAACTACGAGATGAGGACATACATCCCAACGGTTTTAGACCGTTTCTTGAAATAAATTAATGTAATTTATTGTTTTTGCACTTTAGGGGCCAAATTATTCCGGTTTTACAACTTTTTATCTATATGAATGTCATTTAGATTATTCCCACCTTAGGATAAGCATGTTCATGCATTTTATTTATATAAATGTTATATGAATATGGTTGAATGCATAACTAATTTATATTTTCATGAGTAATTAATTATAAGTGTTATAATTAGATTATATGGAAAATAAATTGCATGGAGCATGAAATTACTTAGTTTAAAATAAATGTTATTTTGTTTAAGTTATTTCATAATTCAAGTAGTTGAATTTCTTTTATAATTCCAATTTGAATATTGATTGTTGGATTTATAATATAGTTTCTTTATCATAGGTTAATCATTAAAATTTATAAAAGTTATAAATTAAAGGGGTTTTAGAAACCACAACGTATAATAAAGAAATGCATGCAAACATGGGAACATGGGTAAAATTTAATTAGTTTTAAATCGTTTAAAATTAATTTAGACCTAAGTTTCAATTTATAATAGGATTAGAAATAAGTCTTACGTAGTATTTTAAATAGTTTAAAATACGGTGGGACTTTAGGACTTTGGTTATAAAGGGAACTCTCTGGGGTGAAGTTACATGCAAAAATTTGGGGTACTTAAGGTGGCCGGTTAAGAGAACACTCACTGCACAGGAGCAGGACACTGGAACTGAGTTGAATTAATCTCAGTTCGGTTTTATCTCTAGGTAATTAAAATGTTTATTCACCTAGGCATAAGCTTTTAAGACCTAGTTATAATAGTTATAATAGGCATAGACTTAGATAGATGCTTTTAGCGAGAATCAGACTAAGTTAAGTCCATACCTAATTTTAGGAACTTGGTGGGGAGAAAGCGATATGTTAGCATCGAGTTTACTCTCACGTCCTAAAGTTCACACCGTGAGTTCCATGCTCGGCTACGTGGCGTTAATAGGCGCGTCCTACGGTATGTGTTTGCATGGTTCAATACCAAGGTGAATGAGGAAGTATCCATAGTAAATGGGAGCGGGGCGCGTGTCAGCGTATCCTACGGTCTCCTCCATTAGAGTACAGCACCATGAGATTTCTATAGTTACTTTGCTAGGTTGTCTGGAACAATCAATCCCTACGGAGGGCTTTGACTATAGGGATCGAAACACTGCGAACTCCAGAAATGGATAGGGTCTCTTAGGTTGTTTGCCAGTAGTTGTCTTTCTTAATAGTAGCCTGTTGGCTCGGGCCTATTGGATCTGAAAATAGCAAGGTCACATTTACGGGATGAGTTAAGTTAGTTAACAAGTCCTTTACCAAACAAGCGGTAGCTAAGGACCATTAGGGACATGAGATGTTACAGTAGTGGGAATTGGTGAGAAAGTCTCAATTCAAGGGAGGAATGGTGTACTGCATGGTAGGAGGCTTTTGTTCTAAACCCTTGAAGTATCGTTGCAAAATTAAAGGTTTAACTTAAAGAATGGGTTTTAGTTTAAACACTAGGGTTCTTTGATAATTTTCTAAATTAGATTGGTTTTTTCAATGGGTTTAAAGGCATAACTAATTAGATCTATTTTGGATTTTCGACATGTCGTCCTCAATAATAGCCTTACTTAAAGCGACCGTTTAAGCGGTGAGAATTTTACTACGTAGAAGTCCAACTTGAATACGATTCTCATTGTTGGCTACCTTCGGTTCGTACTAAGCGAGGAATGTCCTCGATTCACGCTATAACGCTCCTCAATCTGGTTGGGAGGCGTCGGCCAAGCTGACCAAGGCCAATGATAAGGCCAAGGTCTACATTTTGGCTAGTGTTTACGAGTTACTGTCCAAAAAGCACGAGGCATGGTCTCATTTCGTGAGATCATGAGTTCAACTGCGAGAAATGTTTGGACAACCGTTTGGGCAGATTCGGCGCGAATCCCTCCGAATACGTTTATAACTCCGTAGGAAGGAGGGATCATCGGTGAGAGAACACGTTCTTGATCGATGGTCACTTCAACGTGGCTAAGATGAGCGGAGCGGTCATTGGCGAGCAAAGTCGGGTATCGTTCATCACGGAATCTCTTTCGAAGAGTTTCACGCAATTAAACGCGACAATGCGGTGATGAACAAGATAGAGTATAACCTTACTACTCTCCTTAATGAACTCTGAGACTTTCCGGTCTCTTATGAAGAATAAGGGGCGGTGATGGAGAGGGCAAATCTGTTTGCCCATTCGAGAAAGGTTCTAGAAGGGTTCATCCTCTGGACTAAGTCTGTAACTCTTCTTACAGGCTTAAGAAGACCCAAAAGAAGAAAATAGGAGGAAAGGGAAGGCACTGCTGTGACAAGGGCAAGGAAAAGCCAAGCTTCGGATAAAGGAAAGTGTTTCCATTTGGAACATGGATGGGCCTTTGGAAGAAAGCGCCCAAAATAGCTTCTTTGAGCTCAAAGAGAAGAAAGGTAAATTAGATTTACTTGTTCTTGAAACATGTTTAGTAGAAAATAATGATTTTCTTGGATACTTGATTCGGGAGCCACTAATCACGTATGCTCTTTATTTGGGGAAACTAGTTCCTTTAAGGAGCTCGAAGAGGGTGAGGCAGCGCTCGAGAGTGGAGCGGGAGGCGTCGTCTCAACTCGTGCGATGGGAGATGCCAAGTTATTTTTGGAGATAGATTTATTTCTTTACAAAATCGTATATAGTTCCTATGCTTAAAAGGAACTTAATTTCTATCTCTTGTTTAATAGAACTTGGATATTGTATTTCTTTTTGATTAATGAAGCGTTCATTTTGAAATAGGTTGTCAATATTTGTTACGCTAAATTGAAAAATGGCATATATGTCTTTGAAACCGAATAAAATCAATGCAATTTTAAATCATGAGATGTTTAAAATGCTAGTACTCGAGAATAAAGGCAAAAAAATTTGTCCAAATAATAATACCTATCTGTGGCATCTTAGACTTGGGCATATTAATCTCAAGCTGGATTGAGAGACTTTCTAATAATGGAATTCTAAACAAGTTAGAAGATGATTCTTCACCGCCTTGCAAGTCTTGCTTAGAAGGTAAAATGACCAAGCGACCTTTTACTAGAAAAGGTTATAGGCTAAATAGAGCCCACAGAACTTGTGCATTCGGATCTTTGTTATGCAGTGAATGTTAAAGCTCGAGGAGGGAATGCGAATATTTCATCTCTTTCATAGATGATTATTTGAGGTATGGTTATCTATACCTAATGCATCACAAGTCTGAAGCTCTTGAAAAGTTCAAAGAGTATAAGGTTGAAGTAGAGAATGCACCGGGGAAAGCATTAAAACACTTCAATCAGATTGAGTGGAGAGTATATGGATTTGAGATTCGGGGACTATATGATAGAACATGGAATTAAATCTCAACTCTCGACACCTAATACACCACAACAAAATGGTGTGTCGAGAAAGGAGAAATAGAACCTTGTTAGACATGGTTGGATTACATGATGAGCTATGCTCGATTGCTGCCTCGTTTTGGGGATATGCGGTGAGAGGCGTAGTTCAAATCTTGAATAGTATTCCATCAAAAAGTGTTTGAAAAAACCTTTTGAACTTTGGAAGGGGCGTAAACCTAGTTTACAATGAAGGAATGAGAATCTCGCGCGTTGGAAGGCGATTGAATCGTCGAGGTATCATTATGCAACTAGTGTTTATTAAAATTGATCTAACACTTAGATCTAGGCTAAACATGCTTAAAGAAGATGAAATTTCACAGCAAATAGAGTTTACTTACTTGTTGAAGACTTTCTTCAAGTTTCTTCTTCAAATCACGAACTCTTAGTGCTCCTCGAACTCAACGAACACTTCCACAATGGAACCAGAACACAACCAAATGGCCTTCTCGGTTGTTCTCTTTTGGAGAAGGGAAGATGGTGGGATCTTGTAAAATTTTTGGAGAGGAGGAGGGTGAGAGAGAATTGAGAGAGAATTCTTCTTCTCTTCTTTGGTGAAAATCAAAAAATGAGAGAATGAGATTCATTCCTTCTTGTAAGAAGGGTTTATATAGTGGAATTGATGGAGTTAAAATCTCACACATAATTACCACTTTACCACAACCATAGGTTATGCAAATCTCATTTGCATAATCACATAATATAAGATATCTCATATCTCATATTGCAAATCTCATTTGCAATAATTGTGGATTAATTAAATTGAATCACATCCAATTTAATTTCTCTCAATTAATTTCTCCAATTAGCCTAATTCAACAATTAGGCTAACCTATAGTTTATTATGAATCTCATTCACATTAAACTATATATTATATCATTCATATCTCATATAAATGACATAAATGCCCACAAAGTGAAATTGAACACTTCAATTTCATACCAAAACATTAACCCTTTTTTTAACCAGTGAAGCCAGCAGGGGACCTAATGGACCCTACGTGGCGGGCTCCAATGATCAGAGATTAACTGTCAAACTCTTTGACCGGTTAACCAACATTCATTAGCTACGGTAACACTCATCTATAGCCCGTAGCTTCACTCCGTCGATGAAGAATATTACATGTCCACTTTGATATAACAAATACCCATGAGTCGACCCTTCACGGGTTGTTCGTGAGACAGGTGGGTCAAATTACACCGTTTACCCACATGTCTACCTCTTGTTCCTTAAGTCCCCCTGCTGCTCCTCTTATGAACAACATATTGTGATGGTCAACCACACACACACCCTTCTTGGAGTCGGTGAGAAGGTGGCGCCCATTGTCCAAGCCACGGAGGCGACACTCAGGGAACAACCCTTCTAGTTTCCCTAAAGGCGAGGAGCAGTGAATTCCATCTCGCGTAGTTAAGTTCCCAGGCTCCACTACTTGGTTACGTCCTAAGAAGATAGGCATATTGGGGCGATGCTTCGTGACCACCTCACCCTTACTAGTCAAAGAAGCCGACCACGACCCTCGTAGGCGGAGTCCGTAACACGCTCGAGTTACGGTCGAGTCACTAATGATTATCTCTGAAGTTATTAGTCCTTCTTTGTCAGCGGTGTTACATCGGTGGGTCTAATAAATCCACGATCGGTCTTGTACAATCTCATTATGCAGGATGCTACTTGCATGTCAACTACATGAGCGGAGTCGAGATCACCTCGTTTGTATCTAATACAAAGCGGGCGCATCCACGAGTGTATCTAGGATTAGGTCACCAGCCTATCCATATCTTGTAGGCCGTTAGGGTCATGCTTTCGAGCGTGATCCTCACTGTGTGTCCACTACACCGCCGTTCAAGTTCTAGTTCTCTCATAAATTCAATCACCACGGAGCTTAGTTTATTGGAAAAGTTTATAAATATTGCGAGACACAAATTGATAAAATGAATAACTCTTATTAATTTCAAACAATATATTACAAACACGAGATTAGGACAAACATTTCCTGCAAGGACTCCATGATCTCCTTAGGCGAAAACCATCGGCTCATGCTTCTTTGCCAAGGCATCGGACATGCTTTGGCAATTATGTAGACCTTGGCCTTTTCATTGGCCTAATCCACCGATCATACGTGTCGCGAACACTTGCCGCGGCAGTCGGAGCTTGACATCGGGGACACTCCTCGGATAACCTGACAGGTATGTCGTCTTGTACCAAAATTGTATTAATGTTGTTTTTTCAACTCTGGTAATTATCTCCCACTAACTTATGCAGGCGAGTAAAGCTATTATAGCGCTAGACATTTTAGGTGAAAAATAAGAAAAACCTTTTTATTAGTCTATAAAAAACTTTTGAAAAATCCAATCAAGTTTTAGCAAAATTGTTTCATGATCCCGAGTCATTCAAAAATTTTGCAATGATACCTAAAGGTTTAGAATGGCCATGCCAAAAGTGTGAGCAGAACACTCCTCCTCTAGGGCGAGACTTTCTCGATCGGACCACTAATCCCGAGAATAACTCTTATTCCATTAGGCGTCCAATTACCATTGTTTGGTCGAATTCATTAACATTAACGAATTTTGTGAGTGTCACCCTCAATCTTTAAGTTTGAAGTATCAGTCAAACAATAGCCAGAAGGGTGAACCAGAAGGAAAACCAACGAAAAGCTGTATCCCTTTCGGGAATTCACGGTGTTCGGCTCCCATGATCAAGCCCTCAGAAGGGATTATGCAGTCCATGCCAAACTAGTAGGTAATCATAGGCGTCTCACGGTGTGAATCGAAAGAAGAGACAGTGGGACTCGTTTTCTGAGTCCAGCTCCCACTCACTATAAGTACTCTCTCCATCCACGATGATATTGACCTATACAAAACTGCGCCATCAGAAGAGGGGCGCTCCCATTTGCGCCACGAGGCCGAGTATAGATCTCACAGTGCGGACTTAAGGAGATTTGTGGTTGGAAATTCAAATGTATCTCATACACTTTATTTCCTCCCACTTAGCACTTTAATTTTTATTAGGGATTAACCTAGATAAATGGCTAAAATTTACCTAAGTCTACCAATTAACTCTTATATGGTATTAACCTAAGTTTATAATCACATTATTAACTTAGGTCTATATGTAAATAAATTAATTAACATTTAGTGCGACACTCACGAGAATATAACCTAAGAATCTACGGGACCGAATTCACTCCCGGAGTCGGTTTCGGGTAGGGTGTTACATAGCGTCAGCTTAAATACTGACCTTAGACAAAACCTTCCTTAGAGCGAGTTACTTATCGGTCTCCATTCAAAGGTTATATTTGATTTCCTAAATTTCTAATCTCATTAGAAAAAAAAAAACCTAAGTCTAATTATTCAAGTTCTAAACACTTTAAAACTAATAATTAACTTAAGTTGCATGCATTTCTATGTTATAGTGCTTGATCATCCATCACATGAATAATACTATATACTATAACATAATATAATTCATCACATGAATTAAATGCATGAGCATGCTTTTAATTTAAAAAATATAACACTTATATTTAAATAAATTAAAACATGCATACATTATATTATAACTCTTATAATATAATCCTATCATACATACTATATATTATAACTCTTATAATATAAATATGATGCATGAAATGTTTAACCTAAGGTGAGATTTTAAATCTATATGACATACATTATGCACATAGAAATTAATTAAAATATACATCTCATGCATAAAATAATTAATCGAAAAAAATGGATCGATTTTTTTGGCACCTAGAGGCAATTATTTAATTAAATAACATTAATATAAAATTTATATTAATATTATTTAATAAAAAATAAAAAATAATTAAAATACATTTTATAAATAATAAAATAAATAAAATGAAAAATAGCGCCCATGATGAGGCTTGAACCCGTCCTCGCGAAACTACTGTGACTGCTCGTCGGCGGCGTGCGGCGTTACAACCAGTTGTAAACTTGTAGCGTCGACGCGTTCTCAACGCGGTATCGTTACCTTGACCCGATCATGCTGCGGGCCTCGTCCATGAGATAGCGTAGAGGCGCCATAAAGCGGCGTCTCAGCGCCATCGGCGAACAACAAACTCTTTCTTTGTTCTTCACAAAAATTACTTTGATTAAAGCTCCGATTTCTTCACAACAACTCTTGCCATGAGCGCGGCCGAACTTACGGACTCGATTTACAACAAAATGCCCAAAAACAGCGGGCCCTTACATTGATCTCATCAACATAATTGTAAATCTAAACTAGTGCAAAAAGCGTAAACATCCATAATGCAAACCAAAAATCATCTCATGAAATTATGGCAAAATACATGAAATTTTAATAAAGCGATTGCATAAATGAAGAACCATCGAGATGGCTCGATGCAATTGAAGGAATGAGAATCATGTAGCGTGACGATTGAATCGTAGAAGTATCATTATGCAACTAGTGTTTATTAAAATTGATCTAACATAGATCTAGGCTAAACATGCTTCTGACAAATAGAGTTTACTTACTTGTTAAAGACTTTGTTCAAAGTTTCTTCTTCAAATCCACGAACTCTTCGTGCTCCTCGAACTCAACGAACACTTCCCACGAATGGAATCCAAACACAACTAAATTGCCTTCTCGGTTGTTCTCTTTTGAAGAAAGGAAGATGGTGGGATCTTGTAAGAATTTTTGGAGAGGAGGAGAATTGAGAGAGAATGAGATTATTCTTCTTCTCTTCTTTGGTGAAAATTAAAAAATGAGAGAATGAGATTCATTCCTTCTTGTAAGAAGGGTTTATATAGTGGAATTGATGGAGTTAAAATCTGCACATAATTACCACTTTTCCACAACCATAGGTTATGCAAATCTCATTTGCATAATCACATAATATAAGATATCTCATATCTCATATTGCAAATCTCATTTGCAATAATTGTGAATTAATTAAATTGAATCACATCCAATTTAATTTCTTTCAATTAATTTCTCCAATTAGTAAATAATTCAACAATTAGGCTAACCTATAGTTTATTATGAATCTCATTCACATTAAACTATATATTATATCATTCATATCTCATATAAATGACATAAATGGCCTTAAAGTGAAATTGAACACTTCAATTTCATACCAAAACATTAACCTTTCTTTTAACCCGGTGGAGCCAGCGGGGACCTAATGGACCCTCGGATGGCGGGCTCGAATGATGCTGAGATTAACTTGCCAAACTCTTTGGCCGGTTAACCAACATTCATTAGCTACGGTAACAACTTTTTATATAGCGTGCATTGCACTCCGTCGATCACGAGATATTCGTGTCAATGATATAACCAATACCCATGAGTCCACCTTCACGGGTTGTTCGTGAGACACGGGCGGGTCAAATGTCGTTTTACCCGTGTCCCTCTTGTTCCTTAAGTCCCCTTTGTTTCTCTAATGAACAACATATTGTGATGGTCGAACCATACACAACACCCTTCTCGACCCGGTGAGAAGGTGGGCGCCGTTGTCCAAGCCACACAGGCGACACTTGAGGAACAACCCTCTAATTTTCCTAAAGCGGGAGCAGTGAATTCCATCTCGCGTAGTTAAGTTCCCAACTCCTACTACTGGTTCATTCCACACGAGAAGATAGGCATATTGGGCGAGTAATGCGCGACCACCCTCACCCATACTAGTCAAAGAAGCAGACCCTCCGCGGACGGGAGTTAGTAACACGCTCGGGATTGGTCGAGTCAGCTAATGGTTATCTCGAAGTTGTTATTAGTCCTTCTTTGTCAGCGGTGTTTACATCGGTGAGGTCTAATAAATCCGCGTCCGGTCTTGTACAATCTCATTGCAGGATGCCCCCACTTTCGCATGTCAACTACATGAGCAGAGTCGAGATCACCTCGTTTGTATCTAATACAAAGCGGGCGCATCCACCGATGTATCCGAGTTAGGTCTCAAACCTAACGTGATCCTCACTGTGTGTCCCTACACACGTTCAAAGTTCTAGTTCTCTCATAAATTCAATGATCACGGAGCTTAGTTTATTGGAAAAGTTTATAAATATTGCGAGACACAAAGTGATGAAAATGAATAACTCTTATTAATTTCAAACAATATATTACAAACACGAGATTAGGACAAAAAAATCATTATACAACACTTGAGATTTGGGGTTGTCAAACTGCGATGCTCTGACAAACCTAAAGAAGCTGGAACCTCGTTAAAAGATTGTGCCAATTTGTTTGGCTATCCAAAAGAAATGAGAGGTGGTCTTTTCTACGACCCACAAAGAAAATAAGGTGATTGTATGCGACAAACGCGCCATTCTTGGAGGAAGATCACATCGGGGAACCATAAGCCGCGTAGTAAAATAGTACTAAATGAAGCTACATGAGACCAACAAGAGTTGTTGGTCAAGTTGGACCTTCATCAAGAGTTGATGGAAGAGCCAGCACCTCAAGTCGATCTCGTCCTTCTCGATACGTTGGGAATGCCTCAGCGTAATGGGAGGGTTGTTTCCCAACTGGCCAGCTACTTGGGTTAGTGAAACTTAAGTTGTCATACTTGATGACGGCGTAGAAGATCCATTGTCTTATAAGCGAGGAAATGAATGGCGTGAGAAGGACCAATGGATCAAAGCCATGGACCTTGAAATGGAGTCAATGAACTTCCAATTGGTTATGGGAACTTGTAGACCAACTTTGAAGGGGTTAGACCCATAGGGTGTAAGTGGATCTATAAAGAGAAAGAGAGATCACGTAGGAAGGTACAAACCTTTAAAGACTAGACTTGTAGCAAAGGGTTTTACCCAAAGGGAAGGAGTTGATTATGAAGAAACTTTTTTCCTATTGCTATCTTTGAAGTCCATAAGGATACTCTTGTCCATAGCGCGTTTTATGATTATGAAATTTGGCAAATGAGCGTCAAAAATTTGCCTTTTGAATGGTAATCTTGGCGAGAGCATCTATATGTCTCGGCCCAGAAGGTTCATATAGGATCGTCGGGGAGCAAAAAGTTGGCAAGCTTAATCGATCCATTTATGGATTGAAAGAAGCATCAAGATCTTGGAATATAAGATTTGATCTGCGCGATCAAGTCTTCTGACTTTAACCAAAGCGTTGGCGAGCCTTGTGTTTACAAGAGGATCATCAGCGACAAAGTAGCTTTGTTAGTACTTTATGTGGATGATATCCTACTCAATGGAAATGATGTAGGATACTGTCTCGACATAAAGAATTGTTGTGACCCGATTCCAAATGAAAGATTTTGGAGCGCGAGTATGTTCATGGGATTGAGATCTTTAGGAATCGCAAGAGCGAGCATGCTTCTGTCTCAGCGTCTTATATCGACAAGATGTTGTCGGATATTCGATCACGAGAATTCCAAGAGGGGATTATTACACATCGAGGCACGGAGTTCATTTGTCTAGGAGCAGTGTCCCAAGACACCTCGAAGTTGAGGATATGAGACATATTCCTATGCCTCTGCGATAGGTAAGCTTAATGTATGTTATGCTATGCACTGTGCGGACATTTGTTATGCGATTGGAATAGTCGATGAGAGTACCGGTCAATCCGAGGTTAAGTATCTAAGGATAACGAGGACTATATGCTTGTGTATGGGTCTAAGGATCGATCCTTACTTGATACTGCGATTCGATTTCGGCCGATAAAGGATTATCGGAAATCCACATCGGGATCGAGTTTTTACCATAACGGGAGCTATAGTATGGCGAAGCATCAAGTAGAGATGCATCGTGACTCCACAATGGAGGTGAGTATGTCTCGCTTGTGGCGAGATAAGGAGGTTGTTTGGCTAAGGAAATTCCTTCTTGATTTGAAGTTGTTCCAAATATGGAATCTCCCATCACCTTATCTTTGTGACAACGATGGTGCATAGCCAATTCGAAGGAACCTCGCGACCATAAGCGAGAAAAACACATCGAGAGGAAGTATCACGTCGAGAAATAGTGCAACGAGGAGATGTGATGATCAAGAAGATCGCCGAGGCACAATATTGTTGATCCGTTTACAAAACTCTCACGGCTAAAGTGTTAGAGGGTCATCACGGAAAGTCTAGGTCTCTGAGATATGTACATAAGCTAATCTAAGGCAAGTGGGAGATATGTAATGGCGTATATGGATGCCACTAGTTTATTGTATTTCTATCTCTAATAACCACTCTTTTAGATTATGATGTACCCCACTAGAGTTTTAGTGCAAGTGGGAGTTTGTTGGGATTTGTGCCCTAAAACTTCGTAGTTTGTAATTATGTTCAAATTAATGTAATAAAGTGTTATTATTTCAATAAAGAAGTGTTATTGTGCGTTTTCTTGAGTTTCTATTATTTAAACCTAAATCCAATAAACTAAACATCCAAAAATTTATTAAATAAATCTTTAGCTGAATGTAATGTACACAAAAAGGATCTCGGTTAGAGATACAACCTAAAGGGTCTATAGTTAGAGGATAAGGTTTGGGTACCTTAACTGGTTAAACTATGGATGTGACCCACTTTGTATTTGATACAAACAACTTGTGATCCTAACGTGTTAGTGTAGATGACATGTGAGTGGGGATATCTATGTAATGAGATTACATAAGCAGGACCACGAAATAGTAACCTCTAGTTGTAACTCAGAGTTGACTAGTTAGGTTTTATATTTCACTAGGATGACCTAGGCAACAGTCTCAATCACAAGCGGATTCACGAACTCCATTTTGCGAGGATTGTCCTTTGTTTAGTATGGGTGAGAGTGGCGAGACTACTTGAATTCAATATGCCTACCTTCTTGAGGACAAGGCCAGGAGTGGCGGTTGGGAACTTAACTTAGCAGATGGAATTCACTCCTTCCCACCTACTAGGGTAAGTAGAGGAATGTTCCCTTAAAGTGGTGTCTGCAGGACTTGAACAAAGGCGGACCCTCTCATTGGCTTGAGAGGGACTCTGTTTGTTGGTAGGACCACAAACAAATTGTTCATTAGAGGAGCACTAGTACTTAAGGCACAAGATGTAACTTTAGGGTAAAGCGATAATTTGACCCGGTGAGTTATTCCGAACATTATTGAAGAGATTGACTTGTTATTTATTGGTCAATATCCATGGACACGCGAAATATATCTGCGGTGAGAGAGTGCGGTGTGGGACTTTAGTGGAGTGTTCCGCGATTAATGAATGTTGATTGGGAGGTTAATGAGATTAGCAAAGCGATCTCATATCGTTAGGTTTACGATCTGTAGGTCCATTAGGTACACCTTCTAGCTTGTAAAGGGTTCTTAGATCATTTGAATTTGAAATGTTCAAATTCATTGAGGAATATATTAAGTGTATATTGATACGATATAATATGTAGTTTTGGAGACTATATATTATAAATTTAATGTGAATAAGATTCATATTAAATTATTTGAGGAAAATTAAATATTTGAAGAGAGTTCAAATATTAAATTCAAATGTGAATGTGATTCATATTTGAAAACTATAGGTTAAAACATAATGTTCATGAGATGTACATTAAACTATAGGTTAAAAGGTAAAATGATTAAATATGATTTAATCAATTTAATTAATATTATAATTGAATTAAATATGATTTGATTTAATGTAATTAATTAATATTTGATTAATTAATATAATATTAATTGGGAGCGTGTCGGGAGGACACGTTCCCCTTACTCTGACTCCTCGATAGGGGTGGGGTTGCCCGATGAAGTTCTTCTTCTCCTGGTGAGAAAGAAGAAGAAATCGTCGATCATTTTTTTGGCGTTCTTACAGAAGAAAAAATTTCTCTCTCACTCTCAAATTCCTTCACATTCCAAAAGTTGGAATCCTTCCCACCAAGGAGGATCTAAGTATTCGAGACATAGGAGGTGATCCAAGTGGTGGTGTTGTTGCCTGAGAGAAAAAGCAGTTCCTTTGTTCTTTGTCTTGCTTGGAGCAAGGAGTTCTTTGTTGGAGAAAGTCTACAAAGGTAATTCTTATTTCTCTCCTTTAGTTTAAACGTTAAACTTGTAGCATGTTAGTATGCATTTAATCCATGCCTAATAGGATTAGAATATATGCTTGTTACTGTATTTTTAGGTCAATATCTTGGTTGTTGTTTTTAGCAAAACAATCAAAGCAAATGCCATGATCTAATCACGTTTCATTGCTCGAGGAGATCGATTTCCCTCGAGGACCACGTGGGAAGGCTGGGAACTTTACTCATAAGATGGAATTCACTCGTTCTCGAATTAGGGAAACTAGAGGGTTGTTCCCTTTAGTGTTGTCTCGAGGCTTGAATAATGGTGCACCCTCTCACTAGCTCGAGAGAGGTTATTGTTTATAAGTTCGACCATGCAGCGTGTAGTTGTTCATTAGAAGCGATGGGACATAAGGGCAAGAAGGTAAACACACGGGGTAAAATGGTAATTTGACACAATTGTGGCTACAAACAACTGTGAAAAGGTCAACTCCACGACCATTGGTTATATCGATGAACACAACTTGTCCTCGGTGATCGGAGTGCGACTCTGGGCTTTAGTGGAGTGTACCTAGCTAATGAATGTTGAATAATAGGGTCAAAGAGTTTGTCGAGTTAATCTCGGATCATTGGATCTAAATCGTCTATAGGTCCATTAGGTCACTCGGTTGGCTCAAATCGACAAATTGAGGGTTTACGATTTGGTGTTAATTTGAAGTGTTCAAATTCATTATTTGAGTATTTATGTCATTTATATGTGATATAGATGACATAATATATAGTTTGATGTGAATGAGATTCATAATAAACTATAGTATAATCTAATTGATTAATTAGTGGTAATTGGAGAAATGAAATTGAGAGAAATAAAATTGAATGTGATTCAATTTAAAATTGATTATACCAAATCGAGTTTGTATAATAAGGTATGAGATACCTTATATTATGTCATATGCAAATATGATTTGCATCACGATATAGTTATTAAATAAAAGGGTGAATTGGTAGAGATTTTAACTCCACCACACACCATTATAAATAGGTGCATTCAAAGGCATCTCACTGACTTAAGTTGTCATTTTTGGATTTTGCTTTCAAGAGCAAAAACTCTCTAAAAACTCTCAAAAACTCTCGTCACCCAAAACCAAGGGAGTCCACACTCTACTAAAAACTCTCAAAACTCTAGTAGATATCGTTGGTTAAGAGGATCGTGATCGGAGGAGGAAGCTTTGAAGAAGAGTTCTTCAACAAGTAAGTAACAAGTTACTCAACTTTTTTTCTTCTCTTTTTGCATGTTTAGCCTCGATTAATGAGAATAATTCAATTTTAGAAATGAATTACACAATGAAACTGTGATGTTTCTACAGCGTCTTCCATTGCAGGAACTCCAAATCCCTTGATTAAGTATCGAGCTGGGTTGTTTGCTCTTAGTTGTGTGATACCGTAATTTCCTAAAATTAGGTGGGTAGCATTAATTTTTCATGAGATGAATATTAATGGTGTGCATTTTTGGATGTTTTGGGTTTTTGGCATAGTTTAGATTTACATTAAAGTTAATGAGATCGATTATAAGAGCAGGTGTTTTGGTATTTTTAATGTAAATCGAGTCTGTAAAGTCGGTGTTGTTCGTAGCATGAGATGTTGTGAAGAAAGCGGAGGCGGAAACGGCGAATTGGCGAAAACAACAAGTTGTTGTGTTCTTTGGAATTTCACTTACGTTACTTGTATTTTTACTTGGCGTTGCAATACCAAGCCCGAAACAAGAGGGCGGCGCTGCGGCGTGCGTTGTGGCGCGGTAGCGGCGTTGCAAAGGCATCTTGCGTTGAACACGCTAAGCTTAGTGGGCGGTTTTCTCAATTTTTAATTAATTAATTTTTTAATTGTAAAATGAATTTATTAAATTAATTAAGTTTATTAATGTCCCTAAAGTGCCAAAAATCGGTCAATTATGCTATTTATTAAATTATGCAATTGTTGTATGATTTATATATTCTATGTGCATAATGTATGTCATATAGATTAAAATCGGCTTAGGTTAAACATTTCATGCATCATATTTATATTATAAAGAGTTATAATATATAGTATGCATGATAGGATTATATTATAAGTGTTATAATATAATGTATGTTTTTAATTTAATTAATATAAGAGTTATATTTCTTAGATTAAAAGCATTAACATGAATTTATACATGAGATGTATGTATGTTATATAGTTTAATTATCCATGTGATGAATGATCAAGCACAATAACATAGAAATGCATGTAACCTTAGTTAATTATTAGTTTTAAATTGTTTAGAACTTGAATAATTAGAGTTAGGTTTTCTAGTTCTAATAAGATTAGAATTAGGAAATCAATATGACTTAGGAATGGTGACTAATTAGTAACTCTGTCTAAGGAAGGTTTTGTCTAAAGGCTAGGTATTTAAAGTGGCAACTGCGAGAACATCCACTACGGCAACCAACTTTGAGTGGTCGGTCAGAGATTCATAAGTTCTATTCTTGTGAGTGTTGTTAATTAAGAGTTAATTAATTTACTCACTTACACCTAAGTTAAGAAAGTGATTATAGACTTAGGCTAATCCAATATAAGAGTTATGTTGGTAGACATAGCTAAATTATAGCGAGTTAAGTTCTACGTGTGACGGGAGGAAATAAAGTGTATGAGATACATTTACTTTTCCTTCCACAAATCTCCATTAAGTTCTGCAAGTGATATCAATACTACGGCATCGTGGAGCAAATGGGGCGTCCCCTACAGTGTGGTATTTGTTGGGATTTTTGTCTAATCTCGTGTTTGTAATATATTGATTGAAATTAATAAGTGTTATTTATTTCATCACTTTGTGTCTATAATATTTATAAACTTTTTCCAATAAACTAAGCTCGGGGTCATTGAATTTATGAGAGAACTAGAACTTGAGCGATGTGTAGTGGACACACGGGAGAGATCACGTTCGAGTTAATGGCCGAATGGTCTCGATATATGGATAGGGTTGGGACCTAATCACGGATACTGCTTTGTGGATGCGGCTCGCTTTGTATTACGTCTGAGCGAGGTGATCGACTCGTTCATGTAATTGACATGCGAGTGGGGGCATCACATGCGATGAGATTGTACAAAGGCTGGTGTGAATTATTAGACCTCTTGATCTAACAGATTGTGGTGAGGACTAATAATTTCGTAGATGACCATTAG